>LR990118.1:3472500-3910000 GCA_905147225.2 Euproctis similis | reverse complement strand
ATTACTAGAAATCAGTTTTAATTTTAATTATTACAGTCCAACATTTATGAGTAAATTAATATCTATTGTTTATATTTATTATAATAATATTTATTATAATTAATATAGTGCAGATGACACTCACTTGTGCTGATGGTGATATCGGGAGTCTCCTCTATCTCCTTAGTCTCCTCGGTGTCATTGTTTGTGTCAGTCTTTTGCCTCTTGCCGTACTTTCTCTCGGGCTGTTTTCGCAGTATCCTTGGTGGAAGCGCCTCGTCCTGGCTGTCCTCGTTTCCTGCACTGCTGCTCATTGAAACCGAGGACGCTAAACAAAAATATTACATTTTTGGGCAAACTAGCAATTGGGACACCTGATGGTAAGCAACTAGCACCGTGCAACACAGATAGTGTTACAGTTACGTTGTCAGTCTTTCAGAGTGTGGTATGCGAAGGGAAGGAAGGAAGTACGCCTCCGGACACCTCTTTCACTGATCTAAACACAACTTTGTGCCCCTTGACGTCAATATTCTGAGCGGTTGTGGTAATTCGCCGGTTCATTCATGCAGCGAGCTGCATGGCTCTACCACTGTTGAATTTATTGAACAAAGTTTGGTTCTATTAGTACATTCTAGTATAAAAATTACAAGAATCCTAAGTAGAGATATTAGAGAGGTGTTGATTGGATTGACGCGTCTGAATTATCCATGGATAAATTTAAGAATTATATTAAAAGTAGATTATATCAAAGGGCATATTATCGTATCGCAGATTATATAAACGATAAAAAAGTTTGGAATTGAACTGCTCCTTTTGTGTTGTATTGATTAGTTATTACCATATTTTGTTAAACTGGGAATTGAAAAGAGTCGCCCTTGAGTTTCTTGCCAGCTCTTCTCAAGAAGCCTTGACGGCGGAACTGGTACTTAGATGCGCTTTCACATTCAAGACAGTGTGATGAAAGGGAATCTAAGGTCCGTGAATTTTAGCTAGTAGTTTTATGTGACGATTCTAAGTACTTTGTAAAGTCTAAGGGATAAAGATATTTTGAATTTAACAGGATTATTTAAGCTCTGTTAGCATAGCTTGCCTCTTGGCAAAGATTAGGTTTCAGTTCACTATCGGAATTAGAAAGACTATTTTAAAAAGAGAATGATGGTACGTACTTGTTGAAGTTGTTGCCATGGTAGCCAACGTCGAAGCATCATTTGCGGCTGGTGCAACAAGTATGGTTTGTCCTTTAGGTGCGATCGGACGAAGAGCTGAAGCCCCTCCCGCTTCGGATGTCTTGATGAACACCAGTTTTGGAGGTCCAATGAACATGGGTCTGCAACAAAAAACATATTAATATTAGGATCTTAACAGTTCTAGAGTTCTGCAGTTCGCTGCATGAATGGGCCGGCTCCACCGGTGAAATACCAGGACCTCTCGGAATATCAGCGTGAAGTGGTTTGTGCCGCGTTTCGTTCAGTGAGAGAGGTATCCGATCCCCTTTTCCCTTCCTTTCCTCTCCTACTCCCTTAAAGGACAGCGACGCACCACGGTGTTCATGAACGGTGATTAGTTGCTATGGTGATCTCTTTTCTCAGCCTTCCCCGCAAGGGTCTTAGTGTAGTTATGTATGTACATCATAGCCTTGATACCAGAGTTTGTAAAACTCGGACACTATTTGATGATTGTATTGATATCATATGAAGAAAGTCTGCAGCAGAAGATGAGGATCTTGACCGCACCCTATGCTCCATTAAACACTAGATGAAAACCTAAGGTATCCAGTCTTTAGTAGAGTTTGAAACAAAGTTATTATGCACTAAAAACACAGTAAAAATAACCTTGTAACTGCACTTTGGCCCGGTGCGACTGGATTGAATGTTTTGAGTAGTTTGTCATCTTTTTTAGCGGGAACTTTTGATTGCACTTCATCAGGTTTCTTGGCTGTTAACTGCTTTGTTGCGGTGGTAGGTATTGCTGATGCTGTACTTTTCTCTGTTGAATTGTCCCCACCGGCTTCATCAACTTGTCTCCATAGACCACGAATTTTGAGCACTTCGCCTGCTTTCAAAACTGTATCTAGTACCTCATTCGATACAGTTGTCTCACCTGAAATTAAAACATTGTTCTATAATGCAAGAAAAATAACAAAATGCGTAAAATACACAAAGTTTAGGAAATAGGTTTCTTTATGGGATAGAGGGAGAAACTTTATGGTGTCTGTACCGGCAGTATAATATTGTTGAGTTTTCATTTTAATAAATAAGTACCTGGATGACCGAGCTTTGCTCGGTATTTTTTTTTTTTAATTGTGTTTTTTGGAAATTATATTTAAGTACGAATTACTAATAAAATGATGAAATATGAATAATATTTTTCGATCTTACCGATAGAATAATAAAAAAATATGAACTGGTTATTTAAAGAAAAAAATAGTGAGCGCAATTAGTTTAATCTTATATTAGAAACATATACTTAATTTTTTACAGTTTGTCATCACACTTTTAATTTTAAAATCGGATTTTAATCTAATACTTCTTTCCATACTATATTGCGGGTTTAAAAAGAGACGTACTAATTCATTTGAAAATTTTGGTTGCTCCAAAACAATTCGTCCATGCAAACAACAGTCACCAAAAGAATTTCTATTTATACGATTAGAAACGCGTTCCTCAGCGAAATGCAATGCACCACAATGGATACACAAAATTTCAAATGGTCCTAAGGCGTGATATTGCACAGCTGCAGTAACGGCACATTTATAAGTCGGCAAACAATTATTAAGTTCTAAAGCCCTACGTCGTCTTCCGTCTCGACGTCTTTGTTCTTCTAATCGGTGCTTTCGTTGTTCCTCATTTTCATTAGCTACACGTTGTGCCGCACGCTGCCGCAAATCTCGCAGACGACGCTCTCGTTGTTCGTCATTTTCAATAGCTACACGATGTGCCGCACGTTGCCGCAAATCTTGTAGACGTCGCTCTCGTTGTTCGTCATTTTTAGTAGCTACACGATGTGCCGCACGTTGCCGCAAATCTTGTAGACGTCGCTCTCGTTGTTCGCCATTTTCAGTAGCTACACGATGTGCCGCACGTTGCCGCAAATCTTGTAGACGTCGCTCTCGTTGTTCGCCATTTTCAGTAGCTACACGATGTGCCGCACGTTGCCGCAAATCTTGTAGACGTCGCTCTCGTTGTTCGTCATTTTTAGTAGCTACACGATGTGCCGCACGTTGCCGCAAATCTTGTAGACGTCGCTCTCGTTGTTCGCCATTTTCAGTAGCTACACGATGTGCCGCACGTTGCCGCAAATCTTGTAGACGTCGCTCTCGTTGTTCGCCATTTTCAGTAGCTACACGATGTGCCGCACGTTGCCGCAAATCTTGTAGACGTCGCTCTCGTTGTTCGTCATTTTTAGTAGCTACACGATGTGCCGCACGTTGCCGCAAATCTTGTAGACGTCGCTCTCGTTGTTCGCCATTTTCAGTATACACGATGTGCCGCACGTTGCCGCAAATCTTGTAGACGTCGCTCTCGTTGTTCGTCATTTTCAGTAGCTACACAATGTGCCGTACGTTGCCGCAAATCTTGTAGACGTCGCTCTCGTTGTTCGTCATTTTCAGTAGCTACACAATGTGCCGTACGTTGCCGCAAATCTTGTAGACGTCGCTCTCGTTGTTCGTTATTTTCATTAGCTACACGTTGGGCCGCACGCTCTCGTGAAACATCTAAATCATAAGACCTTTCTGCTCGTGTAATTTCAGTCAAATTTTGCAAGCATCTCACTTTAGCAGCACGTGTGGGACGAGCAGAAACCTGATTATGTTCTGTATTTAATGAGTCTTCACTGTGAGAAGTTTGAGAATCCTGATCAGTTTGATGACAATGCTCTTCTAGGTTTTCTTCAGACGAGTTGCGGCTTCGTGACGTTAGATTGTTTATAAGCGTTTTTTTCCAAGATCGTTTAGGCATTTTTAAGTGAACACGTGCATTAAGAAGACACAAATAACATAAATATACAATTGATTTTAGTCTAACCTCAAAGCAAACCTCATTGACTTCGTGTTACTTAACAACGCCATCTGCTGTTGTGTCGTTAAAGCAATTAGCAATTGCTCACAAAAAATAGTATATATTATTCGCCAATAGATGTCAGGAAGAGTTAGTTGAGACTACTCAAACGCCCCCTTTTTCTTTCAAGTTTATGTTTAAGTTGATTATCGATAAAACCCGAATAAAATGACATTTTTTAAAAATGATTCCTAGCTAGATCGATTTATCGCCCCCGAAACCCCCAATATACTAAATTTTATGAAAATCGTTGGAGCCGATTCCGAGATTCCAATTATATATATATATACAAGAATTGCTCAAATTGGTACCTGGATGACCGAGCTTTGCTCGGTATTTTCTTTTTTTTTATAAATTGTGTTTTTTGAAAATTATATTTAAGTACGAATTACATACTAATAAAATAATGAAATATCAATAATATTTTTCGATCTTACCGACAGAATAATAAATATATACTATGTATATACTAACATATTATATTAGAAACATATACTTAATTTTTTGCAGTGATAAACTGTAATAAAAGCAAAGCAAACACACATTGACTTCGTGTTAGTTAACAACGCCATCTGCTGGAACAGCTTTAGTGTTGTTGTCGTTAAAGCAAGTTAGTTGCTCACAATTTAAAATAATAGTATTCGCCAATAGATGTCAGGAATTCCAGTAAAAAAGTAAGTTGATGTTTAAGTTGATTATCGATAAAACACGATAAAATGAAATTTTCTAAAAATGATTCCTAGCTACATCGATTTATCGCCCCCGAAACCCCCTATATACTAAATTTCATGAAAATCGTTGGAGCCGATTCCGAGATTCCAATTATATATATATATATATATACAAGAATTGCTCGTTTAAAGATATAAGATAAGATAAAGGTCTCGGTGGTCTAGTGGTCAAGCACCCCAAATTTCTTTTTAATTTTCTTTCTTTTTGTTTCTTTTTGTCCTAATGAGTTTGTATTTAATCGTCTTTTGGGGTATATATATATTTATTTTGTAATAATTAATAGGTGATGTGAACATGTAACATCTGTGACCCCGTGTCTATTTAGACACATAGATTAGAATTTAATCTATTTAAGAGTATAATAAACGGGAAATAACGCGACACGTTTAGGTAAACAAATACTTACTTTTATTATTAGCTTGATGTTTCGGCCAGTTTGCACTAGCTGTAGTCACAAGCAGACAGATAATTTGTTTACCTAAATGTGTCGCGTTAATTTCCGTTCATAATATTTATGTATTAAGCAACGCGAATATTAAAATATTTAAAAAAAAATTCATACTTAAGTAACCAAAGTTGGTAACCATGGGTCAAAGCTAGAGTTAGTTTACAGTTAGTTCTTTAAGCAGATATTATAATATTATCTATAATCCTTTACAATATTGCAACTTCATATAAATGGACGAAGCGCAAGATATGCCCACGCACCTCGATCTTGGCGTCTTTTGCTAAAATTTAAGACTTTGCGGGTTTGTTACACGTCTGCATTACACATAAAGTTGCCCATCTATATTTACCTTTTTAATATTTAGTGAATTTATTTTGATAAGAGTAATACCAAGGTGCCAAATCGACATCATTTAAATTACAAAAAAAAACACTCACTGTGAGTTAGCCATACTGGTAAGAACATGTGGTGACCAGGTTTATTTTTAAATCGACGATAATGACCAAATAAAAAACAAAGGTTCAAGTAGTATTAAAAAAAAAACTAAAGATTGATGTCAAACTGCTGACAAAGTCCCTGGTAATGCTATTAATTGAAGTTGATAATATTATTTTTTATGGGATAGAAGGGCAAAGGAGCAAGCGGGTCACCTGATGCTCCGCAACCTGTGCCGCCCATGGACACCAGCAACACTTATAGTGTTACCGTTGCGTTGCCGACCTTTAAGGGAGAAGGATGGGGAAGCGAGGTGGACCTCCAGGTACCTCTCTCACCGAACGAAACGCAGCATGAGCCACTTTACGTCGATCTTCTGAGAGGTAGTGGTATTTCACCGGTTGAGCCGCTTAATTCATGCAGCTAACTGCTTATTATTTTAACTGCCATTATTTTCATCATATCTAGGTTGTTAGTCGCTAATATCAACAGCTAAGCAAGTAAGGTGTGTAATAATCGTGCCTTATGGCGCTTTGTACTCTCTACCTACCCCTGGCGTGAAGTTATGTATGTATGTATCAGTAACTTGAATTGAAAAAAAAAATAGTGTTAGTTCATTTATGAGGAAAGCTTTGGGGTATTAATATGATCGCGGCAATAATCTTAAGTGGAAAATGTATAAGATATAGCGGTACGAAGTTCGCGCGGTCTGCTAGTGTGTGATAATGAAACGATGACTGAGAACTTTGTGCCCCGTATGGCATTAGGTTCGCCACCTATTCCATTGGGACGTAAACATCACGGCGCAACGAGGCTTAACAGCCGCTACCTACACCTTCAGGTAGAAAAAGGCGTGAAGTTATGTTAAGTTGATTAATTATAATAGTTAACAGTCTCAGTGGTCTAGCACCCGGATTCTGAATCAAGAAATCATGGGTTCGAATCCTGGCTTACACTAATGATTTGTCGAAATTCTTCTCGGAAGTCATGTGTGATAAATATCGATGACTGAAAGCAATGGCACGTGTATGGTGGAATGGCGACCAACTCGATTTGAGACGTAAACATGGCGCGAGTCGAGGCTTAACAGCCGTTGCCTACACCTGCGGATAGAAAAAAGCGCGAAGTTATGTTTCAAGTTTTTCTTATTAATTATTAGAATAAAACAAGTTAATTAATAACTTAAACAGTGGTAGAGCCAAGCAGTTCGCTGCATGAATGGGCTGGCTCGACCGATGAAATACCACGACCTCTCAGAAGACTGACGTAAAGTGGCTATTGCCGCGTTTCTTTCGGTGAGATAGGTACCCGGAGGCCCACCCCCCTTCCCCATCCTTTCCTATCCCCTATCCCTTAAAGGTCGGCAACGCAACAGAAACACTATATGTGTTGCTGGTGTCCATGGGCGGCGTTGGTTGCTTACCATCAGGTGACACGCCTCGTTTGCCCTCCTATCCCATAAAAAAAAAATGTTTGTGTTAATTCAGGAGATGTTCTATATAAATGTCAATTTTCGCATTTACGATACAAGTAACATTAAACTTACGCTATTATACTTACCTTTATACATATACTCCACAAGTATCTTCAGGGCCTTAGTTGATATTTCTGATGGTAATACCACATAGAGCATGCCGCCCATTCGGGTCACAGATCTCTGACCTTCGAACAATGTGCTCAGGTAGACGCTGCACGAGCTCAATATGAACTTGTGAGCCGGTATCTGCGACCCATCCATCGTACACAACACCACATCAGTGAAACGTTCTGAACGCAACAACGCTGCTACAGAACCATTCAAATGAGTGCTGTGCGAGTGCCATTTTAACTGATAAGTATCCGTCGAAGTCATTTTTCTAAATTATCAGTCTACATTTTACATAAACTGCATCTAAAATAAGAAAAAGAACTATTTAAGTACCCATAACCTCACGTTTTGTTTGTTTATATTTTTCTCAATAAATAAACAAACAACGATAAAGAAAGTACCACAATAACAAATATTAACTATTTAAACATGAACTAACTCTAAGTTTACGATATTTACATCATTTAATAAAAATGTTATAAATGATCTACTTAATTCAAGTACTCAAATTTTCCCAGGCAAAGCGTCGCCCGTGGTAACATAACAACAACGGATGAGTGAATGAACCCGACCAATGAATGAAAGAAGCGGAATCGTATTTCGAATTTTCGAATTGATTAGTGAAAACATTTCTAAGCACACAAAAAAATAATTTTCGTTTACGCGAAAGTAAACGGCGAATGTAATTGTTTTATTTATTTAATTAAAATTTTGGCTATAATTATGGAATGGTAATGTGTAATTCTAATTACACTACACACAAACAGCAAAAATACAAACCAATTGCAACTTAGGTAACTGTATTAAAAATTTCAATTTTAAGCGAACAATGCAATCATTTGTATTGTATTTATTACCGAGATTTTAGGTATAATATTTAACTGTTACATAAAAAACGGAGTAAGTAATTCAAAGTATGATACCAAACTTGTATTACATTTACATTATATAGGACAAAAAATGTTACTAAAGATTCGCACCTGGTTGACCTGTTTACTAGTAAGGGTTATAATTTCGGTTAGCACGGCATTTAAATGATGTGAAAATAAGTACAGAATGATTGACCCTTGATGGGTTATTTTTTTTCTTGGCATAAAAACAACAAGAACTTACTTACTTACTAAGAGGTCTATTGCAACATAAAATTAATTGGTATTATTATTACCTACAAACACAGGCACGACCCTATCGTTGCTTTGAAGTTAGCTGTACATAGGTGTTGTGTTGAGTTTCTTTTTACTGAGTCCATTCAGTAAGCCGCAAGGAAGTTAATCACTTGTTTAATCGCCAAATATAAAAATACAAACGAATTCAAATAGTTGTTCACACTGAAAATAAACAACGATTTTGAGGTGAACTGAAATAATGATATACTTTAATTGTGCAAAATGTAGAAATATTTTAATTGTGTTATAAATATACAAATATTTTAATTATATTAAATTTGTATTAGTTAATTTAATAATAAAATGAAATAACAAAACATTACGAATATCTCAGTCAAGTATTTTATAAATATAATAATTATTATTTTAAGATAAATTGTAAAAAAAAATCAAATAGGTACCTGCAGATCAGAATAACGTTATAATAACATTACTGTAAACACCATCGACGCTAAAATTTAAAAAAGTAACTTCACAAAAAAAACACATCAGTTTTGTAAATGATTTTTAAAATTATAAATGTACGTAATGAAAGGGAAATGCGCGCATCCACCGCGTGCGACCCTCGAGTTTGTTGTGCGGCGGCTGCGGCTGCAAAAATCGATAGAATTTTGTATTGATTCAACTGGTAGACCGGGGTTGCGCATTTATCTTATCGATCCACCGACCGTGCGCGTCGCTCCGCTTGTTGCCGCCATGACGCGCCTGCGTCATATTACGAGGGGCGAGTGCGTTCGTTGTGCATAGTTCCACCCTGTTCACGCGCAAATTATTTTACATTTGCCATATTATGGGCGTTTATTTTTTTTTTCGTTAATCTATTCCGTCCTAAATTAATAAAATGCAGAATCGAAATCGGACCCATATTTAGAAACTTTCCATTACTATGTTAGCCTATATAAAATAGTAGAGAAGGTAGCGAACTCATAAATAAAATAGTGATTCATAGTCATTACTCACGATAAAGAAATTTGTACAGACAAGTTTTAGATTTTTTTTTAAGATGAAAGGTAGTTCAATGACTCTCCTTTTCATTTTGAAGATATGCGAAATTAAATAAAGACTTTAAGTTAACTTAAAGTATCCGAATGATATATTAGGTCGGGGAAAAAGTCTTTTCGCATAACGTAGGTATAAACTTATTATAAAATTTCTTTGACTGTACTATTTGTGTCTGGCTGGTTTTGGTAACATTAAAAAGGTTACATTATAAAGAAAAGAAAAAAATTAAAAAAAGTTGTTTCCCGCTATTTTTCATTTGTTTTTCTCTCCGTAAAAATGAGTGAATCTAATGAAGAAATTCGATACATTTTAAAATTTTATTATAAAAAAGGCAAAAATGCAACTCAAGCAGTGAAACTAAATTTGTGTTGTTTATGGACCTGATGCAGTGTCAGTAAGAGTAGCACAAATTTGGTTCAAACGTTTTCAGTCCGGAAATTTTGATGTTAAAGATGCACCTCGCTCTGGTCGCCCTGTTACGAATAAAATGGACGCCATTTTTGAAAGAGTGGAGCAAGATCGGCATATTAGTAGTTACGATGTAGCTGAAGAACTGGGAATTGACCACAAAACAGTTTTGACCCATTTGAAGAAAGCTGGTTATACAAAAAAGCTCGATATTTGGGTGCCACACGAGCTCACTCAAAGAAACTTAATGAACCGTGTACTCATTTGCGATTCATTATTGAGACGTAATGAAACCGAGCCGTTTTTGAAGAGATTGATAACTGGCGATGAAAAGTGGATCACGTACGACAAGAACGTGCGAAAAAGGTCGTGGTCGAAAGTTGGCCAGGCTTCACAGACTGTGGCCAAACCTGGCCTAACACGAAATAAGGTGATGCTGTGTGTATGGTGGGATTGGAAGGGCATTGTTCATTATGAGCTTTTACCGTCCGGCAAAACCATCGATTCTGATCTTTACTGCCAGCAACTGATGAGATTAAAGGAAGCAGTCGAGAGAAAACGGCCGGAATTGATCAACAGGAAGGGTGTGGTCTTTCATCACGATAACGCTAGACCACACAAATCTTTAGCCACTCAGCAAAAATTAAGAGAGTTCGACTGGGAGGTCCTAGTGCATCCACCATATAGCCCTGACCTTGCGCCTTCAGATTTTCACCTGTTTCGGTCTCTTCAGAATTCTTTAGGTTCTGTAAGGTTGACCTCAAGAGAGGACTGCCAAAACTATTTGTCCCGTTTTTTTGATCAGAAGTCCCAAAGTTTCTACAGTAACGGGATAATGTCTCTGCCCACAAAATGGCAGAAAGTTATTCAACAAAACGGTACATATATATTGTAAATAAATGTAAATAAACTTTGAAAAAAATGTCTTGACTTTTCATACAAAAATACGAAAATACTTTTTCCCCAACCTATTATTTGAACAATGTAGCCTGAACTCTTAAACCCTAAATCTAATAGCCTACTCATTCATCAATCATCATCATTCATATCCGGTTCCATACCTGGATTTGTACTAGGCGATTTCGAGGCGAGAGTGCAAACGCAACAGTCGCCAAAATTCACTGCTTAACTATTATTAGCAGACTGGTACACACATACAGTATACTAGTGATGTAACGAATGTTGGATTTTGGACATTCGGGAATACGAATACGAAGATTTCTTAAAAACATTCGCGAATGCGAATATTTCTTTTAGGCCTTTGCAAACGCGTTCGAATGATTCTCAGACCCAAAACTGTAAACAAAATTTCATCAAAATCTGTTAAGCCATATTGGTGCAGTTATTTAATTGTTAATATCACTCGTAGAAGAATATTTTGAAAAAGTTTCATACTTAATAACACGTGTCTTTTCCTGATGTAACGCAGTCTTGTTCAATCTTGCGGTTGGAGTTTTATAAAAAAAAATGAACTGGAACTTTTAAGTTGGATCAAACTACATACGGTATGACAATTTGATTAAAACCAATCTGAGTCGGGTATGGCAGGGTTTGCACGAAAGGATAAACGCAGTCGAAATGAGGGTACTGCGCAAAATCTGCGGAGTGACTCTCGCTGACCGCGTCGAAAACACGGTTGTGAGGAAGGAAGAAGTATTGAAAGAGAGTGTCGATATTAAAGTGGTAGAGCCAAGCAGTTCGCTGCATGAATGAGCCGGCTCGACCGGTGAAATACCACGACCTCTCAGAAGATCGACATAAAGTGGTTCATGCTGCATTTCGTTTGGTGAGAGAGGTACCCGGAGGCCCATCCTCCTTCCCTATCCTTTCCTATCCTACTCCCTTAAACGTCGGCAACGCAACGGTAACATATATGTGTTGCTGTTGTCCATGGGCGGCATAGGTTGCTTACCATCAGGTGACACGCTTGCTCGTTTGCCCTCCTATCCCATAAAAAAAGAAAGAAAGGGCAAACTCCGATGATTCGGAAATATAGAACGAAAGGATGATGACCAGATTGACCCATTGAGATTGAATGTAGGTAGGATACGCAGACTGCCACGACATACAAATAGAACGAGTTCTAGAGGAAGGTGATGTCAGGCGCCTTTAAGATCGACGACCGTGTATGACAAGATTTATGAAACTAAAAGAAACAAGTGAGGCGTGTATGAATCGTCCCTTATGGCGCTCTGTTCTCTCTGCTTACCCCGCTAGGGACTTGACGTGCAGTTATTTATATAACTAATGGCTGATTCATAATATAATACTTTTTATACTAATCTAGGAGGGTAAAATATTAAACAAAATATAAAGCTCAATTTTCGTATCATCGTGCCATACATAATTTCTTTATTTTTTGTTATTAAAAACATTCGCCAAACATTCGCAATATTTCTTGCGAATGCGAATGCGAGTACCCAAAATCATGCGAATATTCGCGAATGCGAATGCGAATATTCGTTACATCACTAATACATACATAACTTCACGCCAAACCCCTTGTGGGGTAGGCAGAGAGAACGGAGCGCCATAAGGCACGATTCTTACACACCTCACTCGCTTCGTTGACTTTCATAACTCTTTTCATGCACGCGCGTCGATTTTTAAGGCTCCTAACATCACCTTCCTTCAGAACACGTTCTATTTGGTCATGGAATGTGTGTCTAGGCCGTCCTCGACTCCTACATCCATCCGCTTTTGCATTGTATATCTGCTTAGTCTTAGCAGACTGGTATTTTGTTAATATATACATTTACAGCAAAACTATTATTTTATTCAAAATTAACATTCCAAATTGTAAATACATAGATAAGTAATTATTTCTTATATCTATTTTATTACAGAAATATTGTCTGCAAATTAATAAATAATTAATTAATTAAATTAAAATAATTCTAAAACTTTTCCTATGATATTAGCAAACGCAATTGAACTATAACTGGCTGCGGTTGTTTTCGGGTTTCGTAGTAAAAATGGTAAAAAAGAAACCGTTTAATGTCATCATGTTTTATATGATTAGGCTTTGCACTCAAAATACAAAAATTAGGTACATACTTGCATATAATTGAAGAAATTCGAAGTAGGTACTTAGAGGTCTTGCTAAGTAACTAAATTTAATGTCGAACATTTTTAGAAAAAAAAAAACAATTCGTAATGTGTGCACAAATTTCAAATTATATTTCAACTATAACTCTATAATAAAAACAAACCTACACTAAATATTAATTACTAAAAATCAATACCCAATCATTATTATTACTATTACACAGTATAAAACAAAGTCGCTTTCCGCTATCTGTCCCTTTTTATGCTTAGATCTTTGAAACTACGCAACGTTTTTTTCTTAAAAATAGAGGTTATCAACGTGTGGTTCGTATGTAGTATCTATGTAGTATAGAAAAAGTGTCAATTTTCTAAATAGTGTGAAAATTTGAGATTTGGCACTTTAATTGTAAACGCAATAAATAAATTACTTTTGATGCGGAACACATTTCGCCGGGTCATCTAGTGTAGTTATAAAAGTGATTATTTTCGAGATTTAACACTTTAATTACAAACGCCGGCTGAAACCGATAAATTAAAACAATTTAATGTACCTACCTACTACATTATTGCACCTGAAAAAGGTCCACAAAAAAGTTCGTGATACCGTACTTGTGTCTATCTCTTAGGGATAATCCGCAAAAGTTCACTGGTTCAGCTAGTAATACCTACTACCTATAATGTTATTATAATAAATACACTTTCCTATAAAAATATGCTTGAATTAATTGTAATTAATGGGAATTGCACGTCTTTTATGATACTTCGACGATATTTATTGGTTTTATCCTAAGTCTCGGTGGCCCAGCGGTCGCTTCTAATTCAAGAAGACGAATCGAATCCGTTTCGAAATTAATTTCAAAATATTTATTTCTTAGATTTTTGCGAATCACATTCAATGGATTATATCGATTACAGAGAGAGAAAATTTTTGTTCATTACTCGTCAAAATGATCTCTGTAAAGAGTTCGAAACGTCGGGAAATAAATAGAAAAAAATTCTAAATAAACGCGATATAATCCACAAAAAGTTTTCCCAGAGACAGTGGGACGACCCGCTCTGCGCCATCTTAAAAGAATCACTTATTACTGGTTCTGTGAGCGTGCTCGTTTGCTCGCTGTAGGAGAATGGGAGTGCGGTGTTTGGCTTAAGGCACTGCCATCGCCCAATGTAGGAATAATAATAGATAATACGACTTTCCGTATCGCAACTTGCCTTCGTATATGTGCTCCCTGTGTTTCCTCGCATTTATGTCGCTGCGGAGAGGTTGTCGACAGTAAAGGATGTCATGGCCTCTCAGAATCCGTTTGTTTAGCAAAATAAGATCTACAACACTTTTTCAGCAACTTCTTTTATACAATATTCCGTTGGATTCTGTCCCTCTTTTTGTAAAACTTTGAGCCGACCATCCATTAGTGTGACTGAATGGGGCGGAATTTTACTAATCATTCAGTTCATAATATTTAATTAAGACGGTGATTTTTAGAATTTAGTTTCATTTTGCCACACAGTGCGCGGCATGAATGGGCCAGCTAGATCGGTGAAATACCACGGTCACTCAGGACATAGATGTGAAGTCATGGCGCATGCGTCATGGCGTATTTTACTCGATGAGACAGGTATGTGGAAAGCCAACCTCTCCCCTTCCCACTGTCGATTAATTACCTAAATCATCAACGACCAATTCTAACAGCTGTTAAAAGATGAATGAATGAATTTGAGTTACTTCATGTTTGGTTAATCTCTCTAAAATGTATTTTCTAATTTAAAAAAAAACCTGTCAAACACAATACAGGTGTGGCAGTAGAAGACGGTTCCTGGTAAATCTTGCAAAACGCACAAAAATTGCATTTTTGGTCTCTGCAAATATATGCCAAGATCCTTTAACCGTTTTCTTAATGATGATATCTTCCATTGCGTCAAATAGATCTAAATTTTTTTATGGCAAAAAGGGGCAAACGAACGTGCCGGTCACCTGATGAAAAGCGACCACCTCCGAAACACCAGGGGCATAACTTCAGCGTTGCCTGCCTTTAAGACGGAATACGTTACGAATACGTTTCTTAAAGGTTCCTAGATCGTAGCGGTCCGGGAATACCGTTGCCGGCAGCTGGAGCCATATAGGAGCGCGTGGCAAGAAGTGACGGCTAAATCGCACTGTCGTTGATCGTCAACCATTAAGCCGATGCGGATGGAAACACTGGCGAGTCGCGCGATTGCGAAAATCAGCAGATGGTATAAGTCCGAACAATTCCTCACAGATGATGCATAGAGATGCAACATCTCTATGCCGCAACGCCAACAGATCAAGCCGATCGGAAAGAGTTTGGTTGTCTACAAGCCGGACCGCGCGTCGTTGGTTGCGGTCAAATGGAGAAAGCTGGTACCCCAAAGATGAGAACAGTGTTCCACGTTTCAATGTGTTCGGATTGATTTTCTGCTAATAATACAGCCTGATTGCTAAAGAAAGACCGTTGTTGGTCAGTCATTTTTTTTTACTTGTACTGTTATTTATTGCGTTTTTTTTTATGGGATAGGAGGGCAAACGAGCACGCGTGTCACCTGATGGTAAGCAACCAACGCCGCCCATGGACACCAGCAACACATATAGTGTTACTGTTGCGTTGCCGACCTTTAAGGGATAGGGGATAGGAAAGGACGGGGAAGGGGGATGGGCCTCCGGGTACCTCTCTCACCGAACGAAACGCGGCATGAGCCACTTTACGTCGGTCTTCTGAGAGGTCGTGGTATTTCACCGGTCGAGCCGGCCCATTCATGCAGCGAACTGCTTGGCTCTACCACTGTAAAGTAAAGTTATTTAGGAGTCTGTAAAATGTGGATTTGCCTCCCTCTGAACTTGCCGCCCGGGGCATGGGCCCCGGCTTGCCCCCCGCAGATCCGGGGCTGCCTATACACACACTTCTTACACACTTCACTCGCTTCTTTTACTTTCATAATTCGTCACCTTCTTATGGACTTTCCTATTTGGTCATGGAACGTGTGTCTTGGCCGTCCTCGACTCCTACATCCTTCCGTTTCTGCATTGTATATGAGCTTAATTAATCTTGCACTATCCATTCTTTCTACATGTCCGAACCATTGGCGCATGCCCTTTCTTACTTTTACACCGACACTCTTTTTCAATCCTACTTCCTTCCTTACAACCGTTCAACGGTCTGTTGGCTACACCGCAAGGGATTTGGCATGAGGTTATGTATGTATGTCATGCGTGTATTACAAAAATAAAAAAATATATAATGCATGCAACAGTGGTCGAGTTACACAGTTTATTTCGTAAATATCTATGAGAGTGCCTGATAAGAGCTATGAAAGATTAATGAGGTCCAGCGGTATTCTGTCCCATCAGTCTACTTGGCAAGGGACTCGATGTGAACTTGAAAAAAGATCAGTAGAGAGATACTAAAAAACTCTTAAGGATTGGCGTTTTTAAGCTTTATATAAGTTAACTATAACTGCTACTGACGGCAAATTAACGTTAAATGGCTAACGCCATTTAACGTTAATTTGCCGTCAGTAGCAGTAACGCCTGTACTTGTCAGATCTTCAAGTTCCTAATTTAATAGATATCGAAACCAATTGCCATACAACGGGCGCGATTTCTTCAATCACCGAAACTTAACACAGATAGGTAACTAACTTTTGAAAAGTCAGGAATTGAACCCGTCTTGTGGACACAGCTTGCTGTGTCCACCAGACTACAGATACGACTATGAATTGTAATAAAAATTCAATTTAGAATTTCCATATTTGAAATTATCTCAGTCTCGGTGGTCCAGTGGTCGAGCACCCCGCTTCTGAATCAAGAAGTCGCGGGTTCGAATCCTGGCTCTCACCAATGACTTTTCAAAATGAATATGTGACATAACTGAAAAACTTTGTGCCTGGCATGGCAATAGGTTCGCCACCTATTCCATTTGGGACGTAAACATTACAGCGAGACGAGGCTTAACAGTCGCTGCCCACACCTTCGGGTAGACAAAGGCGTGAAGTTATGCTATGTAGATATATTTTGTAATATGTATAGGTATAGTTTGCCTGTTCTGTTTATGTGCACCCTATCGGGTGGGACGGGCTTGCGCCTATCGCGTGCGCACATGATGTCTATTGATTTTCATTCCCCCTCTGACCGCCTACGTCCACGATACCAACATGTTATACACATAATTATTATATGGCTATAAACATAACTAAGGACAAGCATTTTTTTTTCCTCAAAATAAATTATGGCTGCACCTATTATGTATAGAGACAATGAAATTTTCCGTTTATTGTCCCCTGGATCATAATTAATGGTGGGCAAGTGAAATATTTCCATTTCTTTTTGTAATAAATCTCGACAATATCGAAATCAGCAATTCCATTGCTGAGAAATTACTGATTGAATGATAAGAGCAGGTGATAATATTATATACTCAACATCCATCTTGTGTAAAATGTTATTCATTAGCTAATCCAATTTTAATAATGCTTTCAATATAACACAGTATATCAACGATCGTTATCTACAGACAGGAGTGAAGTATGAGGTATTAACAGGCGTGTCTTAAGGCCCTCTATTCCGTCTGTCTACCCTGGTCTTGGCATGAAGTTGTTTGTATGATGCTCAAGCTCATTGGCATTCAAAGCTCTCAACTCACTCAAAGTACATCCACGGTACTTTTAACAACTTTATCAATTGTGTGGTAATTTCTAAGATGTTGTGACTATGACCTTCGCGGGCGTTCTTTATTACTATTCTATCTGTCCACTTACACCGCTATGAACTTCTATTTATGTACTTTACTAGACGATTATTGTACCTAAATATATCAAGCAACAGAATTGTGCAGGGGTAAAAATGATACCCAAAGTTGGGACTTGCAGCCATCATTGTAGCACACAGATTTTCTTCCGACTTATCAAGATTCATCTCCAATACACTGTAACCAATCGTTAAATTCCATAATAATTCAATTAATGCCAATTTAACGCCATCTATCAAAAATAGATGGTACTGATACGTTACTCTACCGACTATTGTACCTACTCAAACATGGTCATCACTCATGACATCTGTTCAAAATTTTTGTTACCCTTCATTGTATTAATGTATGCACTACAAAATAATTATTCAATTTTGAAGTGGAACTTCTAATCTCTCTTGCAATTGTTTGACGCTTTTAACGTCCCCTTGCGGCCACAAAAAGTAATAAATAAAGCTAAGATAAACCGGTCAATTTAATACACCAACTTGAAAAGTTTCATAGCGCCTTTAAACGTTCGTAGCCCGGAAAAGAAGACCGATGCGGCCGGGGAGGGTCGTCGGGGGCGCCGCCAGCCGCTCGCCTCTTTACCGCGCGCGGTCGGAGCCGCCCCGCCCTGGGGAGCCTCATGCCAAGACTCCCCGAGGATGAGTTCCCCACGTAACAGAGGGGGGCGACGGCAGGGTGATCCAAAGGGCTTAAACACTGGCTTGGACCACACTAACGCCGGAGGAAGGCCGCCGCGATGTTTTAGTGGGTAGCCTTAGGATCAGATTGCAGTATATTGCTTTGAGAGTCTCAAACGCGAAGCATTTCCGCGCGTAAAAAAAACGTCATCCAAAAAAGACAAATATTTATACTTGGGTGGGGATCGAAACCGCCAATTTCGATTTATGAGGAATTACGACTTTGACATAAGCCTGGCCTGCCTGCACAGATTGGACAGACTAGTTTAAACTAGTTTTAGATCATACGTTGAATTCGATTGAATTGATTCCCAAATAAATTAGTCTGTAGCTGTACTCGACACCGTCGCATGCGGTTGTTTGTGAGTTTTGTTTATTTAAAGTTTAGCTTTTATATATTAACTTTATAATGAATCCACAAAATAAGTCAGCGGTGCTTTCTACCGATTTAAATAATTTTATATACGGTGTGTCAAGAAGAAGTACTCAAAATGCACCTGAATTGACAAAGACTGGTATAAATTTGTTGAAGAACTTTCCAGCCGCAAGGGATGCCGTGCTAGAATATTTTGCTATGGTATTTCATGATGCCGTGAACGTGTCTATAAGTCAGAATGAATATGAGGTAGTTGTTTTGTCATATTTTCTGTACAACACACCTGGCCTATTACCTACCAGTGCCAGTCTTCCTCATCTAAATTATACATTTTTATGGATTATTTGAACGCAGGAATAGTTATTTTATACTTCTTGATACATGTCTACCAGCATATATTGTTTCCACAGACCAAGCAGATAACACAACCATCCTAAAATACCATGGACCCTGATAATTCAAACTTTGTGTGATCTGAAGTCCACTACACAGAATTTTTATGTACAATCTGTAGGATCACAAGGCACCCCTTTTTAGAAATCTAGTCAGTTGGGTACAGTTGGCATTATACCAATTCGACAAATTTGGTAGTCCAATAATGCCATGCAAAGCTAAACTTTGTCATATCACTAGAGAATTACTGTATTATGAACGAGTGAATCTGGAAAAGCAAAGAGAGTATATGAGGATTTTAGTTGATCTTTTTTTATTTCTTTTATGGGATATGAGGGGATGTGCAAGCGTGTCACCTGATGGTAAGCAACCTGCGCCGCCCATGGACTCCAGCAATACATAAAGTGTTACTGTTGCATTGCCAGCCTTTAAGGGAGTAGGATGGGGAAGGGGATAGGCCCTCCGGGTACCTCTCTCACCAAACGAAACACGGCATGAGCCACTTTACGTCGATCTTCTGAGAGGTTGTGGTATTTCACTGGTCGAGCCAGCCCATTCATGCAGCGAACTGCTTGGCTCTACTCTATTCTTATTCTTGTACAGTGAGGGTATGCAATATTTGTATGTATAAAAGTTTTTAGTCTAATCTGCTTGGTCATTGGCAATCCTGAATCTGAATAACATACATAGCTTCATGCCAAATTCAGACCAGAGAACAGAGCACCTATATACTATACTGAGTAAATATATTCTAGACTTTTATAAAGGAAGACTCTGTTTTATGTAACAGAACCACAGTTTAAAAATACTGTTTATGTGTATTTTCATTAATGACATTTACTATGAATGTTTCAAACATTTTTTTCAGACTGATATGGGGTCCTTGGAGAGTGTAAGCATGATCGGTCCGGAATTGTGTGGCTTGGGTGAGTCATGGGCACCATTTATTGCACCATGGTGCATTAGTCTGATTATGGATATTGCTACCAAGAAATCACATCTACCAAGTGAGTATTTACAGAAAAAAAAAGTTTGGTTAATTTTGGTTGTGCCAAGGAAAAGTTATACAAAGCACATGTGCTGTGTTACAATACAATTATCTATATTTAATTATATAGCTTTTTATATATATGTATAGTTTTATTGCTGGGTTATTGTTATTTAAGAAAGAATATAACAATATAAAATTCTATTAAAACTTACATAACTTCCTGGTAAGTCCTTTTAGGTGGTCATAAACAGCGAAAGTAAATAAGTTTCAGAGATATAAACCGAACATAAAGTAATTAAAATTCACAAAGAGTGTAATGATCAAGACCAAGTGAAAGAAGTTGCTGGAATGACAGTTTTAACAGATGTTATAAATATTGGCCGTTGATGATTTAGTTAATCTACAGTGGGAAGGGGGTCTCCAGATACCTGTCTTATCGAGTGAAATTCAGCATGACCCACTTCATCGATATTCTGAGAGATCGTGGTATTTCACCAATCTAGCTGCCCCATTCATACACCGAACTGTGGGGCTAAGCGAAACTAAATTCTAAAATTCATTGCCATCTCTTAACTGCTAAAATTATTCTTAATTTAATGGAATTCAATGTTTTCAATTGAATGATTATTCTGCTCTATTCTGTCACATAATGGATAGTCGGCTCAAAGTTTTACATCAAGTGGGTCAGAATCTAACTGAATATCGGATAAAAGAAGCTGGAGAAGTTGCTGAAAATGTGGTGGTTCTTGGTGGTGGGTTCTTTTGCTAAACAAACGGATTCCAAAACACAAAAAAAAATTTAATGATATGTGTGAAGACTGTGAAGACAAATCGCAAACACTCCAAATTGTACAAGAACTTTTCTAAAAAAATAATGATAGTATTTGATAGAGTCAAGTCAGAAATTAAAAAGAGGTTTTATTGTACTACTAATAGAACCAATATTTTGAAAATGCCAATTGAAGAACTGCAAAAGTATGAAAAAATAAGTTAATTTTATTATTTACAATACAATTAAAATACTAGCTGAAATCAAATTCCTCCGCATCTCGGGTCTTCTGGTAGCGCGCCCAAAAGATTGGCCACATTGCCACGCTGAATAGCAATGCTAATTAATCTTCTGTGCGAAGAATAGATCAGCACTCTGGTCGCGAGAGGCCACGATCAGTCTCTTTTGCAAAATCTATATAGAGTACACGAGCACTCGGAACCCATGTCCCGAAAAATCGGAAAAAATTTCTATATTTGTGCCGCTTAAGATTTTCTGCTGAAGTAGCAGCAGCACCGGCCGTCCCTACTATGCTTTAAAGGTGTCATGGCAGAAGGGTATCGACGCAAGTAGCGTCCCACACCAAAGGCCTACCCATCTTTCAAGGCAAAAGAGACATCCCGTCCGGTCTCTTGTCATCATCGCGCACAAAACCGTTCGGATCTAGAACGGCTGGTACACCGGCGGTAAAAAAGCACAACAGAAAATGTCTTCTTCTTCAGAAAAACGGGAACCAAGGCCGTTGCGATACGGCAAGTAGTATTATCTAAAAATGTTGGGTGATGGCAGTGCCTTAAGCCAAACACCGCACTCCCATTCTCCCACAGCGAGCAAACGAGCATGCTCAGCATCACCTACAGAACCACTAATAAGTGATTCTTTTAAGATGGCGCAGAGCGGGTCGTCCCATTATCTCTGGGAAAATGGGTTGGTCGGTAAATTAGTGTGTGAACAGGCCAGTTTTCAGGCATTTATTGCGTCATTCTTGCTTATTACTTCAGAATTACTCAGTGCATGGAGCAGATCTGGCTCGAAAATACGAGCGAGATTTTGCCAGGAGCTTTACGTTACTTACGTACGTATCTGATGCTGAAATCATGGATGATACAGGAAAAAATAAATGTAAGTGGGCGGAGGCAGCACTTTTTAGTTTGTGCCCCGCCTAAAAAAAAATGATAATCCGGGGCTGGTCATAAAGAAGAGAGACACACACCATTCTTGGAGTTGTTAATTCCTAAATTTTTTCCTTAACAAGTTTTATTTTTTTTTGTTTACAGATACCACACTCCAAAATGCTGATCCCATAAGGATATTACTGGATATCACTACACAGAATTTGACTTTGTTAAATTCAGAGGAGAGGGCAAAATGTATTGACATGATGTTGGGTAAGACAGTTGTTATAATTAATGCCATTGTTTTTAAATTTATATCATAATAAGTCTTTACTTTTTCCAGTTATGGAATCAAGGTATCATGGTAATCAAGGCGGGTTCGATCCCCATCTGAGTACAAATATTTTTGACAAGCATATACTATATAGTTTCCATAAAACAAGCATTTAGTGGCTTAGCTTGGCAGTAGAGGGTGCTGTGTGTATTGTGTCCAGGATATTATTGTTATTTAATGCTTGCTTAGCTTTACCAACAGGAGACTTGCATATCTTTAGACTAAATGTTTCCTATTGATAACCAAGTCATGAACTGTGGTAAATGAGTCTGGAGATGATTGATGGTGTTATTGTATGTTGAGGTTCTCGCGCATGCTCGTGGGCGGTGGGGTGGGTGGGTCGCGCCGAGCCCGCGCTGGTGGCGCCGCGCGCGCTGGCGCTGGGCGCGGACGCGGCGCGCGCAGTCCTCGCGCATCTGGCTCACCACCCGCCCGCCACGCACCACGTGCGCGTCGCGCTGCTGCAGCTATTCCACGTTAGTTTTTTGTTTAATGACCTGGTTTCTTGGGCCTTTAAGTTAGTCATTTAACATCTTGCATTTTATTTATTCACTAGCGATTTGCCAGTGTCAAGTGGTCTAGTTTCAAGATTATATAAATGTTGTCTTCATCACTACCAACACTTAACCAAATGTTGTTTCAAAAATTAGATAGGTGATAGCTATCATATCATATATAGCTATTATACAGTATTGCTATTGGCAGATATAAAATAAACAAAAAATCGTTAATCAAGTGGTTGAGCTTCTCGCTTCTGATTCAAAAGCCGTGGGATCAATTCCAGGCTCACACCAATGATTGCTCGGAATTCTTTTCGGAAGTTATGTATGCTAAATATCAATGACCTGTTGCCCGTTGTATGGCGATAGTTTTAATAGGTTTGCCACCTATTCCATTTGGCACATGACATACGATGCAGCGAGCCGCTGCCGGTTGGAAAAGGACGTTTTATGTTGTATAAAATAATTCATTGATTGGTTTATTCAATAAATATAATATAACATAACATAACTTCACGCCTTTTGTTACCCGAAGGAGTAGGCAGCGGCTGTTAAGCCTCGTCTCGCCGTTATGTTTACGTCCCAAATGGAATAGGTGGCGAAC
Organism: Euproctis similis; assembly: GCA_905147225.2. NCBI lineage: Eukaryota > Metazoa > Arthropoda > Insecta > Lepidoptera > Erebidae > Euproctis > Euproctis similis. The sequence continues at coordinate 3,886,608 of LR990118.1, read as the reverse complement.
CTATTGCCATACCGGGCACAAAGTTTTTCAGTCATCGATATTTATCACACATAACTTCCGAAAACAATTTCGAAAAGTCATTGGTGTGAGCCAGTGTCTGGAATCGAACCCGGACCTCTAGATCAGAAGCCGTGTGCTCGACCACTGCGCCACCGAGACTTTTCAATGAATATGATGAACAATATTGTTGTTATTAAAAGAATCTATGATTAGTGCAATCTGCATTATGTTTGTTTGTCACTGACTTATCTTATAATGATTAAATTTTATTTGTTTTTAGGAAGCAATCAAGGAAGATAGTAAAATAGAGAAGAAACGAGAAGTTATACCTTATTTACTTACACTGGCATCAAAATCTGACATCGTTTTGAAGGCTCTCACTCAAGATATTGAACAAACTTGTGAGTCAATGTATTGAAGTTATCAATATAAGTTTTATTAAACAATAAATAGTATTTAAACTAAATTATTCATATATATCATAAGATTACATACGGGAACAGAAAGCTACTAACCTGTATAATTAAAGCTAAGCAATATATAAGTAAAGCAATATATATAATATAAGTAAAGCAAGCTAGTAAGCTAAAGTAAAGCTAAAATATTATTTAAGCTATTCTGAATGTGAGATGAATTGCTTCTATTTGCCAACACCTTCAGTTATTCTAATCATGTGGACAGTTTCGTTCAATGAGAGAGGTATCTGGAGGCTTCCCTTTCCCCTCCATTTTCATCCCACTCCGTTACTGGCCAGCCACCATAACAATATCTGTGTTGCAGGTGTCCATGGATAGCGCTAGTACCTTACGAGATGACCTGCTTGCTCCTTTGCCCCCTATTCCATATAAAAAGTGATGTAAATGATAAATCTGTTAATACTACTTCTTGTTCCAGTAACTGACGACGTGATGGTTCGTCTTTGCGCTTTATGTTCAAGCCAGTCGAACACTGTCGCTTGGGCAGAGGTGACTCCTCAGGCGTTAGTTGCTCTGCTACTGCGAGCTGACGTCAGTTGTCTGCTGCTCCTATTGAGACATGCACTTACCAACGTATTCTGTAGACAGTTACTGGGTGAGTTTTATGATATTACTAGTTGACCCGGCGAACTTCGTTCCGCATCAAAAGAAATAAATTAGTAATGTTTGGATCTTAAAAAGGTCAATTTGTGATACTTATCGGCACGCGTTTTGGCGCGCAAACGCAACTGCTATGTACCGCTATGTTAATACTGTAATATCTTCGTAAATATTAGTTTAAATTACAAACTGTAAATGGCTATATTAATCTATATTAAAAGCACAATCTATTTAAGACACTTAATTGGATGAAAATTAATGCTGTAATGTTTAAAATTGCTTCGTAAATAAGCCATTATTTCTCGTAAAAAGTAAAAAAATAATAATGGTCATTGTGGGTTATCCCTAAGACATAGACATATGCCCTCGCGGACTTTTTTATAGACCTTTTAAAGGTGTATAATAATGTAGTACATTGTTTTGATTTATCACTTAGGGTTCGGGCAGCGTTTTCGATTAAAGTTTTAAATCTTGAAAATTATCATTTTTTTTCACTACACTATTCATGAATTATAGATCAAAACCACCCCGTTGACACCCTCTAACTATTAAAAAAAAAAAGGATCAAAATCCGTTGCGTAGTTTCAAAGATTTAAGCATACAAACGGACATAGGGACAGAGAAAGCGACTTTGTTTTATACTATGTAGTGATAGTGATATCTCCAACTCAAAAGATTTAATTTCAAAGATATTAATGCTTAAATCTTACTTGTCTTGTTAATAATAATAATATTTTTTATTCACTTCACTTCACTTCACTTCTTGATACTGGCTTCGCATATACTAGCTAATGCGACTTAGCCACTCTATTCACTTTCTACTTAAAAACGCTTCAGACAGAAGAATTTGCACGGTAAGGAGGAGAATTTGGCCAGTTATGATGACCGCAGGATTTCTTCAACCAGCGTAGTAAATGAAATCAGAGTCCTCCTTAATTGGCGCGTATTTATAATGACTGGTTGTTATTTATATTCTGCCAGGCTTAGTTGCATTGATGTCATAAACCAGAGGAAACAAATGAAGAAAGAAATTAAATAAACATAATTTCGATTGAGTATTTTATGACCTATATGATTTATACAATCAACTACTTTCTACCTAAAACAAAAAAAATACAAACACTATTACTGATAACTACCAAGACACTTAAAAAAACAAAAATACGAATTTAAAAACTAGCGACATTAATATAATAATTATTAACTACTACAGTCTACAAGAAAATATTGTTTTTTTTAACAAATTTACATAAGATGTACCGCACTGAAGGTAAAGAAATGAGAGAGAGTAGGCATTTGAGAGATGTAGGACGAGGAATTTCGGAGGGAAGGACATCATAGAGGGATTGACGCAATCTCGGACATGAGAAAAAAATGTGATTGACATTTCCCTCATCCAGGCCACATTCGCAAAGAGATGAATTCCTGATCCTGAGCTTAGCAAGAAACACAGGGGTACAGGAATGACCAAGTCTAAGGCGGCAAATAGTGGAAACTGTACGTTTGTCAGCTTTGCAGGACCTAAAAAACCATGGAGATGAGGGAATGTCGGATTGGACATCGGCGTAATACTTACCTTTGATTAATTTTGATGTGTTCCAGGCAACTGTCCATGATTTATACTGCAGGGACTTAGCAAGTAGACATAGGTCTTGTGAAAAGGTTTGAAAATGTTCCAGAGTGCCATTCTGTACCGCTAATCTGGCACAAGAGTCTGCATTAATGTTACCGGGGATTCCAGAGTGACCCGGGATCCACGCAAGTACGACTTTTATATTGAGTTGATGGCACTCCAGAAGATTTTGTCTTATTTTAAGGATTACGGGAGAAAGATATCTCGAACGGAAAGGATTGGAGAGAATAGATTGAAGACAGCTTTTAGAATCGGAAAAAATAATGGAATTATTAATGTTATGCGATTTGATGAAAATGATAGCTTCCAACACTGCCAGAGCTTCGCCAGTAAAAACAGTAGCAGAAGAAGGACATCTATAATTAAGAGAAATTCTGGAAGAGGGTATCCATACAGATACACCTACGGAGCTATCTGGTGATAATTTTGATGCATCAGTGTAAAATTGATGCCACCCACAAAAGTGACGAAAAAAATTATCATGAAAGGTGCAGACGGCACCGGGGGCATTTTTGACTATTCCAAAATTAAGAATGATATGGGGATTGAGGGTTAACGCGTCGTAGGGAGTAAGATATATTGGATTCATAGAAAACTGGTTTATAGGGTTGGGGAGTTGAATGAGAGTTCTAAGACTATGGAGAAGACAAGGTAATTTGTTTTCAGAATTGCCAAAAAGTTCTAATAGATAATATAATTTTGGAATAAGTGGGTGATTTTTGTTTTGAACTAATTTAAAAAGAAAACGATCAGAGAGATATTGTCGTCGAAGATCCAGGGGAGGCTCACCACATTCAATTTGCATGGCATTGATGGGAGAGGATTTCATTGCTCCCAGGATGATTCGTAGACATTTAGATTGGAGTTTAAGGAGGTTTACAAGATTAGTTTTATTACAGAAGTTAAGAAGAAAAGAACCATAGTCCAATTGACTGCGTATTATAGCATTGTACAGAAGCTTTTGAGAGTACGGATGAGATCCCCACCAAACTCCTGAAAGACAGCGGAGAATATTTATGTTCTTTTCACATTTTTGTACTAAAGAAGAAAAGTGAGGGGAACCAGACATTCTAGAATCCAATAATATACCGAGGAACTTAACAACATTTGATTGCGGTATTATCTCACCCTCAACTGAAATAGTTATATGGGGAATAATTCTTTTTTTGGTGAAAATTACAACTGAGCTTTTAGATGGAGAAAGGCTTAAGCCATGGTTAGCTAACCAGATACTCATGTAGCTGAGAGCCCTATTCAAGCGATCAGTTGCATCCTCTATAGAAGAAGACGTTATGTAAAGAACAAGATCATCGGCGTATTGAAGAATATGACAGAATGAATTAACAACAAGTTCAAGATCATGTAAATACAAATTAAATAGGAGAGGGCTAAGAACTGAGCCTTGAGGTAAGCCCTTCCAGACAAACCTACGAGGATGATTGCCAAAATTGGACTTGACTACAACTGATCTCTCCCCTAACAAGTTAAGAGTAAATCTAGACAACTTCTCGGGAATTCTAAGCTGGGAAAGTTTATTTCTGAGAACCGGAAGCTGAACATCATCATATGCTGACGTTATATCTAAGAAAACCGCCGTTAAATATTTCTTTTCTTTAAAGGCAATTTGGATTTCTGTAGTAAGGAGGCTTAGATTGTCCAACGTACTCATTCCTTTTCTAAAACCAAATTGAGATTTAGCTAATAAACACCTGCTTTCAATCAGCCATTCTAAACGATGTTTGATGAGCCGCTCCATTGTCTTAGCTAAAGTAGAAGACAATGCTATAGGTCTGTAGCTACTTGCTTGGAGAGGATCTCTACCGGGCTTATGAATTGGAAGAATAATTTGAGATTTCCATTGACTAGGGATAGCACCATTATCAAAAAAAGAATTTATTAAGGAAAGGAATATATCTTTAGACTTAGGGGATGACTTTGCAAGGAAGGAGTAAGGAATACCATCTATACCAGGAGAAGTGTCTGTCAGTCCGTCAAGCGCGAGAGAGAGTTCACTAGAGGAAAAGGGATGATCAAAATCGTCACGAGAGGGTAAAAAGATAGGAGCTGTTGGCAAGGACGCCAAGGAGGGAGCAGATGGAGGGGCAAGTTTATCCAAAAAGGCCTCAATCCAAGTTGAAGGGTCGTTGGCTGAAATATTTTGGATGTTATAAGAACCTCTAAATCGTCTTATTTGATCCCAAATAAGAGAAGAAGGAGTTGTAGGCGATAAAGATTTACAGAAGTTAATCCAACCGAGGCGTTTTTTTTTCTTAACAAGCCTAGTGAATTTAGCTGCAACATGTTTGTATCTAAGGAAGTTTTCTATAGACATAGCCCGATTATAAGCCCTCTCGGCCTCCCTTCTCTCCGCTACAGCCGCAGTACAATCAGAGTCCCACCACGGGGGGGAGACTTTGAAATCTCTAGCAACCTTTTTAAGAGGGACATGGAGTGAGGCAGAAAAAACTATACACTCGGTATATGCATTATAGCAGGAAAAGGGGGACTCTTTTATATTACGAGGAAGAGAATCTAGCTGTCTGTCAAGGGTTGCAGAGTAGGACTCCCAGTCAGCACTAGAGAGCCTATATCTACGAAGAGGAGATGAATTTCTAGGAGGAGATACACGACAGTGAGGAGATAAGGATAGAACGATAGGAAAATGATCACTTCCGTAAGTAAGGGGAAGAAGTTTCCAAGTCATATTCAGGAAAAGAGAAGGAGAACAAAGAGAAAGATCCACTGCACTTTTTGGATCTTGAGAGGGGAGGGCCCTGCGGGTCGGCGAACCATCATTGAGGAGGCATAATTGAGAATCGTCAATTACGTCCATAATGGAATGGCCAAAGAGATCCGAATGGCTATGACCCCATATAGTATTATGGGCATTGAAATCCCCCATGACTACCATAGGGGAGGGAATACAGGAAAGGAGGTGAAGAAGATCAGGGATTAAAGCGGAATTAGCGTGTGGAATATAGATGGATACATAAGATATTCCCAAAGAATTGACAGCAACGATATTGAAACCTGGAGGATGAAAGGGAAGAAATATTTGATTGAAGGGAAGGGAGCGTTTTATAAATAAAGCACTACCTCCATAGCCATCCACATTATCATCCCGAAGGCAGGAGTAACCTGGAAGCCAAAAACGGAATCCAGGCCTCAACCATGTCTCCGAGACGGCAATGACAGATGGAGAAAGATTGTTGGTTAAATGTGTCAGTTCATGCTTTTTATTTCGCACGCTCCGACAATTCCATTGTAGAAGGATCACTGGATCCATTTTGAGAGGTTAGGGATACTAGATGTGTGAGTTTTGAGGCAACGTTGGACGGTAAATTGTGAGGATTTGAAGAAATAAAATCGATTAATAAAGATAAAAGAGTTTCTAAAATATTTTCTCTTTGAGGAAGAAGTTGGTGGTTGTTTAAAGCACAACCGTTTGGCATAGATGATGAGGGATAAGCGGTAATTTGCTGGTGAGCAACTCTATCATATGATTTACCCATTGGGATTCTAGAGTGAGAAGAAGAGGGTGATGACATTTGTAAACGGGATTTTTGAGGAGTTGAATGAACAGGCCTAGAAACTTGCTGAGCTTTGGAGATGGGGTAAAATGTAGGTAAATCTTTAACTACCTCAGAAAAAGGCCGAGAAACAGCAGGGAATTGTGACGAGGCTTCTTCGAATGAAATTGAGTTTTGGGCCATTACAAGTTTTATTGACCTCTGTCTTTCACGCTCCGGACAGGCATTGCTCGTGGCGAAATGCCGACCAGAACAAAAAAGGCAAGAGGATTTAGATTCAGTGACTTCACAACTTTCCCCAAGATGTTCTTTAGCACAGCGGAAGCACCTGGGTTTCGACCTACATTGGGCCTTAGTGTGACCATATCTCGAACAGGAATGACATTGAATGGTGGGATAAAGGTAAATTTCAATAGGGAGACACGTATAATACAAAAAAACTCGAGACGGTAGGGATTGTCCTTGAAAGGTAACCACCACAGATTGTGTAGGGACCCAAGTAACTTGACCTTCATCTATTTTTTTTCTATTCAACCTACGAGCTTTTAAAATTTTGCCGCAGCCAGTAGGAAGGTTCACATCTTTCACAAAATCCTCCATGGAAAGATCAGTGGGGACCTGCCTGACTAATCCCATCCTGGTAACATTATAAGTAGGGACGGTAGCGGTGTATTTGCACTGTAATAGAATGGGAGATGTAGTAAAATCATTAGCGTCTTCAGCAGATTTAAACTGGACTGAAATTTTGTTTCGACCGACTCTCTTAATACCATCTGCACAAACATTTTTCACTTTGTGGGTGACAAGAAATTGACCAAATTTAATGGGACGGATAGAAGTACCAGCTGATGGATCAGGAGAAGAACGAGATACGTGAACTATAAAGGGGCCTTTGTCTAATTTAGAATAGTTATTGATAGCTCCTACAGTATATGATGGGTCAGAATAAACAGTTTGTATCGAAGGGGTAGCTGAATCAGGGGATATAATTTGTTTTTTAATAGGATTATTGTTATTTGGTTCAAGTCGTCGTTTCATAGCAGTGCACGATGTACTCGCGCCAATCACCATCAATGAGGGATCAGGAGGATCAGGAGGCGGCGGCCGAGCCAGCGCATCATCCCAAATATCAGATTGCATATTTGAGAAAAATCTCAAATACGCATGGACGTAATGTCAAAAATATGAAAATAAAAACTTACCGATAACTGCTACTAAAAAACACAAATATTACTATCACAACTTAAAACACACTATATTAATCAAATCGGACATAAAAATCTAAGCAAAAAAGGCCTTTTACACCAAATAAATAGCTAATACGCGAATTCAGGTTTGGTCGTCAACACTTCCAAAAGCAGAATCAACGTAGCACTCATATTTTTTATTAAGAATGATTTCTGGGCCATGTCAAAGTGTCTAAAAGATCTCGAGTGTGTGCTGAATGTATTATTAGCTATGCATCAGTGAAATTTGATAGAATTATTACAGAGTTTTGTTAGAACAAATAGACAAAACATATTTAATTTCAAAATGCTTTTTCAAATATCAAAAGTAATATAATTTTCACAGAATATCTCCTTCAAAAGTTGGAATATGAGGGTTTATATACAGACAAGACTATACCTTTGATAACAAGTGCTGCTGAGGAGATACACATAGTTAGAGACAAACTGCTGGATGGTAACCAGCTGGAGAAATATTCGCTGGCCAGGATACTCATAGTTGTTAGTGAGTCGAAAACTTTAACTTTTTTAAAAATATCAAACATTTTTAAAAATATCAATATCAAAACAGACATATACAAATAACATCTGTAGAATTTAATTTGATTTTTTAATCTAAATTTTGTATTTCAGGTTACAATCTACCCTCAGAATTTGTCAACACAATAAGTTATTTCTTACAATATTCTAGAGATGATAGTACGTTAGCGTTGCTAGTGCGTATAATATCTGGTACCATCACAATGCATGTGCCGAGTGACTCCCCGGACATCAGTATGGATACAGAGAGATATCAAAATTTTATCAAGACAGGAGTGGAATATGCGCTGAGAGACGCCATGTTGGCTGACAAGGAAATCAAAAGTTGTTTCATAGATGGCGACACGTGCGAGGAGCAGAAAACTTATTTACATCTTTTATGTTTGAACATTATCAAACTGTTGAGGTAAGTTAGATTATAAGCAGTTGTACTCAACTTGTGACTTGTCCGGTTTCTGTTTTGTGTCTACTATGAAATCTTTTTATTTTATTTAATTTAGTTTAAAAATAGAGAAACATTAGCCACTTGAAGGTCCACTGCGCGCAAAGATATGCGCTTGTATTTATCCGGACCTTTAATTGAAGTTATACGGGCGCTACAGATGGCAGAGAAGAACTTCGTTTTATTCAGAAAATTTACATTTACACCAGTCATCAAAGACTGGTTTAAATAGAGTAATAACTAATGCACATATACTTAGTCTGGCCATAAATACTGTTACATTTATAAAGTTGTAATTTGCATGGAGATTATAGTACCAGGGACGTGTATGAATTTTTGGGGAATTTAACAACTTATACGACCCGTGTACTACCATGGCACGTACAAGTTGTTAAGGAGTTGATACTATTTTTTCCTGTTTCTTGCGATGTCTTGTAGTGTCGGTGGTCCAGTGGCACGAGCATACGTGGTACGACCAGAGGACCGGGTTCGAATCCTGACACTGGCTTACATCAATGACTTTTCTAAATTGTTTTCGGAGATTAAGTGTGATAAATATCGATGACTGAAAACTTTGTGTACGGTATGGCAATAGGTTCGCCACCTATTCCATTTGGGACGTAAACATCACGGCGAGGCGTGAAGTTATGTTATGTGTCTTGCTATATCAGTTTGTGTAGGTTGTAAAGTAAAAAGCCTTGGAAAAGAATCGTCCGTGACTATCGTTAAGGAAGCGTGTTGTCCTCCCAGATGGGAGAACTCTGGCCGCGTGCCCCTGCTGCGGTCCCGCATGTTTGGGCGCGGTGTGCACGGCAGCCTGCGCGCGCTGGGCGCCGCGCTGCTGGAGGGCGCGTCCCTGCTGCGCCCCGCCCCGCGCGCCACGCCCTCCGCGCTGCCCCCCCTGCCCGCCTGCCACGCGCTCGCAGAGGTAACTCTTCAGTCAACCCACCCCCTCTCACGCCCCACTCCTCGTTCCCTACTCTACACTCCTACCAGTGGTGGAGGTGAAAAACCACGACCACTAGGAATATCGGCGTAAAGTAGCTCGATCCCCTCTCCCCCTTCTTTCCCTCCTACTCTCTTAAAGGACGGCACGCACCAGGAGGTTCTTGGGCGATGAGAAGTTACTTGCTATCAGGCGACCCACTTGCTCGTTTGCCCTACTATCACATAAAAAATACCTTACTCCTCACTTCCCACTTCCTACTCACACTCCAACACCTCATTGTTACATTTAATTCATTTTTCTTTACTAGCATCAATATCTTCATTGCACTTTGAACATATTGCAGGTTCTAGACAGAGTGGATATGTCGGGAACAAAGTCGCCGCCACCTAGCGTGGAAGTCATCTTGAAGGTGGTACAAGCGACCGTCAAGTATTTCTTCAGATGTTTACATTTGACGGGTAAGTTTTTCAAATGAGTGAGGATGTCACCCGATGGCAAGCTACAAAACTGCGCCCATGGACACCTGAACACAGATAGCGTTACAGTTGCGTTGCTTACAAAGCGATATGGAAGGAGTTCGGCCTCCGGATACCTCTCACTGAGCAAAACTTTACGTTGATATTCTAAAAGGTTGTGATACTTCAGTCGAGTCAACCCATTCATGCATCAAACTGCATGGCACTACCACACTACAAAGAAAGACTACTAGTATTGTGTCCAAATCTTACCATCAAGCGGACTACATGACCGTACAAATTTGAACATTAAAATAAATAATGGACCCGTTCCAAAAGTAGGACTCAATGTGGAATATGCATCTTTATTAACAGGCCTCATTTAATCGACAGATACGATGGAAAAAATGCGATCAGTGGCGACCGCATGTCGTCTTCTCCGTAAGCTGTGCATCCACAGCAAGTTGGCCAGGTCGTTGGCTTTGAGAGAGTTGCTGGAGACTGCGATGTTCAGAGAGGACACGGCATTCGGTAGCCGCCCAGTGGTACCAAACATTGTGCCCAACGTGCCCACAGTGCCCAACCTCAATAAGTGGAACAATGACGATCTCTTGATACATTTGAATCAGAAACATGTGAGTAAAACCTTCCATAGAACTTTCAACTCACCTTCCTTTCTATCGTAAAATCAAATTAAAATACCTTTATTCTCATAGGTCTTTACAGACACATAAAAATAGTCAATGTTTTTTAAGTTAACAAAGGATATTCCATACTATTTTAGTCAAAATAAAACTGAATAAACAAATATTTTTTCCACTTCTTTTATATTAATGAAAATATCATGTAATAAACTTTGGCAAAATGGAACCTAATACGCCTCTGCAGAAAACAATATTTTATCTATGTAAATGTGGCTTGGTAGATCCAAGAAATGAGAAGAAGATCCAAGTTGAAGACAAAACTATTTTGAGAATAAGTGTAAGTGATGGGTCTGTGTTGCAGGGTCCAATAACGCAGCTGACCCAGAGCCACACGTCAGTGTTCCACGCGGGGATCATCGGCAAGGGTCGGCGATCAGGGACTGGTGCTGGGGACACGCACTCTATTCCGCCCATCCTCACCACCAACAACGAGCTACTCATGGGCGCGCTCATGGCCTGCATGGTGACTGCTTCATCATATCTTTCAAAACGCAATACTTCTCAACGCTACCCCAAGCAACCAATTCTTTTATTGGCTAATAAAGAACTGCAATCGTACATCGATCAGTTCTATCAGTCACCAATATTAATTTCGTGTAGATTTCCTAAACCACTGGGGTGTACTTGGATTTAAATGGAATTACGCTTACGGGATATCTTTTCTCAAATATTTTTTTTAACTTAGGATGGCAACACTGGCGTTGTGGAAGGAGCGACATCTATATCTCTGCTGTTGGTAGAGTTGGTGTCCCCAGATGTCATGTACAACGGACTGCCGTGGCCCGATGAAGATTTTACAAAGGTATTTAAACTAATATTGTGTATATTAGACTTATTCTATAAAAATTATACAATACAGGCGGTCCTCGACTTACGTCGTTTCGATTTACGTCGTTTCAAGTTAGGTCGAACAATGTTTTGACACTATTCCTCAAGCATACGTCATTTGTTTCGATTTCCGGCATAGGAGAATTCACTTGTCGCAAGGTCAATCAATGTCCGTGTGGCCGACTTGGCGCGGTGTCGGCGTGCGGGGAATACCCCGCAAACGCTGCTGATTTTGTTTAGTTACTTAAGGGACAACGGACAATCAAGACGTAATACATTAGTTTTTTTTTCGCATCTTTGACAGTTTTTGTTTTTAACGTTTTAACGTTAATAACAAAATTTGTGCAGCCTATCAGTGTTACCAAGATCTGTATGACAGCAAGAAGAAAGAAGCGAAGCAAACTAGAATTGATAGTTTCTTTAAGCCAAAAGTTTAATTTATTATTTCTCATTACATATGTATTTTGATTACATAAAGTTTTATAATTATTATTAAAATTAATAACATACAAATACCAAAAATAACGAGCAGTTTCATAAGTGCATATTATAATTATTTTAAGAACTTACTTTTGATAGTAAAGTTTGTATATCCTTTGTTATAAATGCAGTCTTTTTTTAATTTCGAGTCCGTGTGGATCCTAACCCTTGAGTTTTACATGAAAACATATGAAAAAATATGTCTCGACTTACGTCGTTTCGATTTCCGTCGCGTATTTCGAGAACCTAACATGCCGTAAGTACGAGGACTGCCTGTATACCAGAAAGAGAGAAGAGATCATTTTCACGAGTCAATATGTCAACCTCTGTAAAGAGTTCGAAACGTCGGGAAATAAATAGAAAAAAATACTTAAAAAAAAAGTTAAACCTACTTCTAGAAACGTAAACCACACAATCTCTAAGAACATGAAAACAGTACCTCTATAACTAAATAGCGATAAATAACGTAACTTACTCATTCGTATACTTATTACAATATACAAAACGTACGTAAATACTTTAATAAAGTCATGTTTGACTATTATAATATTTACAAATGTTACTCATTATTGAAGTCGGTGCAACACAATAGAGCACCGACTCCACAAATAAGTAACACGGTAACTTCTGAGGGGTCGTCGTATTTTACCGGTCGAGCCCGCCCATTCATGCATCGAACTACTTGGCTAGCTCTATAAAGTGCAAATTCCATACGGAGCGGCCGCTATAGTGAGCGTGTCCTGTGCAGCAAGTGAGCATCGAGCGCGAGCTGTACATGCGCGGCGCGCTGGAGAGCTGCTCGGTGGCGCGCGCGGCGCTGCGGCGCGCGGCGCACGCGCGGCCTGCGCTCTGCCTGGCCTCGGCGCTGCTGCGCGCCACGGCCGCCACGCTGCTGCACCGCCTGCGGGCCTACCTCAGTCAGTACACGTCGCCACGCCTCGCTCGCCACGCCTCGCCACACCACCCCACAACACCCCACACCTCACTAACTTACACACACACACACGCCACCCATAGCTCCACACCGTCGGGTATAAATGTACATATTACAAAATAAAATTTTAATGTATGTATGGCAATAATTTCGCCACCTATTCCATTTGGGACGTTAACATAACGGCAAATCGAGGCTTAACAGCCACTGCCTACACCTTCGGGTAGAAAAAGTCATGAAATTATAATGTAATAATATCTTAGACACAAATCATACAGCGCGCTTAGTATAAATTAAGCAACTAAATACTTGCGCTATGGATACTAGATAACGGATAATAACACAGAAAGACATCCAGACGCCACACAAATATTTGTAATCGGGTAAGAATCGAACCTGCCAATCTCGATACTGCAGTCAGTAGCTTTACCAATGCACCACGAGGCTCGTTAATTATGTTATGTATGTTAATGTATCTATACATGGATGTATTGATTATCTTCAATTACACGCAGATCGTCACAGTCAATCGTCGGAAATGGTGAAAGAGCGAGAGGCTCTGACGGAATTGTTATCCACGATGACGCTGGGTCAGCTGTTGCCACACCCGCTCAGCCACATGCTGGAGCTGGCTCCTGAATTGACACCTAGCGAGGTGAGTACTTGATTCAACGTGCTCTTGTTATCACCTATTCCAAGATTGCGTGAGTGAACCAGAGTATTCAAACAAGATATGTGGCGCTGTTGACAACTTCAGAAATAATGTGACGTCATTCTGTATCCAAAATGGCGGAATATATATTTTAATTCATTTTTACAATATGAGTATTTACATAATAAAGAGCTTGTTCAGAGTAACTTGAAAAATAATGTGACTTCATTCTAAATCCAACATGGCAGACAATCCAAAAAAGAGTTCTAGTTATTCTACCAGATTCTATCTAGATCCAAATAAATATTTATACTCGGGTAGGGATCGAACCCGCTAATCTCGATTCCACACCCAGAGCCGTTGCAATGTACTCTTTTTACATTTAGTGTGTTAGAAATGTATGTATGTTAAAAAAATTCACTTCATTAGCGCGGAGGGACTCCACGCACATTTTTTTTCTTAACAAGTCAGATCAATCTTGCTCTGATAGGTGCCTCATTCGTGCTTGTATATGTTACAGATTGTCCAAGTACTACGCGATTGTCTGTGGAACTACACCAGAGATCACGTGCCCTCGCCAGCACTGTTCACCTGTGACTCTACTGGTAAGTCAGCTTTTATATTTTTATCTAACTACAAGGCTCATCTAACCATGTTCCTGTAATATTGACAGTGAGCACCACTATTCTCAAAAGAGAAGTTAGACAAACATTGTACAACAAATACACTGACTGGGATAGCTTCCGAGAAATAGTTGATACAAAGCTATGCCTAAAAATAGCACTTAAAACGGAAGATAATATCGAAGAAGCCACAAAGCATTTCACCACAACAGTTCAAGCTGCCTGCTGGAGAACCTCTCCAGAGGACCTGAATCTCAGACCTCGGCAAAATAAGATCTCATTTGAAGTAAAAGAACTTATTCTGAATAAAAGAAGACTGCGAAGAGTATGGCACACTAGCAGGCACTCATTAGACAAAAGAGCTCTTAACAAAGCAGTCAAGGATCTTAAGCTTGCCATAAAAAATGCAAGGGACAAAACTATGGAATACTATCTAGATTCTTTAAGTGCAACAAGTGCTACTAACTACTCTCTATGGCGAGCTTGTAGGAACTATAATAGGCCTATGGATCCCAAACCGCCGTTACGGTTGCAGAATAACACTTGGGCAAGGACAAGACAAGAAAAAGCTGACGCCTTCGCTGTTCACTTGGCAAACGTATTCACGCCTAATGAAGTTGACCCGGATACTGATGACTCCTTCATAGATTCAGTCCTAATTCAAGACTTCCAGCTCGATTTGCCGATTAGACCTACAACTCCGAAAGAAGTCGTGGCAAAAATATCAAAATTGGAAGACAAAAAGGCTCCTGGGTTTGACTTAATTGACAAAAAAGTGTTAAAAGAACTTCCCAAGAAAGCCATAGTTTTTCTAACCATCTTATTTAATGGCATAATAAGAACTGGACACTTTCCATCGCTGTGGAGAGTCTCACAAGTAATTATGATACCTAAAGTGGGGAAGCCAGTGAACGAACTCACCTCATACAGGCCGATTAATCTATTAACCGTAACATCAAAACCTTTTTGAGTCAGTCCTGCTGAACAGGTTATTGGAGGAGATTCATCAAAGAGCCATAATCCCGGACCACCAGTTTGGTTTTCGCCAGCGGCATGGCACTGTGGAACAAGTCCATAGAATCTGCTCTGTGATAAGAAGGGCAATGGAAAGAAAAGAGTACTGCTCCTCTGCCTTCCTGGACGTGCAGCAGGCGTTTGATAGAGTATGGCACAAAGGTCTCTTGTATAAAGTAAAAACTCTTCTACCCTGTACATTCTTCCCCATCATAAAATCTTATTTAATAGAAAGAATATTCCAAATAAGAGAGGACGAGTGTACATCGCCATTCCGCTTAATCAAAGCTGGTGTACCGCAAGGGTCTGTCTTAGGCCCAGTCTTGTACACCCTTTACACGTATGACTTACCACAGAGCGAACACGTTACTCTAGCAACGTTCGCAGACGATACCGCTGTACTGGCATGCAGTAAGAGCCCAATCGAAGCTTCAGCCTTCCTACAGACTGGGTTACAGGCAATTGATACCTGGCTTTCAAAGTGGAGAATAAAAACTAGTGCAACAAAATCTGTTCATGTAACCTTCACTCTTCGTGGAGGGGACTGTCCGCCAGTTACTCTGTGCAATCAACAGCTCCCGCAAGGAAACTGCGTAAAATACTTGGGAATGCACCTTGATAGGAGACTCGTATGGAAACAACACATACAGAAGAAGAGAGATGAAATCAACTTGAAATACAGAGGACTCTACTGGCTGCTTGGCAGAAATTCCAAGCTGTCAGTAGATAATAAGCTACTCATCTACCAAGCGCTCTTGAAACCAATTTGGACATACGGGATTCAACTGTGGGGTTCGGCGTGTGATTCTAACATAACTATCATACAGAGAGTTCAAAATTACATCTTGAAACAAATATCCAACTGTCCGTGGTTTATAAAAACATCGGAGATTCACGAGCACCTCAGAATCGGGACCGTTAAAGAGGAGATCAAGACCTGGAGTATAAATTACAGAAAAAGGCTAGAAATGCATCCCAATAAGCTTGCCACGCAACTAACCACACCGGATCTAATAAATAGGCTTAAGAGGCGTCAAATCCTTAGTCTTGATGGACACAGTTGACAGAGTGGAGCAGTCTCGATGGAGATTTTGCTCTAACCGCCTAACAGCACTCACCACATCTGCTCATAGTCTGCATGACTGATTGCAAGATAAAGCTTATATAAAAAAAAAAAAAAAAAATCTAACTACAAGGAGGTATACGGTATGTTTTGGCCTATTTATAGAGTAGAGTAGCTTAGCCTGAGCAAAAAGTTTTAATAATAATAAATACTCTTTATTGTACACCGAATTAAAGAATTTACAGAAATATAAAAGCATGATTACGTTAAATTTGTACAATTGGCGGTCCTATCGTAGAAGGCAATTTCTTCCGGACAACCACTGGACGGAAAGAAAGAAAGAGAGAATAGAGGTTGTCGGCGGTATACAAATTATGATCGCTGCTGAATTATTATTAGTAAAAATATAATATGATATATAAATAAACTTACATAGTACATAAATAGCCATATCAATACGTACGTAGAGCCAAGCAGTTCGCTGCATGATTGGGCCGGCTCGACCGGTGAAATACCACCACCTCTCAGAAGATCGACGTAAAGTGGCTCATGCCGCGTTTCATTCGGTGAGAGAGGTATCCGGAGGCCCATCCCCCTTCCCCAGGTGACACGCCTGCTCGTTTGCCCTCCTATGCCATAAAAAAAACATATATATATATACAAAGATACGTATCGATACACTTATAATAGAACTAGCTGACCCGCCGAACTTAGTTCCGCTTCAAAAGTAATAAATGACAAAATTTTGGATATCATGAGGTTCAGTTTGTGCTATTTATCGGCTTTAACTGCTGTCCCGCTATGCGAAAACAGCAATACATATCTTCGAAAATATTCGTTTAAATTGCATGCTGTAAAGGGCCAGGATTATCTATATTACATGCACAATCTATTTAAGACACTTAATTGGATGAAAATTAATGCTGTGATGTTTAAAATCACTACGCAAATAAACCAATATTTCTCGTAAAAAGTAAAAAAAAATAAAAATGGTCATTGTGGGTCTTAGGGATACCTAAGAGGTAGACATATGCCCTCGCGAACTTTTTTGTAGACCTTTTGATGGTGTTTTATAATGTAGAACATTGTTTTGATCTATCGCTTAGGGTTCAGCCAGCGTTTGCAATTAAAGTGCTAAATCTCTAAAATTATCATTTTTTCTTTAGAACATCTTATATGAATTATAAATCAAAACCACCCCGTTGACACCCTCTAACTATTAAAAAAACTGCACTTAAATCCGTTGCGTAGTTTTAAAGATATAAGCATATAATCCGATCCGAACCGAACCGTGAATGACTGTCCAAAAAGTTTGTTGAATGGCTAGGAACAAATAAGAAGAAGTTTTATTGACATTGGAGTAGTTATATAAATTAAGTTCAGAATGAACTGATATAAATAAGGGATCATCAAACCGCCTTCCTCCTCCGTTCTCATGCCACTACCTTAAAATCCGACAATGCAACTGTAACACTATCTATGCTGCAGACGTTTCTTGGGCGGCGCTAGTTGCTTACCATGAGGTGACCTCCATCCTTGTTTTCCCTCCTTCACGCGGCGTCGGTTTCGTTTAATATATATATATATTTTTGTGCAGGTCTTCATTGGCGCGATCCATCCACATGTAAACCTCCCACAACTTACACGGACACATTAAGGCTGATCATACAGAAAAGGATCTCAAAGCTTGGACACATGTATCCCATCATGTTTCTGAATCTTGAAAAAGAAAGTTAAATGTTATTATTGCAGACATTTATTGTAAATATGTATATATATTGACTAAGTGAAAAAAATAAAGTGCCTATTACTGAATTTTGTTTTATTTACCTTTAGCTTATTATTGTTTGTTGGTTGAATTTCACGTTCATAAGTCGTTCTTCCTCATCTACTTGTAATAAACAAATATTTCTGAGTATTACTAGTTGACCCAGTGAACTTTGTTTACCGGCATCGCTGCACGACGCAACCGCTATCTCCCCACATTTTGAATATGTCATATCTCCAAAAATATTCATATAATATTTTGTAAAAGGCCATATCAATCTAAATTAAATGCACAATATATTTAAGATACCTAATTGGGTGAAAATCAATGCTGTTATATTTAAAATGGCTTTGTAAATAAGTCATTATTTCTCGTAAAAAGTAAAGGAATAAAAATGGTCATCAATCGCGGACTTTTTTATAGACCATATAAAAGTGTTGTATATTATTTTGATCTATCTCTTAGGGATTTTTTATCTAAAAAGAATGTTTGAATCGCCGCGCCGCTCCGTTTCGTTAGTCTGGTCAGTTCTGAGCAACCCGCTTCTCAAAAAAGAAGTTTTTGGATCGAATTTGGGGTCTTATCGATGGCTTCTCGTAATTCTTTTCAGAAGTTCATCTTCCTGCTTTATATCCATATATATTGGGGTCGACAAGATAAGTGTTTTTTTTATTCCACACTTCCTTATCAAAGCTTCATAGCTTTAGCCTGTCCAAAACTGGCCGAAAGAGAAAAAAAACCAAGTACATAGGTACCGAGTAGTACCAAAAGACTAGTACCAAGTAGCCAAGTAGTACAGACTACACTACACCTTTATTTACATCCTCTTTGCACTACACCACAGAGTACACTACATTTGTATATACTGGCACTCAGCGTTGCCAACTTGACGGGTTTCCCGTTAGATTTGACGGGACAGCAAGGTCAGCAACGGGAAAAAATTGCGCTTAACGGCCAACGGATTTTTCAGCGGGACAACAAATGTTGTGAAAACTAAGCTAAGAAATAAAATGAACTCAGAAATGACAAATGCTCTATTAACCATTCGTGCAGGTTTAAAGCGGTGTGGTAAAAATTGCCATACATGTGAATTTCCTGATGATGTGCTTCAAAAAATCGGAACTATGCAAGCTTATCTTCAGTAGTTAACTTCCAAAGAACTTGAAAATGATGAGATTATCGAATTAATTGATTTAAATCTTTAACTTAAAGTTAAACGAAGCCAAAGCAAAGTTTTAAAAAAATTGCTGTGAAGTAACTGCAATATTATATATATACAATTTAAATATTTATATTTAAAATACTAATAATTTAATAAAAAATAAATATTTATCATTTATTACTTGTAAGAGATATCAAAAATAAACATATCTTCTGTTACACTCTAAAAAAATATAAATGATAATCATTTTATCAGAATCATTAATTTAAAAAACTCACTAACTTGTTGAAAAATTATTTTGTTTATGTATATTTAAAAAGTAGATTTAAAAATCAATAACCGAAGACTCAATTTTAAAATAATTCATTTTTAAAATTTAGGGAAAAGTAACAACTCGAAAATTCTTACTTGACGGGTTTTGACGGGATTGTATCATTCTCTACAGCGGGAGTAGAAATTTAATGTTGGCAACGCTGCAGTGGCACTACACTACCGAGAGTACCGAGTACTGCCGAGTAGGTACCGAAGAATTTACGCTCATATGGAATTTACGTTTCAAATTTTGCTACTTGTCCGATTTACGAATAATATAATTCGTATTTCATTTTGCAACAGTGATATGCAGGATTGAATTTTGAAATAACAATTATAGAAAGACTGCAAATCAAGCAAGCAAATCGAATTGTTATTAGTGAAGAAAATGTGCTCTGATTTATTCTGAATAACTATTTATTTACAACAAAACAAAACAATGGCAGCAAATATTGAGCCATGTGCCGCAGGGCAAAATGCACGGAAACCCATCAGCTTAATCGTTTTAGGTAATAATGACATTGATATGTACCCGTAGAAGTTCTTAACTTTCTTATATTATTGGCATTTAAAAGTGTTTTCACATAATTTTTAGGTATGGCCGGTGCCGGGAAAACATCTTTCACGCGTAGACTTTCAAGTAAAGTTGTGGAAGGCGCCAGACCTTATTTAATAAACTTGGACCCAGCATGTCGAGAAGTCCCATATCCAGCCAACATTGGTTAGACTTTACAATGAACTTAAAAAAATATTTTCCTATTCTTACCACTTAATTTTGTTATTTCGATATGGTCTATGTTTTCTTCTAGTTTTATTTTTGTGAATGTTACTTTGCAATGCATTTGTCTGTATTAATTTCATGCAAAATAAATAATAACTAAATATTTTATAAGTGCTAACAGAATCAAATGTTATCAAAAAATACATAAAAGGTAAAACAAATCCATATTGATATGTAATTCTTAAATCATATATGAATCTTATTTGATTCACCTACACAAGATTTTGTAGGTTTCTCATCTTCTCTAATATTTGTGGATCTCTAATTTTGCGTGTATGTGTGATGAAACCCTTTTTTAAAGAAATACCAGAAAAAAATACAAAATTAATATCATCACTGTGAATAAGATGGCATATCTTGTCCATTTATTACTGTGATGCCTTGTGGTATTAAGATTGATATCTCTTCCTCAGATATAAGAGACACAGTAAATTATAAGGAAGTTATGAAGCAATATGGATTAGGACCCAATGGTGGCATAGTAACTGCACTCAATTTATTCTCCACAAAGTTTGGACAAGTTGTTGATTTGATTGAGAAAGCTGGCAAGAAACATAAATATTGTATTATAGACACACCAGGTAATATGTGAAACTTATTACATAAAGAAAATCTTGTAACTTTCAGTTTTTAATATTTTTAACAGTCTAGTGGTCAGGCACCCAGTTCTGAATCAGGAAGTTGTAGGTTAGAATCAGGCCTACACCAATGACTGTTTGAAATTATTTAGTTAGTTGTGTGATTTAGTTAGATGTAAATATTATTGACTGAAAACTAGGTTGCACGTGTATTTCTCATTTGTATTCCATTTGGGAAGTTAACAAAGCTAACAGCCGCTGCTTACCCTTTCCGGTAGAAAAAGGTGTGAAGTTATGTTATATAATATTTACTAAACACAATATTTTACATGGAAACACCAATATAGCAAGTTCAAGTAGTATTCTGCCAAGTAAGATTTTGTAGTATTTTAGGAAAATTGACCAATAAATTTGATTTTATAAACATAAACATAACTTCATGCCTTTTGTTACCCGTAGGGCAGCGGCTGTTAAGCCTCGTCTCGCCGTTATGTTTACGTTCCAAATGGAATAGGTGGCGAACCTATTGCCATACCAGGCACAAAGTTTTTCAGTCATCGATATTTATCACACATAACTTCCGAAAACAATTTCGAAAAGTCATTGGTGTGAGCCAGTGTCTGGAATCGAACCCGGACCTCTGGATCAGAAGCCGCGTGTTCGACCACTGCGCCACCGAGACTTGATTTTATATACTACTAGTTGACCCGGCGAACTTCGTTCCGCATCAAAAGAAATAAATTAATAATATTTGGATCTTAAAAAGTTCAATTTGTGCTATTTATCGGCACGCGTTTTGGCGCGCAAACGCAACTGCTATGTACCGCTATGTTAATACTGTAATATCTTCGTAAATATTAGTTTAAATTACATGCTGTAAATGGCTATATTGATCTATATTAAAAGCACAATCTATTTAAGACACTTAATTGGATGAAAATTAATGCTGTAATGTTTAAAATTGCTTCGTAAATAAGCCATTATTTCTCGTAAAAAGTTAAAAAATAATAATGGTCATTGTGGGTTATCCCCAAGACATAGACATATGCCCTCGCGGACTTTTTTATAGACCTTATAAAGGTGTATAATAATGTAGTACATTGTTTTGATTTATCACTTAGGGTTCAGGCAGCGTTTTCGATTAAAGTTTTAAATCTTGAAAATTATCATTTTTTTTCACTACACTATTCATGAATTATAGATCAAAACCACCCCGTTGACACCCTCTAACTATTAAAAAAACCGCATCAAAATCCGTTGCGTAGTTTCAAAGATTTAAGCATACAAAGGGACTTAATTGGATCAAAATTAATGCTGTAATGTTTAAAATTGCTTCGTAAATAAGCCATTATTTCTCGTAAAAAGTTAAAAAATAATAATGGTCATTGTGGGTTATCCCTAAGACATAGACATATGCCCTCGCGGACTTTTTTATAGACCTTTTAAAGGTGTATAATAATGTAGTACATTGTTTTGATTTATCACTTAGGGTTCAGTCAGCGTTTTCGATTAAAGTTTTAAATCTTGAAAATTATCATTTTTTTTTCACTACACTATTCATGAATTATAGATCAAAACCACCCCGTTGACACCCTCTAACTATTAAAAAAACCGCATCAAAATCCGTTGCGTAGTTTCAAAGATTTAAGCATACAAAGGGACATAGGGAAAGAGAAAGCGACTTTGTTTTATACTATGTAGTGATACTATAATACTAAAATTATGAATGGTGAGCTAGTTATCATTACATTACATTACCTATTTAATTTTATTTCCAGGTCAAATAGAAGTATTTACATGGTCAGCATCGGGCACTATAATAACAGAAGCGCTGGCATCAAGCTGTCCTACAGTCATTGTATATGTTATGGACACAGTCCGTAGTGTATCACCCGTAACTTTCATGTCTAACATGCTGTATGCTTGCTCTATATTATACAAAACAAGATTGCCATTTATTGTGGTTATGAATAAAGTGAGTTTATCATTAATTTTTCACTTTAAAACAGGTATTCCAATACAATTCTAATAACACAACCATCAATAAGTTTTAAGGTTGACTTTATCATACACAAACTTATTGTTGGTATACAAGAATATCATGACAAATGTTACTTAATTCAACACAATGCAATATATTGAAATGATATTATTACTTTTAGAAAGAAGGTTAGATGTGAAAAGATCTGAAGTATCAATTCATGTTCGTAAAGGTGTCTCCCGTTCATAATTGTTTGCTAATTGTGTTAATAATCTATATAATACTTAGTTAATTAAAAAATTTGCAGACAGATGTTGTGGACTGTAGGTATGCGGTGGAATGGATGCGTGACTTTGACGCTTTCCAAGAGGCGTTGGGCGCTGAAGGCTCTAGTGAGACAGAAGGTGGCAACACATACATAGACAATTTGACACGCTCCATGGCACTGGCACTTGACACATTTTATGCAGATCTCAAGTGTTGTGGTGTCAGTGCACATACAGGAGATGTAAGTATTTTTCTTTTGTATAATATGTATGTAAATGTTTGACTGATCCATTTAATCAACTAAACAGGTGGCATTTTGAAATAATAGAATTAGATTTTGTATTAAAGATATTTTTTTCCAGGGCCTGGATGAATTCTTCAAGCTGGTAGATGAAGCTGCAGTAGAATATGAAAAGTAAGTTTATGTATATATTATATATATATATATATATTTAATAGGTTGTTGCAAAATATCTGTCGTATTTCGTTCGGTAAAATTCGAAATAGCATAATTTTTTTTGCGACACTTTTAGAGCCATGTGGTTATTCCTGTCGTCTAGTGTATTTACTTGCGTCTCTAAAACCGCGTGTTATTAAAATTGTATCTAATAATTTATAAAAATGGAGGTTGATAAAATTCATCTTCGACACTGCATACTCTATACATACATACATAACTTCACGCCAAATCCCTTGCGGGGTAGGCAGAGAGAACAGAGCGCCATAAGGCACGATTCTTACACGCCTCACTCGCTTCGTTGACTTTCATAACTCTTTTCATGCACGCGCGTCGGTTTTTGAGGCTCTTAACATCACCTTCCTCCAGAACACGTTCTATTTGGTCATGGAATGTGTGTCTTGGCCGTCCTCGACTCCTACATCCATCCGCTTTTGCATTGTATATCTGCTTAGTCAGTCTTGCATCAACCATTCTTTCTACATGTCCGAACCATCGGAGCATGCCCTTTCTTACATTTACACCGACACTCTCTTTCAAACCAACTTCCTTCTTTACAACCTTGTTTTCTACGCGGTCATCGAGAGTCACTCCGCAGATTTTGCGTAGTGCCCTCATTTCTACCGCGTTTATTCTACTTTCATGCACACTCTGCCATACCCAGCTCTCGCTTCCATAAGTTAGCGTTGGGATCAGGACTGCATTGTGGATTGCTAGCTGGGCTTTTCTGCTAATGTTTTTCGCGCCCAGGAATCTGCCCAACGCTCCATTTACGCTATTTCCTATCGCCACTCGTCTTTCTACATCCGCGGTGCACCTTCCATCTCTGCTAAAAGCGCATCCAAGATATACAATTTCATTCACTTGTTCCAGCACTACATCATCAATCATTATCCTTGCATCTGCTCTGGATTCCTCCCTTTAATTTCCTTCCTGCCTTTTTGATACTCTATGAGTATCAAAAAGGCAGTAATGCAACTGAAGGTACTGTAACGAGCTCGTAAGTAACGGGTTCGTGTTCTCAGCTTCCCAATCTATATGATATAAGGAGCACCAACTTGAGAACCACTATTTAATACAACTCAGTTTAGTTGTTCATTTCTAAGGGTATTTATGAGCTCAGTGCATGTGTAAATAAAAATACTGCCAATGGATTAAATCATATTATATATTAAAGAAATAATACGTGCCAGATGTAACGTTGCACCACATCGGTTTTCTTTGCTGCTCTGTCCCTGGGCACCTCGTCCAGGTTTCTTCAATATTATCCTCCTCCTGGCACCACGACCGGCTTCTTATATATTACAATTTTTTTGATCGAACGAATATTTTTATTATTACACCTTTGGTATTTTTTTAAGTTTCTCCTTCGGAGTCTATCTATCCAGCCCCTATTTTTATTTTATTGACATCAGAATATTTTATCAATCAAAATGTTTTTTTAAAAATTCAATATTCAAATTTCGAAACACACGTAATAAAGAGTTTATATCTAAAAAATTCCAAAGAGTTTACATCATCCCCCCCTTAATAAAGCCTGGATTATAGCTGCTAAGAGTTTAATCACGGCCAATAAAATACAATCTCTAATGAGGATGATGCCCCTACAGACTTATCGATGCCCTACCTATAGCAGGGGATGTCCTAGGCCAGCCACTTAATCTGTGGAATTTACTCAAGCAGTATGCCAACCTCCTTGAATAAATTTTGCCAAGCAAAACCCCGCGAAAAGCTTGACACTGGAAAAAACTCCTATCTCAATACAATGTTCGGGTCCTGACCCCTACACAAACAATATTATATATATTTTTTATTTACCTAATCTAAATCCTACCTACCCGACCTAACACTTGACGAATCCATTGTCTCTGAAACATTAAAAACAGTGTACATCAAATGTTCCAGAAATATACAATAAATCCTGAAAAATTACACAAAATATTACACAAGTCATCTTTGAGAAACTGAAAAATCACACAAAATATTATCTACAATAAATCATGAGATATACACCTTAAAAGAAATTAAATTAATCAATAACAATATATGATAATCGAATATCATAGTTACATCAAATCCCAATATATCAATTAATCAATTTAAAATAATATTATCAACAAATTTTCTTTTAAAATTCTTAATTAATCCATCTAAGTTAAATTAAATACAGTGTAGCACCTTCAAAAACAGATATACCATTCCTATCACATCAATTAATATAATGAACATATGTTTCATTATACCAACCTATTCCTTCCATATACCAACATAACTCCACACCACCATTCATGTATCATCGATACGAGGATTGAATCTACTATGGATTCATAGTTATGAATCCATGTTAGTGAATGATGTTGGTTTGATATATGGTTTGGGGGAGTTCCCCCAAACCATATATCAAACCAACATCATACCAAATACCATCATTATCTATTCATAATCATATTACATTCCATAACTATACCATTTGCTACTCTCTCCATCCTTTAAGATAAATCATTTTATAATAAACAAACTTTTCTAAATATATATAAAGAAATAATATAAAATTCTACTCCAACTTTCTAATACCTATTACATTCACTATAATTTAGCTATAATAATAAATATAGTAAAAATGTTCTCAACAATTTCAAAACATCTTCAAATAAATAGAAAAATCAGTATTAAATTTATCTTCTGTCTCCTTCATGGTTTCTTCTTTATGTACTGTCATATTGTACGTTGGTTGGATTCAGTCCGCACACGTAGATGCGTCCCGACGACAGCATGTATATGTGATACTCCTGTCTCAGATACTCCACCTGCTTCTGACTCAGACCCGTGTAAGACAACATACCGATCTGGTTGATAATGTGGTCCCAATTGTCTTTAGTGCCGAGTTTGATAAGCACTGTTCTTAATGCTTTCTTCTCCATTATTAATATTCAATAATACACCAAATATATACATAAATTATACATTGAACACATGCATTCAGATCGTAAGGGCGCCTCCACCAATGTAACGAGCTCGTAAGTAACGGGTTCGTGTTCTCAGCTTCCCAATCTATATGATATAAGGAGCACCAACTTGAGAACCACTATTTAATACAACTCAGTTTAGTTGTTCATTTCTAAGGGTATTTATGAGCTCAGTGCATGTGTAAATAAAAATACTGCCAATGGATTAAATCATATTATATATTAAAGAAATAATACGTGCCAGATGTAACGTTGCACCACATCGGTTTTCTTTGCTGCTCTGTCCCTGGGCACCTCGTCCAGGTTTCTTCAATATTATCCTCCTCCTGGCACCACGACCGGCTTCTTATATATACAATTTTTTTGATCGAACGAATATTTTTATTATTACACCTTTGGTATTTTTTTAAGTTTCTCCTTCGGAGTCTATCTATCCAGCCCCTATTTTTATTTTATTGACATCAGAATATTTTATCAATCAAAATGTTTTTAAAAAAAATCAAAATACAAATTTCGAAACACACGTAATAAAGAGTTTATATCTAAAAAATACCAAAGAGTTTACAGTACCAAAAATTTGTGCAACACCTTCGGGGAGAACGTGGTAGATGTTAGAACGGTTCAAAGGTGGTTTTCAAAATTTCGAACTGGAAATTTTAACCTTCAAGACGCAACTCATACCGGCCGACCCTCTTCTTTTAATGAAGATGAATTAAAGGCCATTATAATGGAATTTATAACTAGCAGAGATAGAGGGAAGAATGGGTTTTGATCATACAACAATATGTCGACATATTAAAAAATTAGGATACGTTAAAAAACTTGGACGTTGGGTGCCGCATGAACTAAGCGAAGCGAACCTGGCAACTCCTGTCGCTGTATGTTCTGCATTACTGGCAAGGAATAATTTTCAACCTTTCTTGGACAGGTTAATTACTGGGGACGAAAAGTGGATTACTTATAATAATGTAGTTAGAAAAAAGGCCAAATGTTTGCCTAATCAGAAGGCTCCAGCAGTCGCTAAGCCTAGTATTCACCAACAAAAACGAATGCTTAGTATCTGGTGGGATAGAAAAGATCCTATACATTATGAACTTTTACCACCTGGTCAAAGCATTAACGCTGATATTTATTGTGATCAATTATCGCGATTGGATTCAAAAATTAAAGAAATACGACCAGTACTAGCCAATCGTAAAGGTGTCGTCTTTCAACACGATAACGCAAGACTACATACCGCACTCAAGACCAAACAGAAGCTAGACCAACTGGGTTATGAAGTGATTTCGCACCCACCATACTCACCCGATCTCGCGCCATCAGACTACCACTTATTTTTGTCATTACAAAATTTCCTAGATGGAAAAACATTTTATTCTGAAGAGGATATCAATAATGCATTGATAGAATACTTTAATAAAAAAAATGAACATTTCTTTGCGGCAGGGATTGACAAACTGCCTATTAGATGGAGACAGGTTATAGATAATGGTGGTCAATACATTTTAAATAAATAATTTTTTTTTTAAAGTTACGGCACTTTTATTTTCCTTCTAAAATACGACATAATTTATGCAACGACCTTATCTATCTATCTATATATATATATATAAGAGATTTCCACCTATATATTGACTCATCACGATATCTCTGGAACCATAAGGCGTAGCGACTTGAAATTTGGTAGGATTATTCCTTTCGCCGAGTAGAGGTCAGCTAAGAACGGATTTTACGAAATTCCACCCACAAGGGGGGTTGCGGGGGTGTTAACAATGGAAAATAATATATCGTAACCATAAGGCGTAGCGACTTGAAATTTGGTAGGATTATTCCTTTCGCCGAGTAGAGGTCAGCTAAGAACGGATTTTACGAAATTCAATATTTTTTTTTTTCAAATTTCAAATTCAAGGGGGGTTGCGGGGGTGTTAACAATGGAAAATTCCCATTTTTAACCTATAGCTGCTATCGACTTCAAATTTGTCGAAGATATTGCAGTATTAACATAGCGGGGCAGCAGTTATTACTTTTGATGCGAAACAGAGTTCGCCGGGTCAGCTAGTATATATATATGTGATAGAAACTCTGTAGAATATTAAACATTGAAGCATCATATTTATAAAAAATAATAATAATTACAGTGAATACAAGGCGGATTGGCTGAAAATGCGAGAAGAAAAGTTGGAACAAGAGAAACAAAGAGAAGCTGAACAAAAAACAAAAGGTATTGTAGCTAACATTTTGTAGATATCAGACTGTAATTTTTATTAATGAGCAACACTGCCTAAATTAAAATCCATTGAACCATATATAGTTTTCTATGGACCCTATAGAGTCTGCTAATTATTTTGTAATATCCATGTTAGTTAAGTACATGTAAAATAATCTGAACATCATTACTTTTACATAATCACTTTGTAAGCCGATTTTTTGTAGTCTCCGACCGAAAGTTCGGTTTCGGTTTCGGCCGAGTTTCGGCCAAAAATAAAGTTTCGGCGGAAGTTTCGGTTTCGGCCAGATTTGGCCGAAACTTTTGCCGAATCCGAAACTATTGTCTTTCTAATTCTGACTTGTGGTTATCTTTGTTGAGAGTGTAATAGTACATACATATCTTTACACTAAGTCTCTGTCGGGTCGGCAGAGAAAACGGAGGGCCATAAAGCACGATTCTTACATCCCTCACTTCTTTGACTTTCAATTAACATTATCACACATGCTCGCCGGTTTTTAAGACTTCTGGCATCACCTTTCTTAAGACACGTTTAATTTGATCATGGAGAGTGGTTGGCCTCATCGACTCCAACATCCTTCTGCTTTTGCTTCTGCTTAGTCAATCTTGCATCAATCATTCTTTCTACGTGTACAAATCATCGGAGTATGCATTTCCTTAATTTTTACACTGACACTCTCTTCTAATCCTCTTTTAAACCCTCCTTCCTTTTAACTTCTTTTTCGCCGAGAATGGTGAACCTCATACCGAAAATATTGGCAGCGACCTCATTTCGACTGCTTAATCATTATTTCCATGCACCCTCTGCCATGGGCAACTCTCGCTTTCCATTAGTTAGTGTTAATCAGTACTGCATAGTGAAAAGCTTGCTGGGTTTTGTTGCTCAGATTGTTTACGCCCAGATTACGAGGTATCAGGTATCCTCCCAACGCTCTATTTACACTGTTTTCTAACTTTACTCTTCTTTCTACATTCCCGGAGTAGCAGTAATTCAAGTAATTATTATTATGAGATGAGTGTTAGGGCCACGCAGTTTGCTGGAAAAATGGGCCGGCTCGACCAATTAGATAAAGTCGCGTTTTGCTCGGTTAGAGAGGTACCTGGAGACCCAACTTCAACCCCTCTCACCTCCTCATTCTATTTGCAAATCCTTTCCTATCCGTCATCATCATCATTCCAGCAGCCTTTCTGAAGTCGTCTGACCATAGGGCTGGTGGGCGTCCTTCGCCACGTTTACCAAGACGCGGTCTCCACTCTACTCCGTCTACCATAGGTCCTTCGGCAGATATGACCAGCCCATTGCCACTTCAGCGAGCTTATTTTACGAGCTATGTTAGTTACCCCAGTCCTCTGGCGGATATACTCATTCCTGAGTTTATCTTTCAGAGATACCCCGAGCATAGCTTGCTCCATTGCTCGTTGAGCGATTTGAATTTTGTGGACTAGCCTTACCGTAAGTGCCCACGCTTCGGTACCGTAGGTCATTACCGGTAAGACGCACTGGTCAAAAACTTTGTTCTTCAGTCATTGCGGTATAGGCGAGTTGAAAACTCGACGCAGTTTGCCAAATGCGACCCAACTCAGCCTCTGAATCCTCCTGTCGGCCTCTTTCTTGAAGTTTCGTCTACCTAACTAGATAATTTGGCTTAGGTAGACGTTGTTTACGACTTTGAGAACTGACCTTTGGACGCTTATCGGTTCGGGCACGACATGTTCATTGAACATGACCTTGGTCTTGTTAAAGTTCATGCTTAAACCGACACGTCGAAAGGAGTCGTCTAGGCTGCGCAGCATTTCGCTTAACTGTTCCAGCGACAGCTATTAAAAAGATGTCGTCGGCAAAACTCGTAAATACTTCGACATAGCGCCAGTCAATCCCACTTCGCTGCAATGAATCCAGAACTGCCCATGTTTAGATGGAGTCAAAGTCTTTTCCGTAATCCACGAATGCCATACACATCGGTTGATTATACTCTTCAGTCTTCTGTACAATATGCCAAACATTATGGATGTGGTCCACGGTACGAAACCTTCGGTAGAAAATTCGTGACGACCTTCGAGAACAACTTGTAGATTAGGCTCTCTTAGATATGGCTCAGGAGTGAGATGGGTCTGTAATTCTTCAGTTTTTTTTATGAGACAGGAGGGCAAACGAGCAGGCGTGTCACCTGGTGGTAAGCAACCAACATCGCCCATGGACACCAGCAACACATATAGGGTTACTGTTGCGTTGCTGACCTTTAAGGGATAGGGAATTGGAAAGGATGGGGAAGGGGGGTGGGCCTCAGGGTACCTCTCTCACCGAACGAAACGCGGCATCAGCCACTTTACGTCGGTCTTCTGAGACCAGTAAGATATTATCACCTTTTTTGAAGAACAGCACCACCGCACTCCTGCTTCAAGCCTGTGGTGGCTGTGGTCAATTCCGTCTTACACTAGGGTGGAAACCCTGGCGTGTGACGGAATTAAAAAGACCTGCTATCTCCTTGAGGATAGGAGTCCCGCCGGATTTTGTGGGGGACCCACATTGGTCATTATCGCTGTGCACCGCCGACTTGGTCATTCGTGTGAATTAAAAGAGCCCACAAAAAGATTCGATCTCTGTGAGAATCTTGGGCTTAGAGGTGACGACACGTCCAACCGCAGTTTTCAGCTTCGTCGGTTGGGGCCTTCCGAGCTGCGCGTCTTCGATTGCTTGGGTATTCGATCGACGAAGGTCATGTCGCTTCAACTTTCTAATACGCTAGTTTAGGCTTTTACATACTGACGAAGACAGCTTATCAGATGGAGTTTCTCGTCTTTGCCTCATCAGTTCGACCGTCTAAGCAGAGAGTTTGGATTCCTTTTTCTGCGATCTCGGGAACAGTGCTGGGGACACTTTCCTCAGGGTGTTGACCACAGTGTCGGTCTTTTCGTCCACATGGCCTGTGGTTTCCAGCAGGGCAAATCTTTTGACAACATGGATAGTTCGAAAGGATGACATGTTGTGCTGACTCTATTTAAAGTGGGAAAAGGGCAGGAAAGTGATGATCATTTTTAGTTAAGTAGTACCTCAAAAGAGATTAATGGTTCTTCTGAGTACAAATACAAAACAAATTATTTAATATTAATATTTCAAAATACCAATAGGTACTTAGTATTTTATGAAACAAAAACAATTACTGATTTGAATTTTGTTTTTTATCTATTCCATTTTTTACCTATTTAGTTAGGGATGTAACGATTCAGCGAGTAGATGCTTAACAGCCTCTGCCTACACCTTAGCATAGAAAAAGGCGTGAAGTTATGTTGATTGGAACCAAATTAATACATATACCTATTGTTTTTTATTTCTTGTTCTAATTAATGCAAAATAATGGGGAAAATGCATCAAATTTTAGTATTTTATGGAATTGTATACTTGAACACGTGAGTTTCGGTTTCGGTTTCGGCCGAAACTGAAGTGGCGGCCGAACATTCGGTTTCGACCAACAACCAGTTTCGGTCGGACCTTAATTTTTTGCTATTAAATATATCATAATACAACATGTCCCTCACGATAAACTTATATGAAATTTTATGCCTAGATGTTTGCATGATGTCTAGACATTTAACATGATATTAAATAGTGTATGTACCCATAAATTTAAAATTATCTAGTTAGGAAAACTAGATGGCACTATGTAAAAAATATTTTAGTGTTCAACACAATATAGAAGATTATATAATCATATTAATCCACGTTTACTATGGACCAGGTGCTGACGATGCTGTTATAGACAAGAAGAACTTGATAGAAGAGGTTCCAGTTGGTAGAGATATGAGTGATATGTATTTGAAACATCCTGCAAACGAGAGCTCAAGCGATGATGAGGGAACGGAGGAGCAACGAGAAATAGGTATGTTATTTTTTCATGGATGTTATGGGTCAAATGGTAAGCAAGTAGCGCCGCCTACGTATATCTGCAACATCAAGGCAATCATAGTTATGTTGACAGCCTTTAAGATGGGATAGGGCCTTCCCCATGGGTGGGGATAGGGAGAGGGCAATTTTTTTTTTCGGATAGGAGGGCAAACGAGCGTTTCACCTGACGGTAAGTAACCAGTGCTGCCCAGGGACACCTGCAGCACATATAGTGTTACTGTTGCGTTGCCGACCTTTAAGGGAGTAGGAAGGGGACGGGAGGTGGGCCACCGGGTACCTCTATCACCGAACGAAACGCGGCATGAGCCACTCTACGTCGATCTTCTGAGAGGTCGTGGTATTCCACCGGTCGAATTCTACTACTAGTAGAACTAATGTTGTCTTGTGAATGTTACAGTATTTAATGAAATATAATACTTATCTGCTAGTAAAGTTGGAATTAGAAGAGGACTCAAGTACTAGACCTACATCAGAAATAATATAGATCAATATCTAAAATATTTGGTGCACATCTGGATGGGAACTTCTTCATAAGTTGAAATGCCACTAGGCAAGCATGCCAACTGAATTATTGATAAATATTATTTGATATTTCAGATGACAAACCTCAAGATGCGACAATGTTTCAAGATTTCTACAGGAAACACGAAAAACCTAATAACACTAACAATAACACATAGCAGATAATTATCAAATAAACTTTGTTGTATGTTGAATCGAAATGTTAATTTATTATTTCCATCTGGCACAGAGAAAGAATTGAATACGGATATGACTGTCACAAATTTGTCTGTATTAATATTTATACCTTGGACACATACAGTGCCCTCTAGTTCCAAGCTAAGCAACTAAATGCTTGTGTTATGGAAACTGGATAACGGATATATATAAGCCCCGCGCGTTGATATTGCGATGGAACTTTGTCATAATTACTGCTGCGTGACGTCATTCACTTCAAAAAAATACAGATAGCGGAAACATTCACGGTATTCGCTTAATGAATTATTCAATGTTGAATAAAATTTTTCGTTAAGTAACAAATAATAGCGAGTATTTAAAAAGTATATGTTTATAATAAAAATATACACATAATTTAGTCATTCTCGCCCGATTCTTCGATGCTAATATAATATTATTATCGTCTGAACCAGAACTAGTTTCAGTTGTAAGTTGTTGTGCGAGTAAATATGATACTTTACAATAAAATAGTATAACAAAGCAAAATTATAAAATGTTGAACAATAACAATTATAAATATCGATGGCTAAAAACTTTGTGCCTTGTGGTATGGCAACAGGTTCGCCACCTATTCCATTTGGGACGTAAACGTTACGGCGAGACGAGGCTTAACAGCCGCTGCCTACACCTTCTGGTAGGAAAATGGCGTGAAAGTATGTTGTATGTTTAACAATTTTAACTCAATCGTAAGATGTATATGCATGTCAATGTTGCGAACGGTACTTACTGTTTACCTACGTCATCATCACCAAGATGGCGGTCAAGTCAATCGCAATATGAATGCGGCGCGGCCAACAGTAAATTAATCAAGCAGAAGAAAACTGGTAAAAAATTAACGGCTAGATATTTGTAATAATTTTTTTTCTAGTCTAAACAATATATCTACCTGATTTTTATCATCCCAAATGAAAACTGTTTTTTTTTTTTATGGATGTTGAGGCCTAAGTGTTATTATGTTACATACAAATGAAAAAAATAAATTTACCCTTCAAAAAGGGATTTCGACAATTTGATTTTTAATATGAAACTAATATAGTTGGTTGCACAAACGGTATCTTAGGTATCGAGTGGGTCCTCCTTGGTTACAAACGCACCCTAAGCCAGTTTTTGGGACACTTTCAAATAAATGGCTGATATTCTCATGGGGTATTTGCTCTCAGCACATTTTTCAAGCATTTATGAGTTCCTCTTGACTGTACAAAAAAAGTGGTGGGCCCTATTTTGTTTTGAGTGGTATATTATGATATGGCGTAAATTAGCAATATTGTGACATTCTCTTGATAAAATATTTTTTTATTTTTCTTACCAAATACATTTTTTAAGAAAAAGTATTACAGTATTTCCCCAGTCGGGTTGGGGGAGCCACTGCGGTACTGTCAACATCGTACTCGTTATTAAATAAGTTTTAAAAATATTTAAGTATTCTAAACATAGTGCTATCAACAAAATATAAAACCAGTGCATAAAATACTTCGAACAATATATAAAACATAGTATATACACAGTAAAATCTATTATAGAGTGCATAAAATCGTTCTATCAAATGACAGTGATCAGCAATTCATGAAGATACCTACTAAGAACATATTAAAATTATTCAGTGCTAAATTACTTTGTGGCGAGTGTACGACGAAACTGGAACCTGAATTACATTATTACAGTGAGTAAACTAAAAATATCAGGAACTATAACCTCAAAAGAAACCATATAAATAATAATAATAATTTCCCCGTTCCTAAACCATCGATTAAAGTATCTACCAGCGCCATCTATTACGATCTAGCAGAACCTTCTAGGTAAGTCGCTGAGCGAAGTATAGCCAATTATGGAAGAAATAAAAAATATGCTAATTAGCATGCAGCAAGATATAAAGCAGCAAAAACAAGACCTGTTATATATGAAAGAAGATATTAAAGACACAATAATCAACAGCCTCAACGAGAAATTCAATAGCTTAGAATTGAAAAATGAGATTTTGGCGAAAAAAATAGAACAGCAATCAAATAAAATTAACAACCTAGAAAGGCAGTGCAGGCGTAAAAATCTGATCTTTTTTGGCGTAGAAGAGACAGAACATGTGGCAACATTATTGCTGTACGGTGCGGGCGGAGTAATCGATGTGGAACTGCCATTTGTGTACCAAATAGAATGTAGTCATTTAAACAATCGTAGTCGAATTTAACTAGAATAAGTGTGTAATGGTTTTAAGGGTTGTTGATATTTTATGGCTCTAGCACTATACTACCAGCGTAACTGCGACTACAGCAGTCTTCGCTGCGCAGCAATAATATAGTCCATATAACTACATTATTGCTGTATGGTGCAGGCGGAGTAGTCGACGTAAAACCACCATTTGTGTACCAAATAGAATGTAGTCACATAATAAACAGTTCTGGTCGAATTTAAATACATAAGTGTGTAATGGCTTAAAGGATTGTTGTTATTTGATGGCTCCAACGCTATACCTTCTACAAGCTTTACGCCGAATATAGTCCATGTGACTACATTATTGCTGTATGGCGCGGGCGGAGTAGGCGACGTGGAACGGACACAAAATAGAAAGTAGTCACCTATTTAATTGTAGTCAAATTCAATTAAAATCGGTATGTAATAGTTTTAAAGGCGGTCGGCGATAGTTACTGATATCTTCGTACCAAATAGCAAGTAGTCGCTTAAGAAATATTTGTCGACTAATTATGTCTTTATTTCTGATTTGAATTTCTATTTGGTACTA
This sequence comes from Euproctis similis, assembly GCA_905147225.2. Taxonomy (NCBI): domain Eukaryota; kingdom Metazoa; phylum Arthropoda; class Insecta; order Lepidoptera; family Erebidae; genus Euproctis; species Euproctis similis. The sequence goes on along the minus strand of LR990118.1, from coordinate 3,850,584 downwards.
ATAACGTAAAATATACTTGGACCATATTTGTCTCACAAGAACCTGATGGTAAATAAAAACTTAAATATTTTAATGTCTTTATTTATAGAACATTGTATATCACAATAAAATCGCTATGAAAAAAGCGTCAAATCCTACGGCAAATAATTATTAGGTATAGTTAATCTAATTACATATCATTAATAATAATAAAACATTTTTTTTTGCAACAATGCAAGTATTTTATTAACAAATAGATAAATAATGTAAGACAATCTAATTAATTTAACATTAATCACAGATGGTTTCAGAACCAAAGGAAAATTAGCAGCAGATACCCTTTGGAAGGATGTTGAGGTCTCGTTGAAGTGTGCATGACAAGAATTATGAAACTAGCCAGTGAGGTATGTAAGAATCCTGACTTATGGCGCTCTGTTCTCTCTGTCTACTTCACAAGGGACATGGTGTATCATCATTACTTAGTATAAAACAAAGTCGCTTTTCGCTGTCTGTCCGCTTATATCTTTGCAACTACGCAACGAATTTTGATGAGCTTTTTTAATCAACAAAAACCACCCCGTTGACACACTCTTATCTATTAACAAAAAGCGCATCAAAATAAGTTGCGTAGTTTCAAAGATATAAGCATATAAGGGGACAGACAGCGGGAAGCGACTTCATTTTATATTATGTAATGATGAATCCAAATTTATTTCTTTATTACTTTTGATGCCGAACAAAGTTCGCCAGATCAACTAGTATTATATATGATTGTTATTAGTTTTTAAGTCTGAAACCTTTGACTCGTAAATATAAAAACGCTATCATCTTTAATGTATGACATGAGTTTTGTATTGATAAGATAATTTTTATAGTTGTTTATTGTAAGCTAATATAATCCATACTTACTACTATATAAGTAGGTAAGTATGTCTGTAATTTTCTTTTTCTATATTTTGGGTAATTTGTGTATTTTGTCTTTTTTGCGGTCATATGCAGGTATCTTCTAAAATGACAGCGATCGTGGTTTTAAATTGCATTTGTTGATGTGGCATGAACATGTTATGAGGGAAGAAAGCCATGTTACACGGAGAGTCGTGAGAATGACTGCGAATTGACAGATTGGTAGAAGAAGACCGAAAAAGAGATGGATATATGTTGATATGAGTATGAAGGGAGTTTGTGTGGAGATGACGAGTGATAGAATGGACTGGACAAGAACGACATGTTGTGCCGACCCTACTTAGACCGGGATGCGTAAAGGAAAATGATGATATTATGTTAATTCGGGATTTGTTATGTACCAAAGGATACTTGGAAATTGCTACTTGGTAATATTATTAAGTATTAACTTCGCGTTCATAGTCACGGCTGACAACTAGTCTCACACATATCTGTGACATGTGGGCAATAAATAATATAAGTAATTATTTGAACTTTGACCTAAGCATAATATGATTGGAATACCAATAAAATATTACTGTGTAATAATGTTTATCTTTTGGATTGTCTATTTAATATGTATAAGCGCCGCACGTTTATATTGCGATGGAATCTTGCTACGTGACGTCATTTGTCTCAAAAAAGTACAGATAGCAGAAACATTTATGCAATTCGCGTATTGAATTAGTCAATGTTGAATTATTTTATTGATATATAATAGCGAGTCCATGTTTTAATAAAAATATACACATATAAATTAGTGATTCTCGCCTGATTATTCAATGCTAATATTATCATCTGAACCAGAACTAATTTAAGTTGTAAGTTGTTGTGTCGAGTATGATACTTTATAATATACATACATACGTAATTTCACGCCAAATCCCTTGCGGGGTAGGCAGAGAGAACGGAGCGCTTTAAAGCACGATTCTTACACGCCTCACTCGCTTCGTTGACTTTCTTTACTCCTTTCAAGCACGCGCGTCGATTTTTTTTTATAATATAATAGTATAACAAAGAAAATTTATAAAATTTTGAATAATAACAATTATGTATACGCATGTCAACGTTGCGAACGGTACTTACTGTTTACCTACGTCATCATCACCAAGATGGCGCTGTAGCCGATCGCAATATGAACGCGCGAGGGTAGTACACTGATTGAGACGTCCTGAGTTCAAATTTGCACCGATTACTTTGACATTTTTTTTCCATTTTCCAAATATAATATTATAAGGTCGTATTAAGATTGTGAATTGGTCACAAATGTTTCGTGTATATCTAACTATAGGTTGGACGGAACCAAAGTTTAGTATTCAGTATAATTAGAATCTCTGAGAGTACCAAATAACATTATTTTAATTTAATAAGTACTTGATTAAGTAAGATGCTGCCCGAAACACATTTGAGGATCAAAATTTTGAATATATTTAGGAATTTATTGTCAAATATTCAATGTAAGTATACAATTAATAAATTATACAAATAATTTAACAGATCAACACCATTAACATTAAATAAAGTGCAATTGAAGTGCGTAAGTAAAATATTTTTTTTTAGATGACAATTCATAATACGAAAGAATAATCTAGCCCAAAGGGGTAACTTAAATATACAAATAAATAACATGTTACGTTGTTTGTCCGTTATGGACGCCTAAACTACTTAACCGACTTAAAAAAATATATAATTGTACATCATGTGCAGTTTTATCCAACTTTAATTAAAAGATATATATTTATATCTCATATTTTTACAACTTTTAATGTAAAATTGTCATATGACGATTCTATTCGGTCATCTAAACTCGTTCCAACCATTTATTTTACCTTTGACACATGCTTTAGGACGTAACTGTTTCATTTACGCAATTATTAACTTTGAAACGAGTGAACAGAGAAATATATAAACTGCCCAATAATATTTATAAATCTTAATTATTACCCACTAAATACATTAATATGCCGTAAATAGCTCTATTTATAAAATTTATGTGAATATTCATTTCCGTTATAAAAAAAGTTACGTTCTATCGCATCTAGTGACAGGATCAAAAGTATTCGGTGCAAACTAATGAATCGCAAATAATCGATTACACTTATTTGCAGTTAAGTCAGCTGACAACTGAGTTTTGAATTGTTGTAATAGACAACACGTTAAAATTGTATCAGGAAGATATGGAAATCTTCATATCATACCTATAACATGAAATAAAACAACCAAAATAGGTATTTTAATATTATTTTATTATAACGAATCGTCGGATTCTTCATACGAACTCGAATCGTCGCTTGAATCATCTGCAGTGTTTATTATTAACTCTTGTATAGGTATGTTGTCAAATTCAATTTCCCGATCCCAATCAGAGAATATTGTATTTTTTGTCTTGTTGACGACACTCGCCCAGTTTTCAGGCGTCACATTAGCACATGCGTTTTTTAAAAGTTCTAGCATTTTATTTGCTGTGAAAGGAGGAGTTGTATTGTTTCTTGCGGCGTGTCCTTTGACTTGTGCCCAGATCATTTCAATTGGATTATATTGACAGTGGTACGGAGGAATTCTGATTACAACATGCCCATATTCTGCTGCCATTTCGTCGATGACATATCGTTTTGGCTGCTTTTTACTTTTTAAAATTTTAAGTAACTCTACTTTTAGTAGGGATTCGTCCACATCTTCCCCATTATCACGAAGCCAGTTTATAATCTCGTGTTTTTTGTTGGCCGTTGTTGGCATTTTATTAATTTGGCGAGAGTGATAGGGTGCATTATCAATAAATATTGTTGATGGCTCTTCAAGTGATGTAAGCATTTCTCTGAACCACTTTTCATACACGTCCGCATTCATCTCCTCATGATAGTCTCCTGTTTTTTTTTATTTGAACGCTAACAGAGCGTCTGGTACAAATCCCTTTGTAGTTCCCGCATGGCAAATGATGAGGCGTTCACCTTTCCCCATTGGCACTGCAGAAGTAGAAGCAGCAGTATCGTCAGTCCAACCTTTTGATATGGAATGATTGGCATTGAGCCAAGTTTCATCTGTGAAAACGATATTCGACCAGTCTTCTATTTTCTTCGCTTGCCTTAAAAATTCACAGCGAGACAAGGCTATATCACGACGTTCCATTAAAATTTTTCTTTTGTCGGATTTCTTATACAAGAACCCGATTTGGTGCAGCACCTTTGACAAAGAAAATTTTTGACCACGAAACAAGCCACAATTTCGTAGAGACGCTACTAATTTTTTCAAAGTAGGAATCTCCTTTCTTGTATAATAATTGTATATATGACGACGAATAGCATCAGTATCAAAACTGTCAATTGCTGTCACTTTACGGGGCTGACGTTTTTTCTTAGGCGTAGATAGCTTGTTCTGTTCAATACCACTACTACCATAGGCTTCTTTAGTGATTTTCGCCACCGTTGGAGCACTAATACCTAATGCTGCTGCAACACGGTCTCTAACTTGCGTTACTGGTATAAGGAATCCGCCATTGCGGCTTTCCTTTTCAAAAAATTCACGAAGCCGCAGCACTAACTCTCTGGATTGTCCTTTAAGCACCATACCTTTCGGCATTTTGCAAGTAAAAATCTTACTGGGAGGAACGATACGTTCAACTCAACCAAAGTAAGAACAATGAAATCAATACGGTGGAATATAAATACTCAACACAGCGTATGAAAAATATGAAAAAGCACTCAGCGAACAGAAATGTGACTAGCACGAGAGTCTTGTTGCGAGTGAGAGACAACACAACAAAATGGCGTCGCCAGCGCGTCGTTCAGTGTTGCCAACTCAGATTAAAAAAAAAGGGGTAGGAGTTTGGAGCAGCGGACCCCGCTTAATAGAAAAAATGCTTCATAAGGTAGTTAGTTTTTATTTTGCAAAGTTCAAAGTAAAATATTTTGGGAGGACTGAATTAGTTAGTGGGTATGCAAAAATTATTGTGCCCAAATAACAAATATATTTACAGAAGTGAAGTTTTTAAGTAATATGAAATATGTATTTAAGCAAAAACTAAAATATCCGTGTTAAATCGATTAGAAATTCTTCCTGACTAAAATCGATTATTACAAAACATTGTATCCGTAATACATTAGTACAACACTAATTGATCAGAATTCGACCTGTCAAAAGTAAAATAAATGGTTGGAACGAGTATAGTATATTATAATCTAGACCCTGATGTTCTTTACAAATTCCATTTAAAATTTAATTATTCATGACAAATAAATAAATCATAACTCTATTACTAAATAGAGTTATGACCCGAGGTTTCGTTCGCACGGACGTATTGAACCCTAATTTTCCGACGTTTTATCATCCAAGCTTTAGGGGCCGTCCATTAATCACGTGATCTTTTTTTTTTAGCATTTTTTAACTATCCAAGCTTCACATGTGTACTTTTAGTAACTACAAAGAATCTTGAGATTATTAAATCTAATGGACGTGCCCTTACTGTTATGCGACACGAAGTTTGCCGGGACTGCTAGTATCTTATATGCATCTATTTAACAAAATTGTGTGTGAATTGTTTATTTACAAGCTAAAAATTGGAACTAAAATTGTAACACAGATCACTATATCTACAGGCTATTTGTAATTGTAACTCTTTAAATTTTATTGTGGTAACTTTTTCTCTCTCTCTCACTACAGTAGGTACATGCGGCCATTTAACTAAATTAAAATATAGAACTATGATCTGTCCTCTTCATGATTCCTATGGCAATTGTGGCCGTTCACAGTTTTAGCTGTGAATGTGGTGTGCTGAACTCTGCCTGCTCTCTCCAATGCTCCGTCGTTAAGTTGCCATGCAGGTAAGTACTTGGTGCGTCCATTTTTATCAACGAATGCTAGTTTCGGATTCGGCTGAGTATTGTGTAGACTGCCTATTGATGTGTATCTAAAAAAAGTACAATGTAGCTTAATAATGAATATATAAATAAACATAACATAACTTCACGCCTTTTATTACCGCGTTGGCAGCGGCTGTTAAGCCGTGTTTGTTACATGAATATAATATAAATGATTATTTATTAGCTAGATAACTCTAAAGAGTTATCTAGCTAATAAAATCATTGTTCGGTTGTGGGAGAAATGAAACATTTGCTGTTTTATATTTCAATTTTGAAATAATAACATCTGCTTCCTCCACAAGAATTACAGTCAGCAGGTTACAAATAGGGTTAAGGACTTCTTATAACCAATAAATTCTATCAACCATTTATTCCATAACTCGTGAGTACAACAATCCGAAAGTTTGACAGTGGTGGAGCCACGCAGTTCGATGCATGAACGGGCCCGCTCGACCGGTGAAATACCACGGCTTCTTAAAAAATCGACGTAAAATGGCTCATGCCGCGGTTCGCTCGGCAAGGGAAGTATTTCGGAGGCCCAACCCTTTCAACTCTCCATTTTCCATTCCACTTCCGGCCCCTTCCATATTCAATTGTAAGGGCCGGCAACGCAACTGTAACACTATATGTGTTCAGGTGTCCATGGGCGGCGTTTGTTGCTCACCATCGGGTGTCACGCGTGTTCGTTTGCCCTCCATATTACCATAAAAATTTAGTCTTTTACCGCTTTTCACGTCCTTAATTCTCGAAGGTGAAGGCGGAGGGTATTTCATATCGACACTCCGTATTTCTAGTCCCATTTCGATTTAGCATCGAAGTGAAATTGCAATCAAAATATAGAAGTCGACTAACCCATTTTCATATAATAAACAGTAAGGCACATTGTTTTGCTTTATATATGTCCAGATCTGATGATAAGACCAGTTCAGCAGTGGTGATACTCTCATCACCTGTGGCCAGCTTGAATCTGTGCTCTGCAATATGAGATATACAATTAAGCTTCGAGGAGACTGTCATACACATAACTGCACGCCAAATCCCTTGCGGGGTAGGCAGACAGAACAGAGCGCACCAAGGCATGATTCTTACACACAAACATCACCTTCCTCCAGAACACGTTCTGTTTGGTTATGGAATGTGTGTCTTGGCCGTCCTCGACTCCTACATCCATCCGCTTTTGCATTTTAGACCATCATGATTGGAGTATTAATAAAATTACAGGCCTTGATCTCAAAACATAATTCTTGATTCTCCTACCGTAGTGGTGGGAGAATCATGGATATAGACGCCATTTCAAAAATATATATATATATTATATATATAATATAATTAAATGAGTATGTATTTAGTGCACTCAAGTAGCTAATGATGGTGACGCGCGTAAAAACGTGCCCGCGTAGTGTAGACATCTGTTCACCCCTATCCCTAAAGGAGTAATTTGTCATAAATTTTCAATAAATATTTTAATTTTTCAATTGTCTATTTTTTATTGTTCGCCATATTGGACTACTCGAATTTAAAATGCACTCGATACTATTATCGACTCCTCAAATAGATTACTACTAGAATGTGTACCTACAAGATTACGTTATAACTACTCGCCTGCATAAATTTCAAGTTTTCACAGTACGGGTCCGTCCGTCGTGTGCCCATCAGGCATGCCTTTAAATTCGAGTCATTCACCAGCAATCTTTCCAACGCCGTCTTCAGATTTCCTTCTGCCACAATCATTGTTAAGCCATAGTGCTCCTTCACTTCCTTTACGAAGTCCTCTATCACCTCGAAGGAGTCACCCGTTCTTATGTACAATATTTTCAATTCATTTGCTATATCGTTTCTGGCGTACAATCGTTTTAGTACGTTTATTGTGATGTCCAAAAGTACGGTGCAATCTTTGCCCCCGTTAAACGATAAAAACACTTCGTTCAATTTGTACTTTGTAAAACAATGTTTTATCACCTGTAAGAAGGATATTAAAATAATTTCAGTTTTTAATGCTATCACACATAACTTAGTGGTTACCATATTTCGAATGCGGAACCATCCAAAGCGATATTTACACGGTAAGCCAATGGGCTATTTAGTTAATTGACTATAACAATAGAGCTAAATTAGGAAGTCTATTTCATTACTAGCTTACCCGGCGAACTTTGTTTCGCCTCGGAAGCAATAAATAAAAGATTTTTTCTAAAAAAATAGCCTGAGTTACTTATTACACCTACCAATAAAAGTCTCTTCAACATCGGTACAGCTATTTAAGAGTTTACCCGGAACAAACAGACAGACAAACAAAATTTAAAAAAGAAATGTTATATTGCTTGCTTTGTTCCGTATATACCACAGAAATAGATCAAGATAGAACGGCGAATAGGCGTGGCAAGCGTGCCAAAACCATGCACTATATTGCATGCTTTTCGAAACTCGCTCTCATTACGCAACGAGCGTTCCTATGGCAGGAACGCTCGTTGCGTAATGAGAGCGAGTTTCGCATGGGCGTTCAGGACGTAAAAAAATTGATAAAAAGTCACATATATGCCTTATTATGCTGTGGCAAATTGTAAAAACAAAAGTAGTGAATCAAATATGAAAAAAGGAAATATTTCGTATGATCAGTAAGTACAGAAAATCAGTAGAAAGTATTTTTTTGAGATTATAAATTATTGTTTTACTTTTACTATGTTCAATAATTACGATAACAAGTTGTATATTTTTACGTTATGATAAATATCCATTGCTGTCCGCATTCAACGCTCGTATACAAAAACATTGCGCGTATAAATTATACGCGTAATGTACGTCGAATAGAACGAAATACACAATACACCTGCCAGTTGATCGCTGTGTCTGTTAATCGCTGTGATTGGTCTTCGAATGTTAGAGATGGGCACTCCATGTATCGTTGAGTCTTAGGACTTATCGATAAAATAATTCAATAATAATTTGAGTATCAGCTCATGTCTTGCTTTGTCCCTACTTTATTCTAACACCACAAATTTCAACCAAAGTGTTTCGTAATTACATTGGCAGCAGTTTATTTGACAGTATAAGTTTTCACCAATTTGACCAATCGCCGATGGAAAATCATCTCGTTCTTCTCAAACGGGCAGTATCCGAGGTATATGTAGACGTTCGGCTTCGTTATTTAACCAGGACTGTGAGGCCAACCCTTACAAAAAGGCAAATATTTAATAAATATGTATAGTTTCAAGGACAGTAAAATATTTATAATTAAATTTTATATACTGTTGGAAAAATATGTTTTAGGTTTTAATATGTCGGATTAAAGTATTTAACATGTTTTACTTTCTATGATTATCGTTACACAAAATCAATAAAGTTGGTAAAATATAAAAATAATAAAATTAACACACGTTGCCGATATTAACATCGATAATCTAATGTGTGTGTCTCCTAACTAGTCGCCCCGCTCACAATGAAAATGACGTCACGCTGTAGGCGTGGTTTTTCAAAAAAGTGACACGCTCGAAATGTATGGAAATATGCACAGAAATAGATCAAGATAGAACGGCGAATAGGCGTGGCAAGCGTGCCAAAACCATGCACTATATTGCATGCTTTTCGAAACTCGCTCTCATTACGCAACGAGCGTTCCTGCCATGCGTTCAGGACGTAAAAAAATAGATAAAACGTCACATATGCCTTATTATGCTGTGGCAAATTGTAAAAACAAAAGTAGTGAATCAAATATGAAAAAAGGAAATATTTCGTATGATCAGTAAGTACAGAAAATCAGTAGAAAGTATTTTTTTGAGATTATAAATTATTGTTTTACTTTTACTATGTTCAATAATTACCATCACAAGTTGTATATTTTTTCGTTATGATAAATATCCATTGCTGTCCGCATTCAACGCTCGTATACAAAAACATTGCGCGTATAAATTATACGCGTAATGTACGTCGAATCGAACGAAATACACAATACACCTGCCAGTTGATCGCTGTGTCTGTTAATCGCTGTGATTGGTCTTCGAATGTTAGAGATGGGCACTCCATGTATCGTTGAGTCTTAGGACTTATCGATAAATTAATTCAATAATAATTTGAGTATCAGCTCATGTCTTGCTTTGTCCCTACTTTATTCTAACACCACAAATTTCAACCAAAGTGCTTCGTAATTACATTGGCAGCAGTTTATTTGACAGTATAAGTTTTCACCAATTTGACCAATCGCCGATGGAAAATCATCTCGTTCTTCTCAAACGGGCAGTAACTGAGGTATATGTAGACGTTCGGCTTCGTTATTTAACCAGGACTGTGAGGCCAACCCTTACAAAAAGGCAAATATTTAATAAATATGTATAGTTTCAAGGACAGTAAAATATTTATAATTAAATTTTATATACTGTTGGAAAAATATGTTTTAGGTTTTAATATGTCGGATTAAAGTATTTAACATGTTTTACTTTCTATGATTATCGTTACAAAAAATCAATAAAGTTGGTAAAATATAAAAATAATAAAATTAACACACGTTTCCGATATTAACATCGATAATCTAATGTATGTGTCTCCTAACTAGTCGCCCTGCTCACAATGAAAATGACGTCACGCTGTGGGCGTGGTTTTTCAAAAAAGTTACACGCTCGAAATGTATGGAAATATGACATCGCGGCCGTTCTATCTTGATCTATTTCTGTGGAAATATGGCATCGCGGCCGTTCTATCTTAATCTATTTCTGTGGTATATACATTCATATGAATGTAGCAGAAAGCAGTTATTACAAACAGGCACTTCAATATTATTTATGTGTACCTATGGATTAATAACTATTGATACAAGACCTTGTCGTCACGACATCAATGTGTGTTAAAAAAAGGGAAATCGGTTCATTCGAGGTCAAAACAATTAAATGTCGGTTCTATGAGAATATCGGCATTAAAAATGATAAAAGCAAAGAAAAATCTGCAAATGTCAATGGCCGACTTGAGTTTACTAGTAAGGCAGTACGTAGGTAGATATTTTTTTTATTAATAACTATAGGTACACGTTTTCTCAAACCTAAATAATATATAATTAAGCCATTCAAGGTGAGCTATGATTGTAATGATGTAACTTTGAATTATCTCGAATCATTATTTAATTATCTGGATGTTCAAAACGTTTAGTATTCAATAAATATGGCCTTAACGGCGAGTAATACCGGCTACTACAACAATTTGTGGATTCGATCGTCACCTGAACATAACAGAGCTAGGAGCCTAAAACCTGATGAAAATCAAATGATAAAGACATTTAACACAACGGCTTTGTCTACCCGAAGGTGTAGGCCGCTGCCTACACCTTCGGGTAGAAAAAGGCTGTTAAGCCTCGCCTCGCCGTTATGTTTACGTCCCAAATGGAATAGGTGGCAGACCTATTGCCATACCGGGGACAAAGTTTTTAGCCATCGATATTTATCACACGTATTTTCTTTTTTTTTTATATGATAGGAGGGCAAACGAGCAGGCGTGTCACCTGATGGTAAGCAACCAACGCCGCCCATGGACACCAGGAACACAAATAGTGTTACTGTTGCGTTGCCGACCTTTAAGGGATAGGGGAAAGGAAAGGATGAGGAAAGGGGGGTGGGCCTCCGGGTACCTCTCTCACACCGAACGAAACGCGGCATGAGCCATTTTACGTCGATCTTCTGAGAGGTCGTGGTATTTCACCAGTCGAGCCGGCCCATTCATGCAGCGAACTGCTTGGCTCTACCTGTAGCTGTCGAAATTAATTTGGAAAAGTCATTGGTGTGTGTCAGGATTCGAAACCGCGACCTCGGGATTCAGAAGCCGTGTGCTCGACCACTGGACCACCGAGACCGAACATGGGACCTCTCATTCAGAAGAGGTAAAGACTTAAGTACAACTTTGTTTAATAAAAATATAATAATTACCTCTTCAGTTTCTCTCAGAACTTCAGTAACGTCTGCCAACATGTTTGAATGCTACTCCAACAACTGCGTGTTGTGAACTGAAAACAGTGTTTAAATGTATTAATACAATACTTATAAAAAAAAAACATTCAGACTTAAAAGTACACACATAAAATTACAATGCAAATTAATCTCACGTTATGTCTGTCTGTCTGCCATACGAACATTTTTATCACCATATACCGATATAAAAGAGTTATGAAAGTGAAAGAAGCCAGTGCCAGTGTCAAAGAAGTCTCTGCCGACCCCGCAAGGGACTTTGCGTGGAGTACCACTACGATTAAACTTGCACTGTCAAGTTTTCTCGGTTAGATAAAGTAACAAATAGTCTTCTTATCTTGGCTAGATGTGAACATCTGTATAGAACAAAATCCTTGATCAGCTACGGGAATCCCCTAAGATTGGTGACTATTCCAAGCCACCAAAGAGTCCGTATGATAAAAGTACTTTCACGCTTTTAAGAAGCGAACGTGTTGATAGCGGCAATGTCTGCAAAGGTGCAATTTTTCGGTTATCATATCTAACTTTATAAATTATTCAAATTATTGCTGAAAAAGTATCGGGACTCCTCAATAAAAAGTCGGTATAGCCAAACCTCTAGGTTATCGAGACTACATATATTAACATAAATATATTTACAGTTAGTCATTGAGATTTTAGACAACTGATTATAAATACTTCCGTAGTAGGTACTTAATTATTCGAATTAAAAAAAAGACAATTATTAATGAATACATACCAATTCACTATTTGGTTTCACAATTTGCATAAAAAAAAGCGTCGATGACCCCATTTGTGGCTCGACAAAGGGGTTTAATGCGGCATATAATTTTAAGCATTAACATTAATATTGTATAGTCAGGTTCCCCCGACCACGCAGTTCACTGCATGAATGGGCCAGCTAAATCGGTGAAATACCACGACCTCTAAGAATATTGACATAAAGTGGCACATGCCGCGTTTGGTTTGGTGAATGAGATATCCGGAAGCCCATTCCCTAACACTTTCTAAAATAGCGGCAACGCAATTGTTCATGGCAGGTGCTAGTCACTTACCACCAGGTGACGCAGTTACTCGTTTGCCCATGTCCCATAAAAAAGGTATCCTGAAGGTGATGTGAGGAGTCTTAAAAACTGACGAACGTTCGACAAGAGTTATGAAAGTCGAAAAAGCTAGTGAGGTGTGGAAGAATTGTCCCTTATGGTGCTATGTTCTCTCTGCCTACCCCGCACCCCGCAACGGTCTTATACTCGTTCCAACCATTTATTTTACTTTTGACAGGTCGAATTCTGATCAATTAGTGTTGTACTAATGTATTACGGATACAATGTTTTGTAATAATCGATTTTAGTCAGGAAGAATTTCTAATCGATTTAACACGGATATTTTAGTTTTTGCTTAAATACATATTTCATATTACTTAAAAACTTCACTTCTGTAAATATATTTGTTATTTGGGCACAATAATTTTTGCATACCCACTAACTAATTCAGTCCTCCCAAAATATTTTACTTTGAACTTTGCAAAATAAAAACTAACTACCTTATGAAGCATTTTTTCTATTAAGCGGGGTCCGCTGCTCCAAACTCCTACCCCTTTTTTTTTAATCTGAGTTGGCAACACTGAACGACGCGCTGGCGACGCCATTTTGTTGTGTTGTCTCTCACTCGCAACAAGACTCTCGTGCTAGTCACATTTCTGTTCGCTGAGTGCTTTTTCATATTTTTCATACGCTGTGTTGAGTATTTATATTCCACCGTATTGATTTCATTGTTCTTACTTTGGTTGAGTTGAACGTATCGTTCCTCCCAGTAAGATTTTTACTTGCAAAATGCCGAAAGGTATGGTGCTTAAAGGACAATCCAGAGAGTTAGTGCTGCGGCTTCGTGAATTTTTTGAAAAGGAAAGCCGCAATGGCGGATTCCTTATACCAGTAACGCAAGTTAGAGACCGTGTTGCAGCAGCATTAGGTATTAGTGCTCCAACGGTGGCGAAAATCACTAAAGAAGCCTATGGTAGTAGTGGTATTGAACAGAACAAGCTATCTACGCCTAAGAAAAAACGTCAGCCCCGTAAAGTGACAGCAATTGACAGTTTTGATACTGATGCTATTCGTCGTCATATATACAATTATTATACAAGAAAGGAGATTCCTACTTTGAAAAAATTAGTAGCGTCTCTACGAAATTGTGGCTTGTTTCGTGGTCAAAAATCTTCTTTGTCAAAGGTGCTGCACCAAATCGGGTTCTTGTATAAGAAATCCGACAAAAGAAAAATTTTAATGGAACGTCGTGATATAGCCTTGTCTCGCTGTGAATTTTTAAGGCAAGCGAAGAAAATAGAAGACTGGTCGAATATCGTTTTCACAGATGAAACTTGGCTCAATGCCAATCATTCCATATCAAAAGGTTGGACTGACGATACTGCTGCTTCTACTTCTGCAGTGCCAATGGGGAAAGGTGAACGCCTCATCATTTGCCATGCGGGAACTACAAAGGGATTTGTACCAGACGCTCTGTTAGCGTTCAAATAAAAAAAAACAGGAGACTATCATGAGGAGATGAATGCGGACGTGTATGAAAAGTGGTTCAGAGAAATGCTTACATCACTTGAAGAGCCATCAACAATATTTATTGATAATGCACCCTATCACTCTCGCCAAATTAATAAAATGCCAACAACGGCCAACAAAAAACACGAGATTATAAACTGGCTTCGTGATAATGGGGAAGATGTGGACGAATCCCTACTAAAAGTAGAGTTACTTAAAATTTTAAAAAGTAAAAAGCAGCCAAAACGATATGTCATCGACGAAATGGCAGCAGAATATGGGCATGTTGTAATCAGAATTCCTCCGTACCACTGTCAATATAATCCAATTGAAATGATCTGGGCACAAGTCAAAGGACACGCCGCAAGAAACAATACAACTCCTCCTTTCACAGCAAATAAAATGCTAGAACTTTTAAAAAACGCATGTGCTAATGTGACGCCTGAAAACTGGGCGAGTGTCGTCAACAAGACAAAAAATACAATATTCTCTGATTGGGATCGGGAAATTGAATTTGACAACATACCTATACAAGAGTTAATAATAAACACTGCAGATGATTCAAGCGACGATTCGAGTTCGTATGAAGAATCCGACGATTCGTTATAATAAAATAATATTAAAATACCTATTTTGGTTGTTTTATTTCATGTTATAGGTATGATATGAAGATTTCCATATCTTCCTGATACAATTTTAACGTGTTGTCTATTACAACAATTCAAAACTCAGTTGTCAGCTGACTTAACTGCAAATAAGTGTAATCGATTATTTGCGATTCATTAGTTTGCACCGAATACTTTTGATCCTGTCACTAGATGCGATAGAACGTAACTTTTTTTATAACGGAAATGAATATTCACATAAATTTTATAAATAGAGCTATTTACGGCATATTAATGTATTTAGTGGGTAATAATTAAGATTTATAAATATTATTGGGCAGTTTATATATTTCTCTGTTCACTCGTTTCAAAGTTAATAATTGCGTAAATGAAACAGTTACGTCCTAAAGCATGTGTCAAAAGTAAAATAAATGGTTGGAACGAGTTTAGTGTGATGTTTTAGTAATTTTCCGTTTGCATTTATGTACTTTTAGTTGACATCTGAGCTATGACAGAGCGAAGTACCGTCTAGATCAGTGGTTCCCAAACTTATTTTGTCTACTGCCCACTTTGAGAATAAATATTTTTTTAGCGCCCCCATTTTTTCACCTATTTAAATACCACTATAACTTCATATTAAATTAATTAATTATTGTGACCTATATATGTATATTAAAGGAGAATACTAAACGAAACTTTTACTATAACCCGCAACTTAAACCTGAGCGCAGTGGGTAACATAGAACGGCGCTTAGGTCTCAAGTTAAATCTTACGGGCTCCACCTGCCAATAATAATGATTATTGAAACGCAACTTTATAGTATTAAAACAGAGTATCTTTTATCATTACATAGTATAAAACAAAGTCACTTTCCGCTGTATGTCTCCTTATATGCGCATATCTTTAAAACTACGCAACGGATTTTGATGCGGTTTTTTTTAATAGTTAGAGGGTATCAACGGGGTGGTTTTGATCTATAATTCATATATGATGTAAAGAAAAAATGATAATTTTCGAGATTTAGCACTTCAATTGCAAACGCTGGCTGAACCCTAAGTAATACATAGATCAAAACAATGTTCTACATTATTAAAACCTTCAAAAGATCTACAAAAAAGTCCGCGAGGGCATATGTCTATCTCTTAGGGAAAACCCACAATGAACATTTTTATTTTTTTACTTCTTCCAAGAAATAATGGCTTATTTACGAAGCGAAATTGTATTGTCTGAAATAGATTGTGCGTGTAATATAGATGACCCTGGCCTTTTACAGCATGTAATTAAACGAATATTTTCGAAGATATTGCAGTAGTAACATAGCGGGACAGCAGTTAAAGCCGATAAATAGCAAAAATTGTACCTCATGATATCCAAAATTTACTTATTTATTACTTTTGATGCGGAACAAAGTTCGCCGGGTCTGCTAGTTATTTCATATATTCAGATATGAAGCGCCTTTTAGTGAAGTAGAGAAGTCAGTTTAATACAATTAGCCCGTCAGCAACAAACACGTCATTTTATTTTAACAGCTGTATTTTAATTCTTTATTTTATAAGAATAACAACGGTGTATTTAATTTATAGTGTAGAGAATATTAATTTACAGAAGTTTACAATTGTGTTTACAATTACAATTGTGCTTCAGCGCTATCTATCACTTTAGGTAATAATAATAATGGTTAATTCTGGCCGAATGAAGTGTTTAAATAAGCCAATTAAAATAAGACTTTTATGAGTAGCAAAAAATGATCAAAATTTATGAAAATAAAAATTGACTTTAACTGATATTTGACAATCTCGTCTACAAAAATGATAAGAACATCATCATTATCATCAGCCTATTGCAGTCCACTGCTGGACATAGGCCTCTCCCAATGTGCGCCACAACATCCGATTCTCTGCCTTCCGCATCCAGCCTTTCTGAGGTCGTTTGACCTGGTGGGCGTCCTACACTACGTTTACCAAGATGCGGTCTCCACTCTATGACCTTCTTACTCCATCTACCGTCGGTCCTTCGGCAGATATGACCAGCCCATTGCCACTTCAGCGAGCTTATTCTACGAGCGATGTCGGTTACCCCAGTTCTCTGGTGGATATACTCATTCCTGAGTTTATGTTTCTGAGATACCCCGAGCATAGCCCGCTCCATAGCTCGCTGAGCGACTTTAAATTTGTGGACTAGCCCCACCGTGAGTGTCCACGTTTCGGCACCGTAGGTCATCACCGGTAGGACGCACTGGTCAAAGACTTTGGTCTTCAGACATTGCGGTATAGGCGAGCTGAAGACCTGACGCAGTTTGCCGAATGCAGCCCGACCCAGCTGAATCCTCCTTTCGGCCTCCTTCTCGAAGTTTCGTCTACCTAACTGGATAGTTTGGCCTAGGTAGACGTATTTGTTTACGACTTCGAGAACTGACCCTTCGACGCTTATCGGTCCGGGCAAGACATGTTCATTGAACATGACCTTGGTCCTGTCCAAGTTCATGCCCAAACCGACACGCCGGGAGGACTCGTCTAGGCTGCGCAGCATTCCGCTTAACTGTTCCAGCGACTCTGCCATTACAACGATGTCGTCGGCAAACCGAAGATGTGAGATGTACTCACCATTCACGTTGATAACCTGTCCAGTCCAATCCAGGGTCTTGAAGACGTCCTCCAGAGCGTTGGTGAAGAGTTTGGGAGATATGACATCTCCCTGTCTTACACCTCGATTCAGCTCGATAGAGTTCGTCACCTGGTCCTGTATCTGGACAGCCATCGTGGCGGTGTCATACAAGCATCTCAACACCTCGATATAACGCCAGTCAATCCGACATCGCTGTAATGCATCCAGAACTGCCCAAGTTTCGATGGAGTCGAAGGCTTTTTCGTAAACCACGAATGCCATACACAGCGGCTGATTGTACTCCTCGGTCTTCTGTACAATCTGCCGAACAGTGTGGATGTGGTCCACGGTACTAAAGCTTTTCGAAACCCGGCCTGCTCCGGAGGCTGGAATTCGTCTAGTCTTGCAGCGAGACGATTCGTGACGACCCTCGAGAACAACTTGTAGATATGGCTCAGGAGTGAGATGGGCCTGTAGTTCTTCAGTAAGGTCTTATCGCCTTTTTTGAAGAACAGCACCACCGCACTCCTGCTCCGAGCCTGTGGTGTTATGCCCTGGTGTATGACGGAATTAAAAAGACTTGCTAATTCCTTTAGGATAGGAGTCCCGCCCGATTTTAGAAGTTCTGTAGTAATTCCGTCATCACCGGGTGCCTTGTTGTTCTGGAGTTGCCCGAGAGCCGCACTAATCTCGCATACTGTAAGGTCGGGGATGTCCTCACTGTAGTGACGCGTTAGCGGGGCTCTGTGGTCATCATCGCTGTGTCCCGTCGGCTTGGTCATCCGTGTGGAATAAAGGAGCCCATAAAAAGATTCGATCGCTGCGAGAATCTCAGGCTTAGAGGTGACGACACGTCCATCCGCAGTTTTCAGCTTCGTCAGATGGGACCTTCCAAGCTGCTGAGCGAACACTTTCGACCCTTTGTTGCGGTCGATCGCGTCCTCGATTGCTCGAGTATTCGATCGACGAAGGTCGCGCCGCATCAGCTTTCTAATACGCTGGTTTAGGCTTTTCCATTCTGACGAAGACAGCCGTTCGGATGGAGTTTCTCGCCTTTGCCTCATCAGCTCGAGTGTCTCATCAGAGAGCTTGGAGTCCTTTTTCTGCGAACTCGCGAACAACCTTTGAGACAAAAAGAAAAAGAAAAAGCCGACACTGTGGTCAACACGCTGAGGAAAGCCTCAGCGTGTTGACCACAGTGTAGGCTTTTTCGTCCACGTTGCCTGTGGTTTCCAGCAGTCGAATCGATTTTGGAGTTCCGTTTGGAACTTTTCGGTTTCGGCTATTTGGAGTGGCGTAGGTCGGATAATAGACCTTATCTTCCGTGTCCTTTCAGCTCTCAAGTTAATATTCAGAGAGCCTCGAGGAACATAGTGGAGAAAAATCTTTTTATGCATATTAATTCAAAAATGTAATTAAATTAAATCGACGCGCGTGCATGAAAAGAGTTATGAAAGTCAACGAAGCGAGTGAAATGTGTAAGAATCGTGCCTTATGGCGATCCGTTCTACCTCGCAAGGGATTTGGCGTGAAGTTATGTATAAAAACAAACATAATATAACTTCACGCCTTTTTCTACCCGAAGGTGTAGGCAGCGGCTGTTAAGCCTCGTCTCGGCGTTATGTTAACGTCCCAAATGGAATAGGTGGCGAACCTATTGCCATACCGGGCACAAAGTTTTCAGTCATCGTGGAAATTACTTATCTCTATAATCACAATGAAAAGAATTAAAATTTCAAGGTGAAGTTTGTTGAGTAAAACTTGTCAAATCATTCATAAAAATATATTCAATCTTATGATATATACATAACATATAAATTATAGAACTGAATACAAATACATTAATATGTTAATGGAAGTGATTACTGAATACAAAGTTTTTTGCTTGGAGGTTCATTAATATCAGAATTTGTACCAAACAAAATATCTCTTGTTAACTGCAGTGTAACTCTCATCATCTCCTTCTTTGGTGATACATTTCTAACATCAAATACATCCAAAATATTAGCCGAAACATCAGTACCCATATTTTCAGACACCATTTTCTTTGCTATCTCAACGACATTATCCCCAGTTGCAAAACAGTAGACATAAACTATAATATTAAAATTAAATTGGCCAGTTAAGTTTTCATTTTTTAATAAACCGTTAAAATCTTTTAAAAATTCAACAGCCATAGCTGGTAAATTCATTGTTATGTGAATCTTACCATCTAATTTTTCTTTTCCTTGACATAAATCGATTAAATATTTTTTGAAGGTATTGCAAATGAAGTATTTACCATCTTCATTATAAGACTTGAAGTAGTATGATTTAAGTTTATTATTTTTGGCATTGTGGTTCAACCATTTAAATGATTCAGGGTTCAAGTCATTAGCAAACACTTTTGTTTTACGTTTAGCAGCTGGGACAGCAAACGGTCCGACCCCACAGAACACATCAAATAAAACATCTTCAGGCGTCAAATACGACAGTATTCTCTCGTGCTCCTTCCCAAGTCTGGTATTCCAGTAAACCTTTGAGAAGTCAAACTGGAATACACACTGATTCTCTTTAACTGTTACAAAATAGTCTTCATCACCAGCTATAACTTCCATTTTGAAGTTTCTAAAAGTATTATCAATGATATTACTCTTGTTAACAACTGTTCGACATGTCTTTATCTTATCTATGAGTACATTGCCAATAACTGAACGGTATTCCAGTAAATGATCTCTTAAATTCAGATGTACAATATGGCCAACTTGAGAGAAACCACTGACAATCTCTTCATTTTCAGGCAGAACAGACTTGAAAATTGTTTCATATCGCCAGTTATCATATGTTAACACTATATCCTTATAAAAAAAGTTGTTTTCTGTAATATCTAATTCACCTAATTCGTTACAATCACTGTCTGCAATATCTGCAAAACTGTTCACTAATTCTGGATTTAAATAAATGCATTTTCTGAATGTGCATTTTTCTTCTGTTTCCAAATTTTGAACAGGTTTAAAGGATTCAAGTTTTAAGAAGTAAGGTTTGCATATTCGTGTGATCTTTGATAGACATTCGTCTTTAACTTTTAATGCTGGTACACTTATATTGCGCAAGAATTTATCTTTTTGTAACACTTTCATACCTCGTACGCCAATAGGCCCTAGCTTTAAATTTGCCGATGTAGACATTTTACGTAAAATGTCGCGGATATAACCCAAAGTCATACGAAGAATTTAAAAAAGTATAAAGTATATCATCGTCAGTACTAACCTATTTCAGTGGTCAGAAGCGATATGATGATGTAAGTTTGATCAATGAAAAGTTATATACTCTACAGTATAATTTATTTTCACTGGATTCCTTTGTCATTTATTATAATTAGATGAAATCAGTCCACATATTTATACTAGAAATTTTACACGAATACGAACAAAATACAACAATTCCACTATTGAAGATGTGTGACACTGACACTACTGACAGTCAGTACTGACAGCCAGTGACAGATTCAAATCCATGAGGTTTAGGGACTCGAATAATAATGTTTTCTCGATTTATTTCATGTAACTGATACACTGATTGATACACGTATAAAAAATCTATGTTTTTGTGCCATTTTTTATTGAAAAAGTAATCTTGGCGCTTGTACTATCTATAAAATACTTTGGAACACCGATAAGATTCTGCTAAAGAATGGCTTCTGGGAATCTTGTATTTTAATAAAGGACTGTTTTCTCGACAATCAATATTACTGTTTGTATCACAGAAATAGATCAAGATAGAACGGCGAATAGGCGTGGCAAGCGTGCCAAAACCCTGCACTATATTGCATGCTTTTCGAAACTCGCTCTCATTACGCAACGAGCGTTCCTGCTATGCGTTCAGGACGTGAAAAAATAGATAAAACGTCACATATATGCCTTATTATGCTGTGAAAAATTGTAAAAACAAAAGTAGTGAATCAAATATGAAAAAAGGAAATATTTCGTATGATCAATAAGTACAGAAAAACAGTAGAAAGTATTTTTTTGAGATTATAAATTATTGTTTTACTTTTACTATGTTCAATAATTACGATCACAAGTTGTATATTTTTTCGTTATGATAAATATCCATTGCTGTCCGCATTCAACGCTCGTATACAAAAACATTGCGCGTATAAATTATTCGCGTAATGTACGTCGAATCGAACAAAATACACAATACACCTGCCAGTTGATCGCTGTGTCTGTTAATCGCTGTGATTCGAATGTTAGAGATGGGCACTCCATGTATCGTTGAGTCTTAGGACTTATCGATAAATTAATTCAATAATAATTTGAGTATCAGCTCATATCTTGCTTTGTCCCTACTTTATTCTAACACCACAAATTTCAACCAAAGTGTTTCGTAATTACATTGGCAGCAGTTTATTTGACAGTATAAGTTTTCACCAATTTGACCAATCGCCGATGGAAAATCATCTCGTTCTTCTCAAATGGGCAGTAACCGAGGTATATGTAGACGTTCGGCTTCGTTATTTAACCAGGACTGTGAGGCCAACCCTTACAAAAAGGCAAATATTTAATAAATATGTATAGTTTCAAGGACAGTAAAATATTTATAATTAAATTTTATATACTGTTGGAAAAATATGTTTTAGGTTTTAATATGTCGGATTGAAGTATTTAACATGTTTTACTTTCTATGATTATCGTTACAGAAAATCAATAAAGTTAGTAAAATATAAAAATAATAAAATTATCACACGTTGCCGATATTAACATCGACAATCTAATGTGAGTGTCTCCTAACTAGTCGCCGCGCTCACAATGAAAATGACGTCACGCTGAGGGCGTGGTTTTTCAAAAAAGTGACACGCTCGAAATGTATGGAAATATGCCATCGCGGCCGTTCTATCTTGATTTATTTCTGTGGTTTGTATGTTAATTATTATTGTTTGTGTTGATATCATTAGACATTGATTTAGGATCAATGTCTAATGACATCATTTAAGTTGCGTTTGCAAAAAAAAAAAAATGTTTCTTTTTATTTTTTGTAGCGTGCAAAGTGTTATAGTATTATTAGCATTTTTCATAAGTTATATGTGATAAAAATCGATGGCTGACACTTTCCTTTTACCTATGTGTTTGTTTTGTTTTCTGTGAGCAACTCGTAGTTTACATTGGACGCTTATTATAATCATACCCTATCCAAAGTCAGAGTGTGGGACCACCTGCGGTATGTCTTGCCGTGTCACACACACACCAACACAACCCCTGCGAGTCCAACCTCAATTGCAGAGACCCTGCGGGCGCCAAGGCGTAAACACCAGCACTGGTAGTGGGGCTTTTCTCTGCTCCCGCGGACCCTGATTTGACACACGTACCCGTTGTTCCGTCTGAAACCTATCTACCTCAGCTCCGAGTAGATAGGAGCATCGATGACTGACAGCTTTGTACCCTGTGTATGGCTATAGGTTCCACGATTTGGACGTATCTTTTCAGCAAGTCGATGCTTGACAGCTGCAACACCTGCAGGTAGAAAAAGGCGTGAAGTTATGTTATGTTATCATTCTTCTACGAAACTTCTAACAGTAGATTTTTTATCGGGAACAGTGTGAATGACGGCTCTATCTTTAAATACATTATATAAAAATAGACTCGAGTTTTTGTAATAGATAGAGTATTTTAGGAAGGTTTTGTGTACAGCAAATGCATATTAAGTAACCTTGAATTTGCCCTCAGATCCTTTCCACGAATATCCCTAACAAAATAGAATTATGTAGAACACAAATGTACTATCTAGGTTTTAAATTTTCCGTGTGGATCTAATGTTTGATATCACTGATATAGACAAATATTCGTACATTATTATAGGTTTTTACACAGTCATCTGGTGCCATGGTGACAATAGGGGTGCCGCAGGGGTCAATTAATTCTAGTCATTTTTATTTTTGGTATATATTAACGACTTACCCTATTATGCAGGGGACAATCAAAACATTGTGTTGTTTGCAGATGATACATCATTATTATTTAAGATTAAAATGCAACTTCGTAATTATGACGAAGTGAACAATGCTCTGTCTAGAGTTGTTCATTGGTTCAATAAAAATAACATATAACATAACATAACTTCACGCCTTTTGTTACCCGAAGGTGTAGGCAGCGGCTGTTAAGTCTCGTCTCGCCGTTATGTTTACGTCCCAAATGGAATAGGTGGCGAACCTATTGCCATACCGGGCACAAAGTTTGTCAGTCATCGATATTTATCACACATAACTTCCGAAAACAATTTCGAAAAGTCATTGGTGTGAGCCAGTGTCTGGAATCGAACCCCGGACCTCTGGATCAGAGGCTGTGCGCTCGCCCACTGCACCACCGAGACTGTATCTATATCAATAAAAATAATTTAGTTTTAAATGAAAAGAAAACAAATTGTTTTAAATTTACTACACCTAATGTGGAACAGGGTGAAACCAATGTGCAAATAAATGGTGCCGGATTGGATCTTGTGAAGTCGGCCGTGTTCCTTGGTTTTACTATAGATGACAAGCTTCAATGGGGCCCTCATATCGAAAAACTGGCGGACAGACTTAGCTCGGCGGCATATAAAAAGATTAGAATGTCAACGAATGTCGAAACGGTTAGAATGGTATCTTTTAGTTATTTCCATAGTATTATGTCCTATAAAATACTTTTGTGAGGTTCATCTGCAGAGTTAAACACAATCTTTATACTTCAAAAAAATTACTTAAAAAAAAAGTTAAACCGACTTCTAGAAACGTAAACCACACAATCTATAAGTATATATGAAAACAGTACCTCTATAACTAAAAAGCGATAAATAACGTAATTTACTGATTTGTATTCTTAATACAATATACAAATCGTAATACTTTAATAAAGTCATCTTTAACTATTATAATATTTACAAATGTTACTCATTATTGAAGTCGGTGCAACACGATAGAGTACGTTACCTAGACTGGCACCTGGTTTAACTTTTTTTAAAAAGTATTTTTTTTCACGAGTTTTAGTGATATTAATGAGTTGTGAACTTCAATAGAAGTTAGTTTATTTACATGGCTTTCAGTTTAGTAAATATATTTTCACTAATTACAAGTCCGTTTGTTAAATAGTTGATATTTTTAGGGAGCTATAATTGTCATAAATAGGTACTTAGATAAAAGAGTATGATAATACTTGCTAACTATTATATTTTTGTAAATATCATGGGTAGACCCAATAACACTACAGCCCGAATGAAGGCCAATCGTAGCCTGGAAACTATTGCAGAAAATATAAAAAATCATTTTTACATAATTGTATCCTAACTCCTAACCGTATAAGAGTTCTGTAGCTTCATCAGTAGCACAGCAGTATCAGACGTTGATTCAAGCATACCTCCCAAGCAACACGTTAGTTAATACACTATATACACGTAAATATACTACTAAACAGTTTCCCTCGATTAACTGCAGTACTCTCTCCCAACTCCTAACCGTTAAGGAGTTCTGTGGCTTCTTCATCAGCAAAGCAGCATCAGGTGTATATTAAAGCATACTTCACAAGCAACACGCTAGTCATACATACTACCAAGTAGTTTCTATCGACCAATTGCAGTGCTGTCTTCAAACTCCTAACCGTTGAGGAGTTTTCGTGGGTTCTACTGCACCTGCATATGACTTTCTTTAGCCAGTTGTGAAGCAACTGGCTAAATAGCTAATGAGCTATTCAATAATTACTTTTATATTAATAACTAGCTGACCCGGCGAACGTTGTTCCGCATCAAAAGTATTATCTGCTGCCCCGCTATGTTAATACCGCAATATCTTCGAAAATATTTATTTAAATTGCATGCTGTAAAGAGCCAGGATCATCTATATTACATGCACAATCTATTTAAGAAACTTAATTGGATGAAAATTAATACTGTAATGTATAAAATCGCTTCGTAAATAGGCCATTATTTCTCGTAAAAAGTAAAAAAATAAAAATGGTCATTGTGGGTTATCCCTAAGAGATAGACTTGTGCCCTCGCAGGCTTTTTTGTAGACCTTTTAAAGGTGTATAATAATGTAGTACGTTGTTTTGATTTATCACTTAGGGTTCAGGCAGCGTCTGCGATTAAAGTTCTAAATCTTGAAAAATATCACTTTTTTTTACTACACTATAAATGAATTATAGATTAAAATCACCCCGTTAACACCCTCTAACTATTAACTAACTAACTATAAAAAAAACCGTATCAAAATCCGTTGCGTAGTTTTAAAGATATGCGCATATAAGGGGACAGACAGTGGTAGAGCCAAGCAGTTCGCTGCATGAATGGGCCGGCTCGACCGGTGAAATACCACGACCTCTCAGAAGACCGACGTAAAGTGGCTCATGCCGCGTTTCGTTCGGTGAGAGAGGTACCCGGAGGCCCATCCCCCTGCCCCACATCCCTTAAAGGTTGGCAACGCAACTGTAACACTAAATGTGTTGCTGGTGTCCATGGGCGGCGTTGGTTGCTTACCATCAGGTGATACGCCTGCTCGTTTGCCCTCCTATCCCATAAAAAAAAAATAGACAGCGGAAAGTGACTTTGTTTTATATTATGTAATGATGTTTTATAAAGACTTTGTTTGAAAAGAGTACTTGGCACATAAGTTTCTTGCCCGATTCTTCTCATGACAGCCCATACACTCGGAATCGGGCCACTCGTGACGATTGCGTCCGTATGTTTTTATTTCACGGAGGCACTTTCCTCGCGTTTTTCATTCTTTTTACTATAATTTTACTAATACCTGTATTAATTGACTATTTTTAAGTGTCTGTAAAGACCTGTGAAAATAAAATTATTTTTGATTTGATTTTGATTTGATTCTTCAGAAGCTCACCTTCCTAAGCTTACAGAAATTCACAATTAGCTGTTTACGTTACGTAATATGTTTATGTAACATAGGTATGTCAAAGTCATAGAGACTAAAAAGTATCTAATAAAGCTAAAATTGGCTGATTAATTAATTGAATTGTTTTGTTATGGATATACCAGGTTTAACATCCACCGGTTACACCTTCGTATAGAAAAAGGCGTGAAGTTATGTCATGTTGGTTATACGTAGTACATAATATAATAATTAATAATAGACACCAAATCACTTTTCTTTGTTTTAATGATTTTAATATTAACCCTCTATTCTGCAGAAGACATGTTGAAGAATGACAAATGATATTCAAAACCAAGTCAACCCAAACTAGTATCTACCTATTCATATTTCCTCATCAATATTACCAAACAAATCTTCAGACGAACACATAAAAAGACACCCATTGCCTACATTTTTATCGACAAACAGTATGTGAGTTGGAGGAGAGCGATGTGAGTACTGGAATATTATTTCTCCATCTTTGTGATGTAGACATTGAGCATGAGGAGTTCCGTCAATATTGACTAGCGTGACAGATCCCTCTAACGTCTGTGTAAATGTCTTTTTTATGATTCTCTTCTTTGCCATTAACAAGCCTGCGAGCTCTTTTGTTTCAAGCAGGGTGATTTATTGGCGCCAGTTGATGTACGAGGTGTTTAGACGCCATTTTGAAAGAAGATTTAGACACGGGGCGCTTTGAAATTATCTCTCTTTATTATGATACGCAAGCTGGTGGATGATTTGCGATCTATCTATTATCTTTTATGGCTCGTGTGATGTTTATTGATTGATTAATATTCTATATCTATTGATATAGAATATTATTTATTTATGCATGTCGATATAATTTGCTGCTATTTACACCTTCGCGTATTAAAGGCGTGGTAATAGAACAAAAAATAGTTAGTTTTAACAGATAGAAAGGACAACCAGACGCTTGAGTGCCATCAAATTGGTCAAAATGTTATCTTTATAACTTAACCTAACTGAATAATTTAGATTCTACAAAAGCCACCTAAACTAATCTGGTCCAAACATTTGCCCTAAAAAACTTGGCTTTTCAATTAATGAAAGAGATTCCACCGCCGTAACTAATAATTACGCTGAGTCCGATATATTACGATTTATAAAGACAGCATTGAAGGAAATACGGGACTTGAGAACGAAGTTCAGAACCCCAGAGGGCAAAAACTCTCTGAGTTAACGACCAACATATCAAGCTATATCACCTTATTCCTCGTAAATAAAGAACGAACCCGGTAATTCTTATTTTCTTTCCAACAGATAATTTTCACTTTAGGTAATGGTACCCTCCTTTCAGCTTGGCGAGGGATGAAGATTGTTTATATTGCTGAGGTGATTTTATGGGTGCAAGTTTCGTTTTGACGCAAACATGATTCATTATGAAATATGCTCGGAGCTTTTGCATTAGATTTTTTTTTATCTGCACACTTCTATACTTTGTTTTGATCAAAAACAATTGTTGAACATTTATTCATAATAAGTAAAAATTTATCGTAACCGGGAATTTACGTACTTGATAAACAAACAGAAACTATGTTCAACAGTATAGGGGTCCTTCCAATCGATAACCAGCATCTAGATTCTATTAACTATTGAATTTCTTAACCAAATAATATAAGGTTCTAGATTCTAGAACCTTATTGGTTAATAAAATCATGAGCTTCCAAAAAAAATGACCTAATAGAACTTTAGAAAGAAAGAAAGAAAGAAAATAAATTTATTTACACAACACAAGACACACAAATGTTTTACAAAAAAATGGGACAATACAAAGGTTCAAAATAGTGTGTGTCATTGTGGTTGCAAATTGGACAAATTGATGAAAAATTTAGATGATTTACTAATTATGTTCTTTATCTTGTTGGAATCCAGTGGTCGAGCACCCCGTTTCTGAATCAAGAAGTCGAATTCTGGCTCACACCAATGACTTTTCTAAATTATTTTCGGAAAGTTTTGTGTGATAAATATCGATGACTGAAAAACTTTTTGCCCGGTATGGCGATAAGCTCGCCACCAGGCTTAAGAGCCGCTACCTGCTGTTCGGGTAGAAAAAGGCGTGAAGTTATGTAATATGTTTATTTCAAGCAGAGCAGAATGGCTTTTTTCACTTAGATTGCATAAGTGTAGCCGGACGAGGTTCTTGTTCACAAAAGGCTAAGATTTAGAGGTAAGGTAAGACACATTTAGTTCTAGTGAATACAACTCGTGCATTTTGGGAAAAAATAGACTTAGCTCAGACGTAATCTTATGTATAAGATTTCACGAATGACGTTATCACAGCAGGCTCATTTATCACTAAAAGTAAAGGGTTTATTTAGTAAAGCCTTCAGGTACGTTGACAAAACAACCGACTACTGAATATAGCGGATTCGATCCCTACCGGATCACAAATATTTATTAAATTGAATGTTTGTCTGACGTCCGCAGCATTTTTCGATCCGTTGTAAATATATATTAATAAAAAATAATATAAAAATAATGTGTATAGTTTTCAAAATAAGAGTGTTCAGTTGCTAAGCTTGGTAAACTAAACATTCACATTCAATTGTGTATTTGTGCCGTAATGTTGATAGCCGGTCCAGTAAATTTGGCCAGAGCGGTGTCAGTAAATGTCAGTCGACAAAATACAGGTCCGTTTGTTTTGTCAATATGTGGTTGAAATGATTTGCTCGTTGTGAATCCAAAAACAACCTGATATGCCTTCCATTAACTCACTTACAATACAAATTTTAGAACCGAACGTTAATTTTAAGGCCTGCAGGTTAGACCTGCGCATCAGAAGTCAGTTTCTAATTCCATGTGACGATATTGATATTTCGATATTATCTTTGGAAGTTACGACTGATAAATATCGATAGCTGATGACATTACATAAAAGAAATGAAACGTTATTTAGGTTAATTATTCATTAGTTCCGTATATTAAAGACGATATTGATAAAGAAGAACTTACATTAATTAAAAAAGATACCTACACAATACAAATAAAAATGTATCCGGCACATCCAGTAAGATTACTGTTACGAAAGTAATTCTGTACTGCATAGTAGTCAGTGTAAATATTAAATTGGTACATTGGAACCTTTAAATAATTATGAATTATCAATTAAATGATTATCAATCAGCAAATTTGGAAGGTGTCTATCTTTAAAGCTCCACCATCAAACGCCTGTCTCGCTCAAAAGTGTAAAAAAGTGCTTCGTTACGTAGGTAATATTTTCTTTTTTTGTCAGTATTGTAATCTGTATTATTTACACATTCTTCAGAAATATCACAGTTTATACATATCACACATACATACATAACTTCACGCCAAATCCCTTGCGGGGTAGGCAGAGAGAACGGAGCGCCATAAGGCACGATTCTTACACACCTCACTCGCTTCGTTGACTTTCATAACTCTTTTCATGCACGCGCATCGATTTTTGAGGCTCCTAACATCACTTTCCTCCAGAACACGTTCTATTTGGTCATGGAATGTGTGTCTAGGCCGTCCTCGACTCCTACATCCATCCGCTTTTGCATTGTATATCTGCTTAGTCAATCTTGCATCATTGCATCTTGCTGTCATCAAAGAATCATCTTTCATAATAGTCACTAGTATACTAGTAGTATTCTGGTATATTTCATACAATAATCATTAGAGTCAAGCAAAAGTAAAGTTTCAAAATACATTATACAATGAAATATATAAAAGTCACTATATCTTAGTAGGGTTAGATTTTTTATTTACGAAATTTCGACATTTGTTTCTGGTCAGGACACAAACAAGACATCTGTCTATCTTAAATTATCTATCTTAAATTTCTATCTGAAATACCACAGAATAAAATGTAGCTTAAATAGTTAATTAAATATTCCAAATTATATTTATAAAACACAAGAGCACACCACAAGAAACATAAAACAATTACAACTTGTTTGTGGAACGTTTAAACTGAATGAACTAACTTTGTGTTCAATTTTTAACCACTCCGTGAGACAACTACGTTACGCGATTTCGGTGAAATTGTCGTACACAGTGGCACAATATTGTTCGGTATAAAGGCTTCTAAACTTGCTCATTAACTGCACTGCTGTTCAATCGTCGCATTGTTTCCGGAATACGGATTTTAATTAAAAAACTTTGACAACCAGTGTTCCTCGACTAACTGAATTTCAATAAAATCCAACTGAATAAATGCATATTTTCTAGTTTGTCGTCTCTGTAGTCTAGAGGTCGAGCGCTCAGCTTCTGAATGGGTAAGTCTCGGATTCGAATCCTGTTTCACATCAATGTATTTTCCGAGTTATTTTCAGAAGTTACGAGTGTGACGAGTGCCACCTATTCTATTTGGGACGTAAAAAATCGGCTAGCCGCTGACTACAATTAAGAATATGTTTTACCTACCACAGTCCTTAACCCAAGTTAATACAAATCTATACAAATTGATAAAACTCGAATCCTGGCTCACACCAATATCAACGATTAACGCAATTGTATCAGATACTTGGCAATGGATTGATGTGGCCGCATTCGCCACATTAGAAAATGGAAAATTTATCTAGCGTGGTGTGACATGATTGTCACTACCTTCGCCTTTGGGTACAGTGAGCGTGAAGTTACAACCAGTTCATAAAATGATATAAGAGACCAAGTATGGTATCTTGATATGTTCGTATATTTTAATGAGGCTTACGAGTACATGTTCAGTTTAACATTTTAATATTAATTCCGCAATTAAATAACAACATATATAGCAATCAACTAACTAACTAATATCGTAAGAGTAGAGCCAATTCCGTCTTAATTGCTTACCTCAAAGCGTGTTCTAATTTGTGTGCCTTTGCTGCGGTTGGGAATGACATCGGGGCACATCCCCCTACAAGTGACGTCACATCCGTAACGTAGCGCGCTCTAACGTAATTGGCTATGACACAATAGTTATAATATGTTAATATACAAAAGTAAAGCTTTGTAAACAAATTACATATAATTGGAGAATTATATTCAAATCTTAGTCTAAGAATTTTTCAAGGGTTTACTTGAGATAAAGGGGCAATGATGAACGATGATGATCAATTAAAATTAAGAATTTTTAATTTACTATTAAATTGATCAATACATTGCGGATCTAGTGTTTTTAATTGACGGTAACCTTAAAACTTTTCAGGCAATAGTGAATTTAGTGGTCGAGCACAGGGCTTCTAATCCAGAGGTTCGGGTTCGAATCATGACACTGGCACACACCAGTGACTTTTCGAAATTTTCGGAAGTTACGTGTGATAACTACCTTCGGGTAGAAAAATCGGAATTCTTGACACTTCTATGAATTCAATTATAATTATTTATATTTCATATTAACGCAAAGAAACTTTAAGACTTGATTTACAATGTCTTGCTTATAACAATTTATATAAAAGTTGAGTTTTAAAACAGCCAAAATTCATAAATTGAACAGTTTATTACTTAGATTTTCGCGAATCACATTCATAATATTGAAACAACTATTTTATGGATTATACCACGTTTATCAGAAAATGATCTCTGTAAAGAGTTCGAAACGTCGGGAAATAAATAGAAAATAAGTTCTAAATAAACGCGATATAATTCATAAATGAGTATATCCGCCAGAGAACTGGGGTAACCGACATAGCTCGTAGAATAAGCTCGCTGAAGTGGCAATAGGCTGGCCATATCTGCCAAAGGACGCCCACCAGCCCGATGGTCAGACGACCTCAGAAAGGCTGCTGGAAAAGACTGGATACGGATGGCAGAGAATCGGATGTTGTGGCGCACATTGGGTGAGGCCTATGTCCAGCAGTGGACTGCAATAGGCTGATGATGATGATGAATCCATAAATAGTTGTTTCAATGTTATTGAACAGTTAAATCAATTTCAACTTTTTTATATAAGTCTTATTATGGAACTATAATTTTATTATATATTTTAAATTATTTAATTAAATTAAGCTTTCCATTTTACTCAAATTTATCATCATTATCTGATGGAGTTATAACTTTTTTTATGGACCGTGTTCTCCGAGAAAATTCTTTTTCCCCGCACCTTATTTTGTGAGAACAGCAGGGCTGGCACACTACCTTTGTAGGAAACTTGTTAAACTTGTCTAAGTATACCAAGAGTATTATTAACCTACTATAATTTATACTTAAGGTATGAAGTTTCAAAAAAGCGATTCCAGAAGAGGATCTGGACCTGTAAATTGTAGATAAAATCAAAAGAATACGAAGACTAGCGTTCAGCTGAAAGCTAAGCCAGTCACTCTAATCAGTCTTGGATATTTGTATCTAATGCTATTGGTACTAGCTGACTTGAACAGCTGGTAGAGCTATGCAGATCGCTGCATGAATGGGACGGTTCGACCGGTGAAATACCATGACCTCTCAGAATATCGACGTCAAGTTGCACAAGTCGCGTTTCCGAGAATTATCCGTAGGTACTTCCGTACACGTACTTCCCCTGCCCTTTGTAAACAATTTTATAATTTAACTCCTCGTTTGTTACATAACTCGATATTTACATAAATGAATTGACAATGTTGATTAAATATTGACAGTATGAAAACAAACAGAGCTTTTGCATCATCAAAATGCATTACAAAAATTGCACAAAATCGTTACGAGCGCTCGCCACTGGACTGTATGAATAAATAAAGAATGCACTCGAATACTAATAAAATTATGGAATATTTTGACAGATATTATCAGACACACTTACAGTTCAGTAAATAACATAATTTAGGTATCTAGGTTCTGTATCTTTGCATCTTTTAAAGAGAAACTCAAATTCAAATTTTGAGCTTTAGCTTTGAGCAAAGGCCAACATTATAAGACAACGTCTCTGTTCGCACTTAAATTAATTATAAATGAAGTAGGAAATACTAGCTGACCCGGCGAACTTTGTTTCGCCTCAAAAGCATTATATGCATTATAGCATTAAATAAAATATTTTTTCTAAAATAAAATAAGCCTAAGTTAGTTCTTATTACATCAGCTACCTACAAAAAAGTGCCATCAAAATCGATCCAGCCACTACAAAGATTAGTCTGACCAAACAGACAGGCAAAAATTAAAAAAAAAAGTTATTTTGGTGTAAATACCGTATTTATGTATAATAAATGAATATACAAACATGCATTTTGTAAAAAGCGTAAACAGATTTGATTGGTCAAGAAATACTTAGAATTATTTCCAATCCCAGAAACAAAAGAACTTAAAGGATCTGCTGGTGGCTCCAATTGTGATAATTTTACTTTGCCTCCGGCACAACATATAACAGTACATAGATCATTGAATTTCAACGCCAAACAATTTTTACAAATTATTATCATATCTCCAATTTTCACTGAGCTGTCAGCACAATAATCGATTCATAGTAAAATGCCGCTCGTTCTAAAATCACAGGAGCACTGCGTCTGCGGAATCGCTTAATGTCGTGAGGCTGTTTTTAACCAACTTCGAAAAGAGGAGGAGGATCTCAATTCGTCTGTATGTGTAATATTTTTTTATGTATGTTCACCGATATTTTCGTCAATTATGGACGGATTTCAAAAAGTTTTTTTCTTTGTATAGTGTTTACCTCCGAGATGGTACCATTTTCACCAGGTCAGGATCTGATGATGGGAACCAGGAGAAATCGAAGGCATCCACCAAAAGTGAATGCAAGTATGGTGTTTTTGTTACGTGATGGTGATGTTTTAGGGAAATTCTTTATGGTGTCAACATTTGATGCTGCTGTGCTGATGAAGAAGCCACGAAAACTCCTCAACGGTTAGGAGTTTGAAGACAGCACTGCAATTGATCGACAGAAACTACTTGGTACAAAGTAGGGCTAACGTGTTGCTTGTGAGGTATGCTTGAATATACACCTAATGCTGCTATGCTGATGAAGAAGTCACAGAACTCCTTAACGGTTAGGAGTTGGGATACAGTACTGCAGTTAGTCGATAGAAGCTGTTTAGTAGTATATAGGAATAACGTGTTGCTTGGGAGGTATGCTTGAATCAACTTCTGATACTGCTGTACTGATGATGAAGCTATAGAACGCTTATGCGATTAGGAGTTAGGACACAATTCTGTAAAAATGTTTTTTTTTCTGCAATAGTTTCCAAGCTACGATTGGCCTTCATTCGGGTTGCAGTGTTATTGGGTCTACCCATGATCATTACAAAAATATGAATACTTAGCAAGTACTATCATACTTTTTTATCTAAGTACCTATTTATGGCAGTTATAGCTCCCTAAAAATATTAGCCATTTAACAAACGGACTTATAATAAGTGATAATATTTTTAGTAAACTGAAAGCCATATAAATTAAGAAACTTCTATCGAAGTTCACAACTCATAAATATCACTAATACTCGTGAAAAAAATTACTTTTAAAAAGAAGTTAAACCGACTTCTAGAAACTTAAACCACAAAATCTTTACGTATTTGAAAACAGTACTTCTATAACTAAATAGCGATAAATAACGTAATTTACTAATTTCTATACTTAATACAATATACAAAACGTAATACTTTAATAAAGTCATATTTAACTGTTAAAATAAATACAATTGTCACTGATTATTGAAGTCGGTGCAATACAATAGAGTACTTTACCTAGGCTTGCACCGACTCCAAAAATAAGTGATATTTGTTAATACTTATTATTATGATATTTGTGATATTATTCAAATACTTAAAGACTTTGTGGTTTACGTTTCTAAAGTCGGTTTAACTTTTTTTTAAGTATTTTTTTTGTGTTTGATGTGCTCGACCTGATTATATTAAAAAAACACAATTCTGACATACGACTCTTCTCTTGATCAATCTCTCTCTAGTCATCAGTGCGCGTGTCAGCAAGTGAGATGGCTCTGCGCACATTACATAGACTGCGACTACCATCGTCTTCTCCTCACCATCCTAATATCTAATTAATTAAAGTATGAAAGGTTATCGCGTACTTAGCAGAAAAGTGCCAAATATTCCCAAAATCAATAACAGTGGTAGAGCCAAGCAGTTCGCTGCATGAATGGGCCGGCTCGACCGATGAAAAACCACGACCTCTCAAAAGATTGACGTAAAGTGGTTCATGCCGCGTTTCGTTCGGTGAGAGAGGTACTCGGAAACCTACCCCCTTTCCCCATCCTTTCCTATCCCCTATCCCTTAAAGGTCGGCAACGCAACAGTAACACATAAGTGTTGTTGGTGTCCATGGGTGGCGTTGGTTGCTTACCATCAGGTGACACGCCTGCTCGTTTGCCCTCCTATGCTATAAAAAAAACGATCAGCAGATATAAATCACATAATGTATATTATTACAATTTATAATTGTAGTCACATACATACATACTTAACATACATAACTTCACGCCTTTTTGTATCCGAAGGTGTAGGCAGCGGCTGTTAAGCCTCGTCATCAATATTTATCACACAATCGGGTTTGAATCGTGGCTTACCCCAATAGGTTCGAACCCGTGACTTCCCCCAATAGGTTCGAACCCGTGACTTCTTGATTCAAAAGCGAGGTGCTCGACAACTGGATCACCGAGACCTAATTGTAGTTATTTGACTAATGTCAACATTCATAACTTTTTATGTTCCTGTCACTATGATTTTCCTGCCCTTATCATCATCAGCCATCCTATCCAAACTATCCATATTCGCTAAAGTTTTGGCTCCTTCTAATTGTCTTGATTTGTCCTAATAGTAGTGGTCTTTGCGGTGCTATTCCAGTAAAGTGTCGATCATGGTCGCCAGGGTGTTAGGTTCAAAACCGTTCCTTCTTTTGAAGAATAGAGACGGTATCGTTACAAATTGATAAATTTGTGCGAAATGTGTGCTCGTAATTTATTGATCCGTTCTTGAATTTCAGTATAAGGAAGTTGGACTGATCAGAGAGACGACTCACCACATCTTTTTCATCTATAATAGATGCAATCTGAACTGATAAATCATTGTCATGTTCTTCGTGGTCACTTGAACAATGAAAAATGGCATCCCGTTGCTGGTTTTTGTTACCGCCTCTGTGATGCCTTCTCCATACCAATGCTTAATTATTTAAATTTTAACACAGATTTTAGTTTAAAAATAACTTATTCAAATATTTACTTATTTTTAATATTTATAAATTGCAATACTTCAAACACAGTGACCTGACACAACAAATTTTGACATTTGATTGAAAGTTTAAATGTCAATATTCATACGATACCGACGAACGATGGACTTTCCCTGAGGATACGGGCCATAACTGCAAAAAGAAGAAGAAGAACGATGGACTTTTCTACTAACAATGAACTTTATGGTATGTTATACCACGTTTATCAGAAAATGATCTCTGTAAAGAGTTCGAAACGTCGGGAAATAAATAGAAAATAAGTTCTAAATAAACGCGATATAATTCATAAATGAGTATATCCGCCAGAGAACTGGGGTAACCGACATAGCTCGTAGAATAAGCTCGCTGAAGTGGCAATAGGCTGGCCATATCTGCCAAAGGACGCCCACCAGCCCGATGGTCAGACGACCTCAGAAAGGCTGCTGGAAAAGACTGGATACGGATGGCAGAGAATCGGATGTTGTGGCGCACATTGGGTGAGGCCTATGTCCAGCAGTGGACTGCAATAGGCTGATGATGATGATGAATCCATAAATAGTTGTTTCAATGTTATTGAACAGTTAAATCAATTTCAACTTTTTTATATAAGTCTTATTATGGAACTATAATTTTATTATATATTTTAAATTATTTAATTAAATTAAGCTTTCCATTTTACTCAAATTTATCATCATTATCTGATGGAGTTATAACTTTTTTTATGGACCGTGTTCTCCGAGAAAATTCTTTTTCCCCGCACCTTATTTTGTGAGAACAGCAGGGCTGGCACACTACCTTTGTAGGAAACTTGTTAAACTTGTCTAAGTATACCAAGAGTATTATTAACCTACTATAATTTATACTTAAGGTATGAAGTTTCAAAAAAGCGATTCCAGAAGAGGATCTGGACCTGTAAATTGTAGATAAAATCAAAAGAATACGAAGACTAGCGTTCAGCTGAAAGCTAAGCCAGTCACTCTAATCAGTCTTGGATATTTGTATCTAATGCTATTGGTACTAGCTGACTTGAACAGCTGGTAGAGCTATGCAGATCGCTGCATGAATGGGACGGTTCGACCGGTGAAATACCATGACCTCTCAGAATATCGACGTCAAGTTGCACAAGTCGCGTTTCCGAGAATTATCCGTAGGTACTTCCGTACACGTACTTCCCCTGCCCTTTGTAAACAATTTTATAATTTAACTCCTCGTTTGTTACATAACTCGATATTTACATAAATGAATTGACAATGTTGATTAAATATTGACAGTATGAAAACAAACAGAGCTTTTGCATCATCAAAATGCATTACAAAAATTGCACAAAATCGTTACGAGCGCTCGCCACTGGACTGTATGAATAAATAAAGAATGATGCACTCGAATACTAATAAAATTATGGAATATTTTGACAGATATTATCAGACACACTTACAGTTCAGTAAATAACATAATTTAGGTATCTAGGTTCTGTATCTTTGCATCTTTTAAAGAGAAACTCAAATTCAAATTTTGAGCTTTAGCTTTGAGCAAAGGCCAACATTATAAGACAACGTCTCTGTTCGCACTTAAATTAATTATAAATGAAGTAGGAAATACTAGCTGACCCGGCGAACTTTGTTTCGCCTCAAAAGCATTATATGCATTATAGCATTAAATAAAATATTTTTTCTAAAATAAAATAAGCCTAAGTTAGTTCTTATTACATCAGCTACCTACAAAAAAGTGCCATCAAAATCGATCCAGCCACTACAAAGATTAGTCTGACCAAACAGACAGGCAAAAATTAAAAAAAAAAGTTATTTTGGTGTAAATACCGTATTTATGTATAATAAATGAATATACAAACATGCATTTTGTAAAAAGCGTAAACAGATTTGATTGGTCAAGAAATACTTAGAATTATTTCCAATCCCAGAAACAAAAGAACTTAAAGGATCTGCTGGTGGCTCCAATTGTGATAATTTTACTTTGCCTCCGGCACAACATATAACAGTACATAGATCATTGAATTTCAACGCCAAACAATTTTTACAAATTATTATCATATCTCCAATTTTCACTGAGCTGTCAGCACAATAATCGATTCATAGTAAAATGCCGCTCGTTCTAAAATCACAGGAGCACTGCGTCTGCGGAATCGCTTAATGTCGTGAGGCTGTTTTTAACCAACTTCGAAAAGAGGAGGAGGATCTCAATTCGTCTGTATGTGTAATATTTTTTTATGTATGTTCACCGATATTTTCGTCAATTATGGACGGATTTCAAAAAGTTTTTTTCTTTGTATAGTGTTTACCTCCGAGATGGTACCATTTTCACCAGGTCAGGATCTGATGATGGGAACCAGGAGAAATCGAAGGCATCCACCAAAAGTGAATGCAAGTATGGTGTTTTTGTTACGTGATGGTGATGTCTTAGGGAAATTCTTTATGGTGTCAACATTTGATGCTGCTGTGCTGATGAAGAAGCCACGAAAACTCCTCAACGGTTAGGAGTTTGAAGACAGCACTGCAATTGATCGACAGAAACTACTTGGTACAAAGTAGGGCTAACGTGTTGCTTGTGAGGTATGCTTGAATATACACCTAATGCTGCTATGCTGATGAAGAAGTCACAGAACTCCTTAACGGTTAGGAGTTGGGATACAGTACTGCAGTTAGTCGATAGAAGCTGTTTAGTAGTATATAGGAATAACGTGTTGCTTGGGAGGTATGCTTGAATCAACTTCTGATACTGCTGTACTGATGATGAAGCTATAGAACGCTTATGCGATTAGGAGTTAGGACACAATTCTGTAAAAATGTTTTTTTTTCTGCAATAGTTTCCAAGCTACGATTGGCCTTCATTCGGGTTGCAGTGTTATTGGGTCTACCCATGATCATTACAAAAATATGAATACTTAGCAAGTACTATCATACTTTTTTATCTAAGTACCTATTTATGGCAGTTATAGCTCCCTAAAAATATTAGCCATTTAACAAACGGACTTATAATAAGTGATAATATTTTTAGTAAACTGAAAGCCATATAAATTAAGAAACTTCTATCGAAGTTCACAACTCATAAATATCACTAATACTCGTGAAAAAAATTACTTTTAAAAAGAAGTTAAACCGACTTCTAGAAACTTAAACCACAAAATCTTTACGTATTTGAAAACAGTACTTCTATAACTAAATAGCGATAAATAACGTAATTTACTAATTTCTATACTTAATACAATATACAAAACGTAATACTTTAATAAAGTCATATTTAACTGTTAAAATAAATACAATTGTCACTGATTATTGAAGTCGGTGCAATACAATAGAGTACTTTACCTAGGCTTGCACCGACTCCAAAAATAAGTGATATTTGTTAATACTTATTATTATGATATTTGTGATATTATTCAAATACTTAAAGACTTTGTGGTTTACGTTTCTAAAGTCGGTTTAACTTTTTTTTAAGTATTTTTTTTGTGTTTGATGTGCTCGACCTGATTATATTAAAAAAACACAATTCTGACATACGACTCTTCTCTTGATCAATCTCTCTCTAGTCATCAGTGCGCGTGTCAGCAAGTGAGATGGCTCTGCGCACATTACATAGACTGCGACTACCATCGTCTTCTCCTCACCATCCTAATATCTAATTAATTAAAGTATGAAAGGTTATCGCGTACTTAGCAGAAAAGTGCCAAATATTCCCAAAATCAATAACAGTGGTAGAGCCAAGCAGTTCGCTGCATGAATGGGCCGGCTCGACCGATGAAAAACCACGACCTCTCAAAAGATTGACGTAAAGTGGTTCATGCCGCGTTTCGTTCGGTGAGAGAGGTACTCGGAAACCTACCCCCTTTCCCCATCCTTTCCTATCCCCTATCCCTTAAAGGTCGGCAACGCAACAGTAACACATAAGTGTTGTTGGTGTCCATGGGTGGCGTTGGTTGCTTACCATCAGGTGACACGCCTGCTCGTTTGCCCTCCTATGCTATAAAAAAAACGATCAGCAGATATAAATCACATAATGTATATTATTACAATTTATAATTGTAGTCACATACATACATACTTAACATACATAACTTCACGCCTTTTTGTATCCGAAGGTGTAGGCAGCGGCTGTTAAGCCTCGTCATCAATATTTATCACACAATCGGGTTTGAATCGTGGCTTACCCCAATAGGTTCGAACCCGTGACTTCCCCCAATAGGTTCGAACCCGTGACTTCTTGATTCAAAAGCGAGGTGCTCGACAACTGGATCACCGAGACCTAATTGTAGTTATTTGACTAATGTCAACATTCATAACTTTTTATGTTCCTGTCACTATGATTTTCCTGCCCTTATCATCATCAGCCATCCTATCCAAACTATCCATATTCGCTAAAGTTTTGGCTCCTTCTAATTGTCTTGATTTGTCCTAATAGTAGTGGTCTTTGCGGTGCTATTCCAGTAAAGTGTCGATCATGGTCGCCAGGGTGTTAGGTTCAAAACCGTTCCTTCTTTTGAAGAATAGAGACGGTATCGTTACAAATTGATAAATTTGTGCGAAATGTGTGCTCGTAATTTATTGATCCGTTCTTGAATTTCAGTATAAGGAAGTTGGACTGATCAGAGAGACGACTCACCACATCTTTTTCATCTATAATAGATGCAATCTGAACTGATAAATCATTGTCATGTTCTTCGTGGTCACTTGAACAATGAAAAATGGCATCCCGTTGCTGGTTTTTGTTACCGCCTCTGTGATGCCTTCTCCATACCAATGCTTAATTATTTAAATTTTAACACAGATTTTAGTTTAAAAATAACTTATTCAAATATTTACTTATTTTTAATATTTATAAATTGCAATACTTCAAACACAGTGACCTGACACAACAAATTTTGACATTTGATTGAAAGTTTAAATGTCAATATTCATACGATACCGACGAACGATGGACTTTTCTACTAACAATGAACTTTATGGTATGTTTTTAAAGGTCAAATTGCCTTGTGTGTCAAAGTGTAAACGAATCGTTTGTATGGGAAAATTAAATTGTATTTTTTAGTATTTTACTCGCAACTTATCCCTATTTTCTCTATCCTATGTGTTATTCCTGGCTCTAAGCTACCTCTCCACCAATTTTCAGACAAATCTGTATGGCCGTTCTTCTGTTATAAGTGTTGTAACAAACACGACTTTCTTTTATATATATCTATAGATTATAAACAAACTCATATTGCATACCCAAAAATAAAAACATAAAACGTTTAATTTAAAAAGAAAAATAACATAATTAAATAAGATACAAATCAATAGAAATATCTGGACAGGTTAAGATCTGAAGTTAAGCTAGTAATTTCTTTAATTTACATTTTTGCCATCACAAGTAGGTACGTATAGCAATCATAAGGTTAGATTTTATACTGTATACAAAGTTATTTAATGCCAATTAAATAACTAGTATTTACTACATTTGATTCTGAACTGAATTCTGAACATGATTCGCGAAAATCTTAGAGTTAAATATGTGAAACATTTGATTCTGTCAGTAGATCGCACTTCAAAAGACCCCAATATTTACCTACAAATAGAGAGTGTATCTAATTCGGACAGTTTTTTGTATTTGCTGATAAAATAATTTTTCGTTGAGGAGTATCACAGTCGTGCTCCATGAACGAACCAGGACTTGGACTAAATCAATTAAACATTTGTAAAGGATCACCAAAACAGATTAGAGCGTGGAGTGAACTAGCAAACAGCACCTTGTTTGGACTACAATTTAATCGATTTTAATTATTTTTAATGGTAGATATTAGAAATTAAATAGATTCATGTTTTATAGGAGCATAGAAATTAATATTTGAGCTGTCAATATGGACTGCTTAGTGTGTCATAATTTGGAAAAAAACCTTACATTCCGCGGGAAAATCAGGGTTGAACGGTAGTTGTTGTTTTACAAGTTGTTCAGCTCATTCTGCTGTCCGTGTTTAAAAGATAATGCCGTAAGAAAGGTCCCGCTAGGTAGGCTAGGCTTCAAATACTTACTCTTAATATTACTTGATCTTACTTATCCAACGCTATTGTCCCTTCCGTACAACTTTATTACCCTGAATAAACGAAGATTTGAGCATAATTCTCCAATTATATTATGTATACAAAACTTTACTGTTTTATGTTAACATATAATAAGTATTTTGTGTCATAGCCAATTATGCTAGAGCGTGCTACGTTACGGATGTGACGTCACTTGTAGGGGGATGTGCCCCGATGTCATTCCCAACCGCAGCAAAGGCACACAAATTAGAACACGCTTTGAGGTAAGCAATCAAGACGGAACTGGCTCTACTCTTACGATATTAGTATATTTAGTTGATTGCAATGTATGTTGTAAATTAATTACGGAATTAATTATTAAACGTTAAATTGAACATGTACTCGTAAGCCTCTTTAAAATATACGAACATATCAAGGCACATATCTGGTTTTTTGCGGTCAGTTGCGGAGTGCTCAACCTACAGACCACAGAGACGACAAACAAAAAAATTTATGTGTATTTATTCAGTTGGATTGTATTGAAATTCAGTTAGATGAGTAACACTGGTTGTCAAAGTTTT
Organism: Euproctis similis; assembly: GCA_905147225.2. Classification (NCBI taxonomy): domain Eukaryota; kingdom Metazoa; phylum Arthropoda; class Insecta; order Lepidoptera; family Erebidae; genus Euproctis; species Euproctis similis. Next base: position 3,807,532 of record LR990118.1, on the reverse strand, counting down.
ATAATTAAAATCCGTATTTCGGAAACAACGCAACGATTGACCAGCAGTGCAGTTAATGAGCAAGTTTGTACCGTACAACATTGTGCCAATGTGTACGACAATTTTACCGAAATCGCGTAGCGTAGTTGTGTCACGGAGCGGTTAAAAAATGAACACAAAGTTTCAGTTTAACCGTTCCACAAACAAGTTGTAATTGTTTTAGGTTTCTTGTTGTGTTTTATAAATATAATTTGAAATATTCCATTTACTATTCAAGCGACATTTTATATCTAAAAATTACGATACGTCATTAATATCACATAGAATTAGAACTAGACTTCTGAAATACAGGTGCTGCAGGCCTTAAAATTAATCTTCGGTTCTAAAATTTGTTTTGGAAGCGATTTAATGAAAGGCAAATAAGGCTGTTTCTGGATTAGCAATGAGCAAATCATTTCAACCGCATATCGACACAACCAACGGACCTGTGTTTTGTCGACTGACATTTACTGACACCGCTCTGGCAGAATGTACTGGACCGGCTATCAACATTACGGCACAAATACACAATTTAATGTGAATGTTTAGTTTTTTTTATGGGATAGGAGGGCAAACGAGCAGGCGTGTCACCTGATGGTAAGCCCATGGACACTAGCAACACATATAGTGTTACTGTTGCATTTCCGACCTTTAAGGGATAGGGGATAGGAAATGATTGGGAAGGGGGGTGGGCCTCCGGGTACCTCTCTCACCGAACGAAACGCGGCGTGAGCCACTTTACGTCGATCTTCTGAGAAGTCGTGGTATTTCACCGGTCGAGCCGGCCCATTCATGCAGCGAACTGCTTGGCTCTACCACTGGCAAAAGTTAGCTAGTTGACCAAGCTTACCTACTAATTGCTTGTACATATTATGAAAACTAGACGGCATAATATCAGTGAGTTTTTTACTATAGTAGTTTCTTTGTTATCAATATATGCTCATCACGGATCAAATAATGGCATTTTATCTTATTATACAAACGTTCATTGCTTTAAATAAATATTTGTTCTCATGTCGTCGTGTCATCCAATCCACTCGATCTCTATTCAGTAGTGGGTTGTTATTTCAACGCAATACAATGGTTTACTAAATAAACCGGTTTTTCGTCGTTCCGTTACATTTTATTACTTTTAGTGATAAATGAGCCTGCGGCCCATCTCGCTGAAATAACTCCATTCGTGAAATCTGAAACATTAGATTACGTCTCAGCAAAGAATATTTTCTTCACAAAATACTTCAGTTGTATTCACTAGACCTAAATGTGTCTTTCTTATCTAAATCTTAGCCTTTTGTGAGGTTTATTAACTTACAAAACCCTCGTCCGATTAGACTGCGCCAATGTAAGTGAAAAAAATACATTTTGCTGTGCATGAAATAACCTGTATTCTAACATTATAAAGAAAATAATTAATGAATCAACTAAAAATTCTGCTTACCTAATAAGTAGTAATGTTTTAAAAGTTTGTTTTTAATGAAATCGAAGTAAAAAAATGTCTAACGCAAAAGCTCAGAGTATATTTAAAAATGAATCATGTTTGCGTCAAAAGGAAACTGGCACCCATAAAATCATCTCAGCAATATAAACAAACTTCATCTCTTGCGAAGTTAAAGGGGGCATCATTACCCGAAGTAAAAATTATCTGTTGGAAAGAAAATAAGACTTACGGGGCTCGTTCGTTATTTACGAGGAAGAAGGTGATATAGATTGATATGTTGATCGTTAACTCAGAGAGTTTTTGCCCTCCGGGGTTCTGAACTTCGTTCTCAAGTCCCGTATTTCCTTCAATGCTGTCTTTATAAATCGTAATATATCGGACTCAGCGTAATTATTAGTTACGGCGGTGGCTTCTCTTTTATTAATTGAAAAACACGACGAAGGCCAAGTTTTTTGTTGGAAAATGTTTGGAACAGATTAGTTTGGGTGGCATTTGTGCAATCTAAATTATAATTATCAAAGTAAATCATCGTCTGGTTAAGTTATAGAGATAACATTTTGACTAATTTGATGGCAGGCCACTCAAACATCTAGTTATACTTCCTATGTGTTAAAACTAACAATTTTTTTTTGTTTTAATAATACACCAAGGCGCCCTTAATACACCAAGGTGTAGACAGCGGTAATTAATATCGACATGCATGAATGAATAATATACTATATCAATAGATCAGATATAAAAAAATAATCGAGAAATCAGCATAAGAGAAAGAAATGGCAAATGATATAAACATAACACACGAGCCATAAAAGATAATAGATAGATCACAAATCATCCTCCAGCTTGCGTATCATAATAAAGAGAGATAATTTGAAAGCGCCCCGAGTCTAAATCTTCTTTCAAAATGGCGTCTAAACACCTCGTACATCAACTGGCGCCAGTAAATCACCCTGCATGAAACAAAAGAGCTCGCAGGCTTGTTAATGGCAAAGAAGAGAATCATAAAAAAGACATTTACACAGACGTTAGAAGGATCTGTGACACCAGTCAATGTTGACGGAACTCCTCATGCTCAATGTCTACATCACGAAGATGGAGAAATAATATTCCATTACTCACATCGCTCTCCTCCAACTCACATACTGTTTGTCGATATAAATATAGGCAATGGGTGGCACTTTTTATGTGTTCGTCTGAAGGTTTGTTTGTGATAATATTATGTAAGTAGTATTTTTTGGTTGACTGGGTTTGTGGCCAATTGTGGCATTCAATTTTCTTGCTATGATAATTAAGAGATGGTTCTCTGATTAAAATGACATGTTTTTTTTAAGGGATAGGAAGGGAGGGCAAACGAGCATAAGTGACCAGCGCCGCCTATGGACACCTGCAACACATATACTGTTACAGTTGCGTTGCGACCTTTAAGGGAGTAGGATGGGAAAGGATGGGGAAGGGAGGGATGGTGGGCTTCCGGGTACTTCTCTTCCCGACCGAAAGGCGGCATGAGTTTACGTCGATCTTCTGAGAAAATAACAAACAAAGAAAAATTAAAACAGCAAAAAAGTGAATTAAAATTAAGTATAAAGTTATGGTATTTATATAGATGTACTACTTATATCTATAAAAATGAGACACTTAATTAGGAATACCGGATGAGTAAGTCAGAAGTTTGACTGCTAAACCTCTAGACCAGCGAATAGGGTAAATATTTTTTTATGATTCCAAAAAAGAAGACGTATAAGTTCACACCAAATTAGTTTGCTCAACGCGTGTGTAACCCGCTGCAAGGTTGAATGTGGTGCGGTTCCATTTGGCGATGAAAGTTATATTTGCAAACAGAACGTGATCCCAAAACAGCCCCGCAATGGCGCGAGGAGACCAGAGAGCAAAAAGCGTCATGTGGCGTGCAATATCGAGCCGAACAAACATTTACCCAAGCCAGTTGGTGTACAAATGGTTGGATGAGTGTTCACAAGCGCCTGTCTGCGTCCAAACACTGTCTGTGTGCGTCGAGTTAAAAAAGTATCAAAACCTCTTACACCACTGAACACATACAGTATACTTTAACGACGAAACGTTTTGATCTATAAAATGAAACATAATTACTCATTCTGTTTATTTTAAGAGCTATCGTATTTGAAACGAAAGGACAACGATCGATTCTCGATTGGATGAAACATTGAGTTTTCAAACATCATTTATCATCATTATCTTAATGATTAAATACTTTCATTGTAGCTGCCATTATTATATGATATACATACTATTGGTAAGACCGTTTGTATAGGAACAATTGATAGGAACAATATACCTGGAACTGTAGTTACATTCTTATTTTATGAACTCTTAGTAAAAAGTCTGGGTGTACCAGTAGCTTAGCACCTGGCTTCGGAATCAAAAAGTCGTAGGTTCGAAGCCGGGCTCACACCAATGACTATTCGAAATTATTTTCGGAATTTATGTGTGATACATATCGATGACCTAAAACTTTGTTTGTGTATGGCAATAGGTTTGCCACCTATTCCATTTGGGACCTAATCATAACGGCGTGTCAAGGCTTAACAGCCGCTAGCTACACCTTCGATGCAGAAAACGGCGTGGAATTATGTTGTTTTAGATTCTTAGTTAAGAAATTTATATAATAAGTAGCTAATAATTAAACATTACAATATTGTAATATAATTTAATATTTATTACCTTATTAGATAACATAACAATGACACATCTGTCTGACGGGCTGACATGAGCACGGGGCCGTTTATATTTCATCGATTTCCATATTTATTCACGCTTAACTATCGGCTGACTATTTCATTTTGTTCTTCTCATAAATATTGATATAGGACACGGGTACAAATTCACACCGGTTTTATTATAAATCTAGCTTCACGTATAAGTGATGTGCATATTCCGAATTTAAATAAACTAAACTAAAAAAAAACTAATCTATGAACCATGACCGATATCCATACATCAAGTATATATCTTTTAAATAATTCTTGAAATTTCTTACTTTTATTTAATAAGTATGCTTTTGTTATACATAAAAAGTTGCCTCTACAATCACTCTATTGGTGAAAAACGGAATTCAAATCCGAGTCGTGATCTATAAGATCTTGTGAAGCGGAAGCGGAAGCGATATCTTTCAGAACAACTATCACTATGTAAATACCTTAAAATAAACGTCTTAACTCTACTAAGCTAATCAAATTGTAAATCGCCAAGAAATTTATTTGCTATATAATACAATTATTTTCGGAAGTTAAGTGTGATAAACATCGATGACTAAAAACTTTGTGCCCGGTATGACAATAGGTTCGCCACCTATTCCATTTGGGACGTAAACTTATCGGCGAGACGAGGCTCAACAGCCGTTGCCTACACCTTCGGGTAACAAAGGCGTGAAGTTATGTTATGTTGTAATACAATAATACATCTACTAGTTAACTACATTATTACTGAACGGTTAACTGGCTTTTTCTTTTCGCGGAGACCAGTTATTTACTTTAAACAAGTTGTTAAAATAAATAGCAACAGGAAACCTTAATCAATTAAAACTTGTTTGTGAAACTAATTGAAACTAAATAAATTAACATTATGAGCTGTTTTAATGTGTTTCTGATACAATTATCGCACGATTTTGGCAGTATTTACTTAACATAGTACCTAACGCCTTGCAGTTCACTGCATGGAATGGACCTCTAATTAAAACGACGTACAGTCGTTTTAAAAACGCGTTTGTTTCGATGAAAGAGGTATCCGGAGGACCACTCATTTTTCTCTCCTCTCATCCTCTTCCACATCTCATCTTAAGGCCTGCAACGCAACTGTGACCCGGTGTTGCAGATATCTATAGGGGGTGTTGGTCGCTTACAACCAATTGGCTCGTCTGCTTGTTTGTCTCAGCTTCCATAAAAATAGGCTCTACCACTTTTCAAGAAAAAAGTAATGAATTTGAATGTTATTGTCATTGGAATGTAAGCAATAATACCGGCTGCGGAATAAAGATTACACAATCGCAGTTAGTGGAAACTGTTCGTTTGATTGCTACGCGATCGGAGCTGGCGACATAAACAAAAAGTATACACGAACAAAATGGTTGGCAATCCTGATTACAATCGCGTTGCTATTGCTTATAGGTACTAATAGGTAGGTACCTAATAACCCCTATGTTCAGGTGTAATTTCATTTGTAGATTAACATAAGTCATTTCAACGAATTGGCATAACTACTACCTACCGCTTGCAGCAATGAGGTCGGGGGTTCGATTCCCACCCGAGCACAAATATTTGTGACAAACATGAATATTTGTGTGGTGTCTGGGTGTTTTTCTATGTATTATAAGTATGTATTTACAAAAGAAAAGTATATATGTATTAATATCCGTTATCTAGTATCCATAACACAAGCATTTAGTGGCTTAGCTTGGAACTAGAGGGCGCTGTGTGTATTGTGTCCAAGATATTATTATTATTATTATATATATTATTATATTTACTGCTTAAAACTATGCTTAAATACTATCTATATGTAGGTAAATACTGTACAATAGGCGGCCTTATCACTGACAGCGATTTCTTCCAGGCAACCATGGGATAGACATGTTTGAATAGAGAGGTAGCTGTTAGTGCAAACTAAACAAGTATAAATAATAATATAATACATACAAATACATACATATTTACAATAACCTGACAGCCAGTAACAAATAAAAATAAAATCAATTAAACTGTAGTACAAACAAAGTGCTGTTTGCTAGTTCACTCCACGCTCTAATCTGTTTTGGTGATCCTTTACAAATGTTTAATTGATTTAGTCCAAGTCCTGGTTCGTTCATGGAGCACGACTGTGATACTCCTCAACGAACAATTATTTTATCAGCAAATATAATAAACTGTCCGAATTAGATTCACTCTCTATTTGTATATTTATACTCTCTATTTATTAACCTTTTGAAGTGCGTATCTACTGACAGAATCAAATGTCCAATATTAATTAAGTAAAGTTATTTAATTGAAATTTAGTTTGATCTGATTTAATCAAATGCCAACGTTTAGATATATTCTACTTGGTAATAAATCCGAAAATATACTGTCAGTTACTTTTAATTTAAACTAAGTACGGCGTACCTAAATACCAAAAACAAATAACCAATAAATGTCCAAGTAAAAACGAATACAATGCAAGTATTTTAGAAAAGAGAAATTGTTATTTAAAGTAAATCAGCTTATAGCATTTGCGATTCTAAATTTGTTTCGTGTTATTTTGTCTCAATCAAGAGTATACACTTAACTAAAATAAATCACTAGGCAATTCTGACCACAAAGTGCATGGTTCAAGTAGCTGAATTACATGCTTTGTTGAGACCATGAACGTGTTTTGATAGTCAAAGCAAACATTTGCTAAAATACACGATGTAACAACAGCGATTCTGACGTGGCGTTGGCAGAATTGATTGCGTTAGGTTATGGCAGAGTGCGCAATAACAAAATGGACGGACGATGTTGTGTCTCCACGTGAAAGACGAATGAGTTTATTTTAAAAAATAGCAGTTATTACACCAACGGTCGTGTTTATTTTTTTTACCAAATTTTGAAGTATTATTAATTATTTTTAGATTTTTTTTATTTCAGCCGGCATTCTTTCACTTTATACTTTTTCCACTTTTTTCTTTTTAATTTATCCACACTCAGCCTATTGCAATTTATATCTGGCATAGTATTTTTCAAAATATATAATTAGTTTAAGAAGCTACTACAGCTTACCAAAAAACATACATATATTAAATATTAACATTTAAAATTTTTTGAAGTAGTTATAGAGAGATAAGGGCTCTGAAACTTAAGTGGCAATGGGCTGGCCACATCGCACGATGTAAGGACGGTAGATGGACAACTAAATCTACATATTGGAAAGGCCCTGAAGGGAAAAGAAAAGTAGGTAGGCGAAGAAGAAGGTGGGCTGACGATTTAAAAGATACATCAGGATATGAGTGGCAAAATATAGCAAATGATAGGGAAAACTGGAAACAACTGGAGGAGGCCTTCAATCAAGGAGGGGCTCATAGCCGGGAAAAACACTATACAATTGTATATTAATAATCCAGACATACATATGTATGTGTGTTTGTTTGTATAGGCATGTGTTTATTGCAATAGAAGAACTTTAATAATACATAAATAATTTTAGAGTATATTATATATTAATAGTGAAACTTAAACTGTTATTTAAGGTTATGGGAAATAAAAGGCTCTTTATTTTATTTTATTTATTATACAGAGATAAACTTTCATAGATGTTATTTGAACAAACATTTTCTTCAGGAAACATTGCACACTTGATCCGTGTTTCAAGATTCAGTACTAATGCATTTCCTGGAACTTAATTTAAAAAGATAATATCACTAAGGCCCTTCTGTGGACGAAATTTATTGTCTTTTCTAACTTATTCGGAACAATCTCTTGTTATCTTGTTATAAAGCTTACAAATTTTTTTCAACATTCTTTATTATCATTGTCTTACTTCAAATATATTTAGTATTTAAATCTAAAATTTCTTTATTGATTACTTTTGATGCGAAATAAAGTTCGCCGGGTTCAACTAGTTTATATATACATATATGCTTGGTCGCTTATATATATATAAATTTAATCGCGAGCAACTTTTATACAAATAGATCTGACTCGCATTTGTGGAAATTTGGTGACACCGCTTAAATTAAGCTGCCATCCGTAAACAAGTGCTCTAACTGAAATTCAGTTTGTATGACCAATTTGTACCGACCATCTAGTACATTAAGAGGCAAATACTGAGGTAGTTTTAGCCAGTAATTGAGACAGCATGTACCATTCGATGTATTTGACGTAAATACAGGACCGGCTTGTATGTTTCTACATAGTCTATTTAATATGATGCCCTTCGCAGACTAGCCAGAAAGTGGTGGGTCGTTACGCGTGACTTTTTTCATATTATTAGTAGCAGAGATATCAATAGAATTATACTAGAATTATATACAGGAAGACATTGTGTGAATGTTATTTGTTTGTGAATTGTACTCATATACATCGGGTGGTATTTTCGCTGTGGCATTATTATATTTTCAGGTTATTCAAAAGTCCAAGTCTTAAGTCATTCGTCCTCTAGACGCAGCGGTAGTTAATTCAAGTACCTAACTCAGTGTATGTTTAATTGTCACCATGATCTGATGCTTGAGCACATCGTCATCATCATAAAACTATTGCAGTCCACTGCTGGACAGCCCTCTTCCAATGTGCGCCACAACATCCGATTCTCTGCCTTCCGCATCCAGTCTTTTCCAGCAACTATTCTGAGGTCATCTGACCATCGGGCTGGTGGGCGTTTACCAACTCGCAGTCTCTATTGTATGACCTTCTTACTCCATCTACCATCGGCCCTTCGACAGATATGGCCAGCCCATTGCCATTTAAGCGAGTTTATTCTACGAGCTATGTCGGTTACCCCAGTTCTCTGGCAGATTGAGTACTGCGCTTACTAATCAAAAATTCTTGGGATTAAATCCTGACTTCACACCAAATACTTTTCATAATTCTTTTCGAGAGTAATGCGTGATAAACGTGGATAGCTGACAACTTTCTGCCCGTTGTCTGGCAATAGTTTCCGCCATCTATTCCATTTAAGACTTTGAAATTTTAATCGAAGCGGAATAGTCACTGCCAACATCTTTAGGTAGAACAATTCGTTACAGTTAAAATCCTAATTTATTGCATAAGCTCTCAGTGGTCCAGTGATCGAGCACCTCGCTTCTAAATCGACAGGTCGCGGGTTTGAATCCTGGCTCACACCAATGACTTTTCGGAACAATTTTCGAGAGCTATGTGTGATAAATATCGATGAATGAAAACTTTGTGCCCAGTATAGAAATAGGTTCGCCACCAATTTTATTTGGGACGTAAATATAAGGGCGAGTCGAACCTAACCTAACCTAACCTAAACCTTCGGGTAGAAAAGTCGTGAAGTTATGTTACGTTAATGCAACCAATAACTAGTGTTCTAACTAACTAACTAAAGTTAGGTTATACATGGGACACCTAAGTTCCATAGAATAATCTGTATTCTTAATTAATAATTTAAGAACCTAGAATTTACTATAGATTTTTTTTTTATAATAATAATATCTTGGACACAATACACACAGCGCCCTCTAGTTCCAAGCTAAGCAACTAACTGCTTGTGTTATGGATACTAGATAACGGATATTAATACATATATACTTTTCTTTTGTAAATACATACTTATAATACATAGAAATTATTTGATAGAATTAAGAGATTGTTCTGAATACCTTAGCTACGAGTGCAATTTCATCTTGAACACAAGGGAGTCGACGATATTATCTTTTTAATTTATGCCTCCGGAAACAAATGGCTTCATTTAAGATTAAGTTTCGCGACTCACCTGACCTGTTCATTCTCACTCTTACACAATCTAAACGGGAGTCTTTTCCTTTCCTTCAAATGGTATGTCAGGACTGAATCTTTTTTAAGGGATAGGAAGGCAAACGAGCAAACGTATTACCTGATGGTAAGCAACCAGCGCTGCCCATGGACACCAGCAACACATATAGTGTTACTATTGCGTTGCCGACCTTTAAGGGAGTGGGATAGGAAAGGATGGGGAAGAGGGGGTGGCCCTCCAGGTACCTCTCTCACCAACCGAAACGCGGCATGAGCCACTTTAGGTCGATCTTCTGAGAGGTCATGGTATTTCACCGGCCGAGCCGGCCCGAACTTCTTGGCTCTACCACTGTTAAAGTTATTAAACTTAAAAATATCAGTTCCTTACTTGAATGTTCCGATTAAATGAAATGTAAAATAATATTGTCGTTTTAATATATCCATTACTTAAATATTTATTAGTCAAGCCAGCGTTTATTTATATTTATGAGCTACCTACTTTGATAGCAAATACTTTTAGAAACGGTCCTAACCAAAGCTAGAAGATAAATTATAAATATATTCAATTCAGGTGCTGCTAAATTTAATTCGTAATTCACGAGAGCAAATCAAATGAAAACTGAATGTTTATATGAGGACGTTTTCACGAAAAAAACATTATGGTTAAAAAAAATCTTAAAAAATTCCAGTACCTATTCACAAAAGCACGACTCGCTCTTCACTGGTGTATTTTCCATCAAGTCCCTGTAATATACCACGGGACCGTTTAACTGTAATTGTATCAATTACAGTTTGACGACTGTAGGGACGTCTTCATTTAAGACCATTATTCATTAATAAATTAAAAATATTATCTATACATATAATAAAATTGTAGGAATGTTGATGTGACTTTATATTGAATATTTTTTTTAGCATAATTGGGATGTGATCTGATACCGAACCTAAATATATGGTTTTTATTTTTGTCTGAATGTTTGTTATGGGTAAACTCTAAAAGTACTGCACTCTTTTATGTTCAATTTTGCATAAATATAGCCAAGAGGTTGGGTCAACACATAGGCTCGGTGTGGCTAGGTCTGTGTTATTTTAAGCGGTCCTTGACCCCTTAAAATAACCCAGACACAGTATTTATCCTGCTTCATGGTGTCCACGCAGACGAAGTAACGGGCAGTAGCTAGTAGTTAATAATTTGCATTTTGAAAGAAGTAAAGTCACGCAATTCGCTGTATGAATGAGATAGCTCTACCGGTGAAATTACACAAGCTCTAAGAATTTTACAGTAAAGTGGCCCATGCTACGCGGTATTCCGGAGCCTCATCTCCTTTCCCTGCCCTATCCTCTTTCCTAACCCATTGGCTGCAACACCACTGTGGTCCTAGCCACTACTTGTGAAAAAGCTATCTTCAAGCAAGTTAATATATTTGCAGGTATAGCAGAAAGAACTGGGTATTTATACAATTCAGTTGATTTCTTGAGTTTCATAACTAACTTGCTAAACATCAAGTAATATTCTGAAATTTTGTATACACTTCAAATATGAGACTGGATTCGAGAAAGAGTTTGTATAGTGAAGTGCATAATTATAATATACCGGAGATTTTCCACTCCATATAACCAGCTTAAGATTTATACGAACAAAGCCACGAGTAAACGTTAGTAAATAAATAATGTTGAACTATTTTAATGCGTTTGAAGTAATTATGTACAGGAGATTAAAAAATAGAAGGTAAAATCAGCTTCGCGGAAGCCGTCGGAGTTAACTGTTCATGTTCCGGCCATAGAGATGACGATTGAACATTTAAAATGTTAAATGTTTAACGTGTTATTATAAAGTGTAACTATTATGGCTGGTCATCTCGGTGGTCTGGAGCGCGGGCAACCCGCTTCTGAATCAAGAAGACTCACCAATGATCTTTGGGAATTATTTTCGGAAGTTATCTGTGATAAATATCAATGCCTGGCAACATTGTACTGTATGGCCATGGGTTACACCACTATTTTTACATTTGAGACTTAAAATTTGGGCAAGTCAAAATTTAACAGCAGGTGACTAAAATGGCGGGAAGTTCCAAAAAAAGGCGTTGGACCCCGATAGCAATTTTTCAATGATAAAAGTATAGCCTATATACTCCTATTTGTTATAAGTAATAGGCATTATATTATAGTCATGGAAAAATCCCGAATTCCAATCAGAGTAAATATTTTTTTGGAATCTATGTGTGATAAATACCCTGCCTTATACAAACTGATAGGTTGTATTCGAAATAAAAAGTGTACAAAGCTTTTCGACGGAAACCAGCTTTTTGGTCACCACATGAGGGATTCTGTATTTTATTTTGTTACAGTGCTATAAATTCACTGCTTATATATTTCTCCAGATTTTTATTGCAAAAAATTATAACGAAGTGTTACTGTAAGTATTTTACCGCTATACTTATATAGTATCTTCAATATTCTCCGCCCTAGGGGCCATACGGTTATAGCGATTTCCTGTTCACAGGAAATTAAGCCCTTTGTCGTTCATCCGTCTAACATTGAAGGCACATTTTAGCTTGCTTCTGGACGATATCGCATTCCAGAGCGGTGCTTACCTTTGCCATAGTTATAATTGTATTTTGGATTTTATGTGAACGTGTTACGGGCCGTTTTTCTGTAATTTTTCTTATTGATGCATATTCTTTTCGCATTGGCGTGGAGTCAGTGTATCGTCGTATAGATGCGAGATACGATCCACTGTTGTGCACTTAGTGGATCCCTATTTTAGGGTTGCCACTTAACACAATTTCAAATAAACGGACAACCAAATAAAAATTGAAAATATATTTTCACATGTATTGTCACAGTTTGGAGGTCGTATATTTAAACAAAACTCGTTAATTAAGGCAATATTTATAAACGTATATATTATTTAAATGCTGTATAATGGATTCTGATTTTGTATCGAACATTTAAGAGACGTACTTTATTTAGGATTAAAATTTTTAATGATGCTCCAAAGAAATTATCAGATAACTGAGTTGACCTTCGATAATTAAGAGGTAAGGTTGTGGGAATCCGGTCACCTGTTTGCCAATAAAATGCAGCACAAGCTAATTTATATACGTTTTCTGAGAGGTCATTATATTTCACCGGTTGAGTGGGTCCATTCTTCCAAGGGATTTCCCTTGGCTCTACTCCTGCTAAATATATATTCATAAGTATATATTTATACATACATACATAACTTCACACCAAATCCCTTGCGGGGTAGGCCAAGAGAACAGAGCGCCATAAGGCATGATTCTTACACGCCTTCTTTGACATTCATAACTCCTTTCATGCACGCGCGCGATTTTTGAGGCTCCTAGCATCACCTTCCTCCAGGACATATTCTATTTAGTAATGGAATGTGTGTCTTGGCCGTCCTCGACTCCTACGTCCATCCGCTTTTGCATTGTATATCTGCTTAGTCAGTCTTGCATCATCCATTCTTTCTACATGTCGGAATCGTCGGAGCATGCCCTTTCTTACTTTTACACCGACACTTTCTTTCAATCCAACTTCCTTCCTTACAACCTTGACTTCGACGCGGTCAGCGACTGTCACTCCGCAGATTTATCCTACTTTCATGCACACTCTGCCATACCCAGCTCTCGGTTCCATAAGTTAGTTATTTGTTACATTTATATATAAGTATTATTATTTTTTATGGCAACCCTGCGCAGTAAAGTGGCACAGTCAGAGTGAGTCGCTCGTTTTTCAGTCCGCTGAACATTATACTAGCGTCTACCCTCGGAAACAAGTTAAAGTTTTTATCTCGCTTACCTGTCTCTGAATGACTACAAAACTACTAGGTAACTAACTCGCTCCCACTCTCTCTCTCTCTCTCCCACTGCGAATATTTCGCAATATTATTTATAAAATTACTCAAAGCTTGCTTTGATAACGTTTCTGTAAAGTGTATATGAATTCGAATGTATAATGATTCACGTATTTTTATAAAACAGGAGTTATTTGTATTTTTATAAAATGCTAACCGACTGCAACAACTGGGAGGCGTCGTTCTCAATTTTTCAGATCTTTTATGAATGTTTTTAGATTGTTCGAGGACGTCTAAAACAATTAGATTTTTTATAATATCAAAACACGGCTTCACAGCGCGGGATTTCGATAAAATTGAAGAAAAGAAGAAATCAGTGGAGCGGTTTTTGATAAATCTGGCATTTTGTTCAAAGTTAGTTTTCAGTTTTTCCGAAGTAACAAGTGACAATCACATAAACGACTGAACGAATTTTACTTATATATCAGTACGACCAATATGAGTATATATGAGGATTTTCCAAGAGACAAAATTTTTCTATCTGCAAGGCGAGACAACTCTGCCGACATCATTGCGGATCGCCTCAAAGCTAAGAATAATAATCTCCTTTACCAAGTCACATTTAATTTAATATAAAATATCTTTTAAAATATTTGTTCATAAAAATAAAGAAACATTTTTCATTTTTAAGAATGACTAGAATTTTGCTTAGTAAATATGTATTAGAAAATATCTTCTAAAGATTATAGAAATAGTGGATTATTGCGTTCCCTATTTCTAATATCAATATTAAACTTTTCCTTATAGCGTTGGTAAACACAAAATTAATGTATAACATTTTTCTCGTGTATAAGAGTCTTATTACATAATGTATTTTAAATGGAAAAAAGTTCTAACTATTTTTTATGGAACAGGGGGGCAAACGAGCAGGCGTGTCACCAGATGGCTAGCAACAAACTCCCCCTGTGGATGGATACCTATGATACCTTTATGACGATATTCTACGGGGTATTTTACCGGTAGAGCCGGTGGATTTATAGAGCAAACTACGTAGCTCTACCATTTACAATTTAACCGCAAGATTATACTTTGAAAGTTAAGTACACAGGAGTCAAATAATGCCCAAATGCCTGTCTCGTGTCGTAACTTGACGCCAATAGCCTAAAACTATGATTAGAGTCATAACGAAGAAGTCCAAGAAGCAACTAAGATTTTAATTGAGGTTTTATGCTACTCGGTTCCTGCTTATCCCTTAAATATTTAGAATTTTTTTTTCTTTTGCCATTATTGTCAACAGGGTATTACAGAGTTTTGTATGGCGTAAACGTAGCTAACGTTAGGTTCTACTATAAAATATAAAATTCATAATTTATCCAGAGGATAGAGTTTTATGTCACTGTGGGTATCATAGGGTAAATTCTGATCGCGGTGAGGGCACGGCTATTGGAAGCACTCGTGGCATCTCACATTATGTTGGGATAGTATGGATAAGTAAACATTTAAAAGAAACGATTATTTTTTATGGGATATGAGGGCAAATGTGCAGCAATATCAAATTAATGTAGATTTTCTACTTTAATTAAGGTCCCAAGTAAACTGTGCTGTTTAATTTAATAATGGCTAAAATAAAGGCTAATCTCCCAGGAACAACTAATTTTTGCATTTTTGCATACTGTAGCCAAAAGTTAGTATATGGATGAAGATGTTATATCGTTGTAGCAATATTCAGAGGTCACAGTAATATTTGAAAGCGTCAGAAAATCAAAAATATTTTTACATAAATACTTTGATATGTTATCATAGTATTCATGTAAAACTATTTCCATACATATTTTATTAGTTATTACTATGGCTGTGAAAAACTGACAACTCTATAACAATATTTTTTATGTGGATATTCTAAGTTTTATGGCTTTACTTGAATTCTCTTCTACGTTTAGATAAATTCTTTTTTACATTGACCAATACTACCAACAATGTAAAAATAAACTCAAACCAGACGGTAAGCATACAGCTTATGTTGTGATTCCCCAAAGGGAATATCCACATTATAATAACGTACAAGTGTGTAGTCTATCCGCAGAGCAGCCTCCCTCTGCCGGCCACCGCGCCACACATTATTTATACGAGTATACCCTAACCTGACATATTTTAAAGAGACCGTTTTAATAAGTCGCCTTAATCGTGTCTTATTCAATAGAAGAGACATTAAAAAAATTATCGTTTTATATAAAACTTTTTCTCTTTTTTTTTACTTGCACGCGCGGAATTTTTCCTTCTAAATTCCACATCAGACCATGAAACAAATGGTGATGTGGTCATGGTCTGATACGAATGGTGGGATACCAATACTAAAAATCATATTTTAACTTAAACTTTTTGATTTTTATTTCCAAAATGTGGGTACTTTCTGTATCAATGAAAATAGCTTCTGAACGACTACCAGCTTTTTGTTCATTACTTGTGAAAATGATCTCTGTAAAGAGTTCGAAAAGTTAAACCGAGACCGTGGGTACACACTAATATATATATATATATATATATTAGTGTGTACCCACGGTTTTGGTATATATTATATATATATGTCGGAGGAAGCTATTGAACTAGTAGTCAAATTAATTACTGTTTAACGCATAGTGTGCATTATTTAATGTTTATTGAAATTGTAAAAGTTTCTTGCTTCTAATAACTTTTATTTTTATTTTACTTTATTATTTACGTTTTTCTTTAGACGAGATAACATCATAATTGTAATTTAAGTAACAACCAATCAGAGCAGAGCATTTGCTTGAGTGGGGTCGAGGCGCCATCTTTTATAAGGAATTCGACAGTTGTGACGAGGCTTCTTGTCTTGTGAAACACAGACGGATCGAGTTGGATCCTGGAGTTGTGTTTGCGAGTGGTTTTAAAGATTGGAGCCTTGAACTTGCTGCTCAATCCAAATTATTCATTAAATAATAGTTAACTGATTTTGATATTGTATAACCAAGAATAAATGTGTTCGATAACAGTTATCAATTGTTTATGCTCGGATTATATCCTGATTTACCCACAACTAATATCTCCAGTAAGGAATCGAATAAAAGAATCTCCGATATATATATATATATTTCACTTGTCACATTATTTTTCCGCTATGTACCTCTGAACTACTCAACAAAATTTTAAAGATATCCTGGTTTAATCCAAACTCAAATATAGAATAAGTAATATCTGAATATAGAATGGAATCCAAGAGATATTTCATCCACATATCTTTGGTGTTTCCAGCATACTTTACATTTGTGGAAGTCCCTGGACGGTTCTATATAACGTGCCGGGCTTGTCCCCGACACCTCCTAAAATCTAAAGCCAGCGGCATCTGTAACTAATTGATATGTACTGCTGGGGAATAAAAATACAAGATAAAGAGCTTTCAGTAGGTAAAGTGTATATGAATTCGAATGTATAATGATTCACGTTATGTTTATAAATAAATAATAGTTTAAAAAAACTAAAAAACACGCTTTTTATAGAAAACCGAACTAAAAAATAGAAAATAAATTTTAATGAATTTAAATTAAGAAAATAGTGTTAAAAATTTTAATGAATATAAATTAATAATAGTGTGAATAAAAAAAAATATTTTATTTTAAAAAAAGCGTGGGATGCATGGTGTCAATAGTTATAAATATTTTATTGACAGATATGAGTAGAGTGATTATCATTTCGATAATATCTTAAAAAGCACCCCACGCTTTTTGGAGTTTACTCCTTAAGAATCGATTTACATATATAGGCCCGGGGTATGAAAATTATGGGGACCAAAATCGTACTAGAGAGTATAGCATGTCACACGAAATGCGTTATGCGCTATAGTCACAGAGCATATAAATAAGAGTCGGCACTCCATACAATGTCCTGAGCTCTTTATAGAAACACTCTTTATAGCGATACGCCATTCTCTATTACGAAGAAATGTGTTCATATTTGTAGACAGTAAATATTTATTATTTTATTTTATAATCGTTCTTGAGGAGTAAACTCCAGTCGTGCGTCGGAGCGGACACACACACTTTTTTTTTTATTTTTTTTTTTATTCACACTATTATTAATTTATATTCATTGAAATTTTTAACACTATTTTCTTAATTTAAATTCATTAAAATTTATTTTCTATTTTTTAGTTCGGTTTTCTATAAAAAGCGTGTTTTTTAGTTTTTTTAAACTATTATTTATTTTATATTTTTTAGTGCGGTTTTCTATAACAAGCGCGTTTCTTAGTTTTTTAAACTATTGCTTATCTATTTTAAAGCGTGCTAACAACGGATATCAAAAGAATTTGAGGAATAGCGCCATCTGTGACTTATACAAGGAACTCGTTTCAAGTTGATAACGTAGACTTTCCGCTGATTGCCACTAGATGGTGCGAGCAGTGAACTATGAACACTAAAAAATTAACAAAAATCATATTTTGCAAATTGAAAAATGGAATAATTTTATCAAATTAGTGTATTGTCATCGGTCCTCAATAAACCTACAAAGTTTGAACAAAATCTGGCCGTTTAAAGTGGGTCAAAATCGCGCCCAAAGAAGTCGGTTACAAACAAACATACAAACATACAGGTGAAGCTAATAATAAATAATAGTTTAAAAAAACTAAAAAACACGCTTTTTATAGAAAACCGAACTAAAAAATAGAAAAATAAAAAAAAAATATTTTATTTAAAAAAAAGCGTGGGGTGCTTTTTAAGATATTATCGAAATGATAATCACACTACTCATATCTGTCAATAAAATATTTATAACTATTGACACCATGCACACCACGCTTTTTTTAAAATAAAATATATTTTTTTTATTTTTCTATTTTTTAGTTCGGTTTTCTATAAAAAGCGTGTTTTTTAGTTTTTTTAAACTATTATTTATTTTATATTTTTTAGTTCGGTTTTCTAAAACAAGCGCGTTTCTTAGTTTTAAATCGCACCATCTAGTGGCAATCAGCGGAAACTAAAAAAGAAGTCGGTTACAAACAAACATACAAACATACAAACATACAAACATACAAATATACAAACATACAAACATACATACAGGTGAAGCTAATAAAAAGCTAATAAAAAGGAGTTATTTGTATTTTTATAAAATGGTAACCGACTGCAACAACTCGGAGGCGTGGTTCTCAATTTTTCAAATCTTTTATGAATGTTTTTAGATTGTTCGAGGACGTCTAATACGATAAGATTTTTAATAATATCAAAACACGACTTCACAGAGCGGGATTTCGATAAAATTGAAGAAAAGAAGAAATCAGTGGAGCGGTTTTTTATAAATCCGGCATTTTGTTCAAAGTTAGTTTTCAGTTTTTCCAAAGTAACAAGTGACAATCACATAAACGACTGAACGAATTTTACTTATATATCAGTATGACCAATATGAGTATATGTGAGGATTTTCCAAGAGACAAAATTTTTCTATCTGCAAGGCGAGACAACTCTGCCGACATCATTGCGGATCGCCTCAAAGCTAAGAATAATAATCTCCTTTACCAAGTCACATTTAATTTAATATAAATTATCTTTTAAAATATTTGTTCATAAAAATAAAGAAACATTTTTCATTTTTAAGAATGACTAGAATTTTGCTCAGTAAATATGTATTAGAAAATATCTTCTAAAGATTATAGAAATAGTGGATTATTGCGTTCCCTATTTCTAATATCAATATTAAACTTTTCCTTATAGCGTTGGTAAACACAAAATTAATGTATAACATTTTTCTCGTGTATAAGAGTCTTATTACATAATGTATTTTAAATGGAAAAAAGTTCTAACTATTTTTTATGGAACAGGGGGGCAAACGAGCAGGCGTGTCACCAGATGGCTAGCAACAAACTCCCCCTGTGGATGGATACCTATGATACCTTTATGACGATATTCTACGGGGTATTTTACCGGTAGAGCCGGTGGATTTATAGAGCAAACTACGTAGCTCTACCATTTACAATTTAACCGCAAGATTATACTTTGAAAGTTAAGTACACAGGAGTCAAATAATGCCCAAATGCCTGTCTCGTGTCGTAACTTGACGCCAATAGCCTAAAACTATGATTAGAGTCATAACGAAGAAGTCCAAGAAGCAACTAAGATTTTAATTGAGGTTTTATGCTACTCGGTTCCTGCTTATCCCTTAAATATTTAGATTTTTTTTTCTTTTGCCATTATTGTCAACAGGGTATTACAGAGTTTTGTATGGCGTAAACGTAGCTAACGTTAGGTTCTACTATAAAATATAAAATTCATAATTTATCCAGAGGATAGAGTTTTATGTCACTGTGGGTATCATAGGGTAAATTCTGATCGCGGTGAGGGCACGGCTATTGGAAGCACTCGTGGCATCTCACATTATGTTGGGATAGTATGGATAAGTAAACATTTAAAAGAAACGATTATTTTTTATGGGATATGAGGGCAAATGTGCAGCAATATCAAATTAATGTAGATTCTCTACTTTAATTAAGGTCCCAAGTAAACTGTGCTGTTTAATTTAATAATGGCTAAAATAAAGGCTAATCTCCCAGGAACAACTAATTTTTGCATTTTTGCATACTGTAGCCAAAAGTTAGTATATGGATGAAGATGTTATATCGTTGTAGCAATATTCAGAGGTCACAGTAATATTTGAAAGCGTCAGAAAATCAAAAATATTTTTACATAAATACTTTGATATGTTATCATAGTATTCATGTAAAACTATTTCCATACATATTTTATTAGTTATTACTATGGCTGTGAAAAACTGACAACTCTATAACAATATTTTTTATGTGGATATTCTAAGTTTTATGGCTTTACTTGAATTCTCTTCTACGTTTAGATAAATTCTTTTTTACATTGACCAATACTACCAACAATGTAAAAATAAACTCAAACCAGACGGTAAGCATACAACTTATGTTGTGATTCCCCAAAGGGAATATCCACATTATAATAACGTACAAGTGTGTAGTCTATCCGCAGAGCAGCCTCCCTCTGCCGGCCACCGCGCCACACATTATTTATACGAGTATACCCTAACCTGACATATTTTAAAGAGACCGTTTTAATAAGTCGCCTCAACCGTGTCTTATTCAATAGAAGAGACATTAAAAAAAATATCGTTTTATATAAAACTTTTTCTCTTTTTTTTCTTACTTGCACACGGGGAATTTTTCGTTCTAAATTCTCAGATTAATCTAAAAGCTCATTTAGCATAATACTTCCAGTTTAATGTTATTTTAATGTTTAATGTTTATATTATTTTTCGGAAAGTTAAGTGTGATAAATATCGATGACTGAAAACTTTGTGCCCGGTATGGCAATTGGTTCGCCACCTATTCCATTTCGGACGTAAACATAACGGCTAGACGAGGCTTAACAGCCGCTGCCTACACTTTCGGGTAACAAAACCTTTAGAAGAAGTTTATTCGTAAGTGGCAACTTACCCATAAAACGTACGATGATTCTGGTGATGCATTCCCCTGAGATATAGTTCTACGTTCATATTATTCAAATGATTTTGATTGAAGTACCAAAGATGAACCGAAGCCGTGGGTACAAACTAATAAATATATATATTTCACTTGTCACATTATTTTTCCGCTATGTACCTCTGAACTACTCAACAAAATTTTAATGATATGCTGGTTTAATCCAAACTCAAATATAGAATAAGTAATATCTGAATATAGAATGGAATCCAAGGAAAATTTCATCCAGATATCTTTGGTGTTTCCAGCATACTTTACATTGGTGGAAGTCCCTGGATGGTTCTATATAACGTGCCGGGCTTGTCCCCGACACCTCCTAAAATCTAAAGCCAGCGGCATCTGTAACTAATTGATGTGTACTGCTGGTGAATAAAAATACAGGATAAAGACCTTTCAGTAGGTTATATTACAGTAGTACATTCATAACTTTCTCAAAGTTATCATACACTTTAGTTTTATAACATAACATAACATAACTTCACGCCTTTTGTTACCCGAAAGGTGTAGGCAGCGGCTGTTAAGCCTCGTCTCGCCGTTATGTTTACGTCCCAAACGGAATAGGTGGCGAACCTATTGCCATACCGGGCACAAAGTTTTTCAGTCATCGATATTTATCACACATAACTTTCGAAAACAATTTCAAAAGGTCATTGGTGTGAGCCAGTGTCTGGAATCGAACCCGGACCTCTGGATCAGAAGCCGTGTGCTCGACTTAGTTTTATAATTAAATAAATTATCCTTCTTTCCTTTCTGGCAATTGCGATTTTCGGCTTCCAATAAAATATATCAACCTACCCACACACCTACCTACTTACGAAGAATGTTAAGAATTTTCATCTTTCTAAACAGCTTCGAATGACTTTTGTTTCGAACTTGCCCAAAGTTCGACACGAAAGTTAATAATTTAGGTAGACGCCGTGAAAACAGTGTCGGTGGTCGCTCGCTAAATCTCGTACACACGGAAGGCATAGCTCGACCGATGATTTATAAGGTAATAAAGTTTTTAATTTTCAAGTGGCAACATTCCATTATCGCAGTTACGTTTTTAATAAGCGCCCGCCGTCCAGGGGAAGAGGGGAAAGTGGAGCGAACAATTTCGTTGTGAAATTGAAAAAGTTAAAACGACAATATATATATATATCTGTAATATAGTACAGACTACGATTGGTTTTCAGTTCGGGTCTCGTGTTGCCGAAACTCATATCGGACTCGGTCTGCTGCTGAGTTATCTACCGGTTTATAGAAAACGATCAACGCTTAGGGAAATCGTCGGGAATCGGGATAAATGCAAAAACTTTGTCGGCAATAATAATAATAATGTTACTGATTCGTGTAAATTTTAGGCACAGCCTGTACTCAATATTTGCCGTCGGGATATTGAAGTTATTTACAATTTTACGATGATTGTACGGACAGTAATAAAAATATATGAATTAAAGTTTATATTTCAATTCATCTGTTAATTTATTCATGGTGTTCTATTGGGCATAATAATCGAAATAAATTAAAAGCCTAAATGACTATGTATCTATGTAGAAGGCATTGAAAACTAAGAAGCGATATTCTTGTCATTAAATAAGATAGGCATAAAATTGTACATTATTCAGCGTTTTAATGTGAATGATAACTCAAAACAAAAAATGTTAGGAATCATTTATTTAGTCTTTAAATTTAAATAACTTACGATCCAAATTGTTGATCTGGAAATTTCTTATAACAAATTACCTACATTTCAGATTAAGAGTGTCATGGAGAGATATATAGCTGTTCCTATGAATAAGTTGGCTCTTGGTACCTATTGGACAACACTCGGTATTCTCCGAGAAATCAAATTGGAAGGTTTGGAACTTTCTCAATCTTTTGTCAATTGTCTATTTATCACGGGAACTACTTTTCAGAAGGTCCCTGGTTGATATTGTTCACCACTTCACTCCACTCATTATTTTTTTTGGGTTCTCAATTATTCTCAATTCAAATCACACAAAAATCACTTTTCTCCAGTCCATGTTATTCTCAAGTAAATAATTTATTGTTAACTAGTAACTGAATATATATATATAAAAGTATGTTAAGCGGATGGAAATAATCACCCATTACTGCCAAGAGACTGTTTCAAACGGATTGATTTGAAATATCGTCACATCTCCAGATTACCCTGAACAAGTGTCGATGCCAGATAAGTTGCTAGAGAACTCACAGTGTGAAAGATGTGCTATCACCGTAATAATAAGGTTGAAAATCAACTGTTCTATATTAATCGTTAGAGATTCTAGAGTGAGGGTAAGCTGGTAATGTCGCCTGGAGGGAATCAGGAGTGACTGATTTCTATCTCATCCGTTCAAGTTCCGATGGATTTTAGTAGATGGCTTATTATTAAGGCTGGGTGATTTTAATCTGCTTATTTCAATATCAGATATTGGCGAATGTTAGAAATTTGTGTTTTGGTTTAGGTAAATTTAAATGATCAGAGCGGGGCTTTGATAGGTAGGTACCTAAAAACAGATATAAATTATTTGCTATAATATTAATTTTATCTGTTCTTCAGATGCTTAAAGGATTTTATTTTGTTGTTTATTTTTGGTATTGTACAATTTAAAATATGAATTGAATTTTGACCAAAAAAAAAGTTTTCTTTTGGACTCTCTGTTGACAGTAAAATATGTTATCATGAAGAATTTTGTTTATTTATATCATCACGTCTTTTCTATCCAAAGGTTTAGGCAGCGACTGTTAAGCCTTGACTCGCTGAATTTTTCTGGTCCATTTAGTGGCAGCACTTATTGCCATACACGGGCATAACGTTGTCACTAATCGATTTGTATCACACGTAACTTTCGAATGAATATTTTTTTCGTAGACTTGTTATTTCCCTTATCACATGGTAATCAAATATCTCAATTTATAATCGCAATTTTATTTTATACCAAATTATATGTTTATTTTATTTGTTAACTCTAAACGATCGCATACAGATGGCGCTGTTACTATCTGTTGACTGGATTATTCAATAGCGCTATGTTTGTAAAAATAAATCATAATGATATATAGTATGTAAAATTATAAAACGTGGTATAGTAAAATTTGTTATTTTTATGATACGGGTATGAATCTTGATAAACTTGTTATTTTTGGCGTGATAGTAATCACTAACAAGTTTGTTATGAGGTATGCATTTTGAGTCGTTTCGTGTAAGTCTGAGAATCGGTTCTACTAGATATCGGTAATCGGTATTACTGATCCAAACTATTTTTTTACGTTTGTTGGGTCTGCTAGACTCTCTATAAATAATAAGATAAATATTTCCAACACATAAAAATCCATAGGAACAAGATTAAATATATTTATTGTGTTAGCGAATGCTATTGAAACAAAGACAGTTATTGTTAAAGAAGCCACACCAAGATGTAACGTTACAAATCCCAGGGGTGAACGCAACAAGTTATGTTGTACGAGACAGATGTTTCTGTTGTTTACTTACACCCCTAATTGATTCAGGCTTTATAGCATTAAGTGCCTGTATTGTTTGTTCGTTGATTTTATAACTGGTTTAAAAAAAAACAATAACATAAAATAGCAGGATAATGTTATGGTTTTAAACTTACGCTATCAGTCTTTAGCAGATTAAAAACCAATAATTTTTATTACAGCGGTTAGTTAGAGTCTTTATGGTCCAATGTTCGAGCACACGGTTTCGGATGCAAAGGTCGCGGGTTCGAATCACACACCAATGATTTAAATCGAATTCGAAATACACACCACTAAACATCGATGACTAAAAACTATGTGCCCGGTAATGGTGGCAATAGTTTCGCCACCTATTATTCCATTTGGGACATAAATATCACGGTGAGTCGAGGCTTAACTCCCTACAGCTTCGGGTAGGAAAAGGCGTGAAGTTATGTTATGTTATGTTGGCGGGTTATCTATCTATAGGTTTTATCATCAGCTTGTTTTCCGTAACTGAAAATTATTTCCTATATAACTCTTCAAAATCTCTTTGTAAGTCATGTGTGATGATAATAATTATAGATGGCCTATAAAAGTATGTCATATATAATAGATTCCGTCACCTAGTCCAAGGTTCATAAATTCAATATGGCTGGTGATTTTGATTGTGGTAGCGAATGAAAAAAGAGAGTATTTCGGACGGTTTAAAAAGACCCAAAATTTTTAAGAAACATTTTTTTAGAATCTACTGAACAATTTCCACTTTAATACAATATTAATCCATGTAAAACGTTATGAACATTTTGTAGAATGTAATTTAAAATTATCTAGTCAAGTTAATTGGCAGATTTATTTGTTTTCTGACACTGGAGAATTTTGAAATTTAATTAACTAAGACTCATAATGTTTTTTGATTGAATTTCAAATCCTGCTTAGTGAATTTGTAAGAGTCGAGAAAATATTAAGAAATTGAGACCCATAGATAACTTGCTATTAAAACAGAGAAATTCTAAGCAGATATATAACGCAAAAGCGAATGGATGTAGAAGTCGAGGACGGCCATGACATATTTTCCATGACCAAAAAGGATGAGTCCTTAAGGGAGGTGATGTCAGGAGCCTTAAAAATCGACGAGAGTGTTTGACATATGAAAGACAAACAAGCGAGTGAGGTGTGTAAGAATAGTTCATTATGGCGCTCTGCTCTCTCTGCTTAACCCGCAAGGTCCTAGACATGAAGCTATGTTTGTATGTGTGTTATGTTTGTTAATACGCTGTCATGTTTATTTAGAGGAGGGGGAGAGGGTGGACCTCTGGATACCTCTTTTACCAAACAAAATGCGACAAAGAGTCACTTTACGTCGATATTCTAAAGGCCGTTGTATTTCACCAGTCGAGCCGGCCTATTCATGCAGATAACTGCGTGGATCTACCACTGTAAGGTATCAAATGAAAGGACTCGTTGGGAGTAACTCGAAGAATAATGCGTCATCATTCTGAATCCAACATGGCGGAATAGATATTTTTAATGTATTTCTAACATGTGGGTATCAAGTGAAAGGGATTGCTGGAAGCAATTCGGAAAATAATGTGACGTCATTCTTAATTAATATGACAGATCGTCCAAAATAGAGGAGCAGTTATTCCAGCCGATTCTACCCAGACCCAGATAAAGATTAATAGTCGGGTGGTGATCGAACCCCCTAATCTCGATTCCATAGTCGATAGTTTTACTAGTGCACCGCTAGGTAAACGAGCAGGCGTGTTCCCCGAAGGCAAGCAACAAACCTCGCCCATGGAAACCTGAACACAGGGTGACAGTTGCGTTGCCTTCCCTTACAATGAGATTTGGAAGGGGTTGAAAGTGGGATCAGAACGAGAGGTAGGAAGGGGTTGGGCCTCCGGATACCACTCTCATCGACCGAAACACGACATAAGCCACTTTACGTCGATATTCTGAGAGGTCGTGGTATTTCGCCCGTCAAGCCGGCCCATTTATGCAGCGAACCGCGAGGCTCTACCACTGCACAAATGTAGTTAATTTAGGTAGTTTATAGATATGGAGGTGCTGGTATACCTCTGCAGGACCTCTGTTTCACCTCTACGGATACCGAGAATATATATTCTATTATACAGAGTTAATGTTTAGTTCAGTAACATCTGGTAAGTCTTAGAGTAGGTTGTTTACTTACAAGATACTTGAGCCTCGACGTCAGCTTCAGGCTGCATTAAATCTTCCACATATTGTAATTTTCCATTAAGTAAGCATATATAATTATAATTATAATTCAATTTAACCTATACTAAACTTTATTTTCCCCTTGGAATCAGTATTATGGACTTTCTGGAAATCACTAATATTTATTACTTTTCGTAAGTTATGTGTGACTAGCTGACACGATGAACTTTGTTTTGACTCAGAAGCCATATAAATAAAAAAAAAACTGGCAACAAAAGTCCCGTCAAAACATGTCCAGCCATTTCAGAGATTTCCCGTCAGATTTAACAAACAAACAGACAGACACACAAAAAATGAAAAAAATCTATTTCGGTGTATGTACCAGAAAGTTAGCTCAAACCCGAACTTTCATCAACCTCTTTCAGCCTTCCTGGATACATCCTGACTCGCAACGACCGCGTGGGGAAAAGAGGTGGGGGTGTCGCTATTTACCTCCGTGATGACATACCTCACAAGATCATTTATGCTTCGTCCCCTCCTTACAATGAAAATCCCGAGTACCTGTTATTGAAAATAGCTGCTAAAGGAGTTAAAGCCGTTCTTGGAGTAATCTATTGCCCACCAACCATCGATTATTTCTCCCAACTTGAAACACTCCTTGAATCTGTCTCTCTAGATTACGGACATCTCATTATCATGGGAGACTTCAACACCGACCTTACTAAGATCTCATCAAGGTCTTAACAGCTGACATCGATCCTTGGGTCAACGTGTATCTCTTTACTCCCCCTTAATCCTACTCACGTGAACACTGACACCAACGACACATGGCTCGATTTGATGCTTATCTCTGCCCTTAAATCGGTATTAAATCATGGACAGATCGCTGTGCCTATTTGTGTGTGTGTATTTCAAGACATGACCTGATATTCTTATCGTACAATATTAAACCACCTAAGCAGCAAGCTGCCACAACTACTATGCGTTGTTTTACAAAATTGAACCTTGAGGAGCGCAACAGTGATGCGCAGGCCCTTGACTGGTCTAATGTCCTTCTGGCAACCAACGTTGACGATAAGGTAGCTCACTTCAACAACTCGGTTCTTGACCTATTCAATAAACATGCTCCATTGAAAGCTGTTCGAGTGAAGCGACCCCCAGCGCCTTGATCACGGGCGCACTGCGTAGAACCATGGAGCGCCGGAACAGCGCATTTAGAAAGTACAGAAGGGATCGTAGCGAAGACAACTGGAATCTCTACAAGTTTGCTCGAAATCGTTGTAATCAGATGGTAATATGGATGGATACATTTTTGAAAATGTTCAAAATACTTCATCGGCCGATATATGGAAGTTCCTTAAAAATCTTGGTGTTACTGAGCTTCTTGACGGGCCTCGTGGTGCATTGGTAAAACTACTGACTGCAGCAATGAGGTCAGGGGTTCAATTCCCACGCGAGCAAAAATATTTGTGACAAACATGAATATTTGTGTGGCGTTTGGGTGTTTTTCTATGTATTATAAGTATATATTTACAAAAGAAAAGTACATATGTATTATTATCCGTTATCTAGTATCCATAACACAAGCATTTAGTTGCTTAGCTTGGAACTAGAGGGAGCTGTGTGTATTGTGTCCGAGATATTATTATTATTCATTACTCTTCCTTCAAATGTATCATTATGTGACCTCAATTAACACTTCTCTAAATCAACTTCTTTGCCGGATTCGATAAAAAGTAAAACTATCTTAGACATATCTTCCAGGCCGCTTTCTTCTTCAGACACATTTAGCTTTTCTCCCGTGACTGACGAGGATGTCCAGAAAACTATGGTAGCCATAAAGTCTAAGGCTGCCTATTCCGTATAGGCCGGGTTATGCTTTTTTCCGTGTTATCCTCTATCCTCCCTATTATCACCCATATTATGAATGTTTCTCTTCTGAGCGGGGTCTTTCCTTATGTCTGGCGAAAAGCTTTTGTAATCCCACTTCCCAAAGTTCCTAGCCCCTGCCTAGTTAAATACTTTAGACCGATTTCCTTTCTCCCTTTCCTTTCTAAAATCCTAGAGTCATTAGTCCACCACCAAATTTCCGTCTACATTTACAGCAAAAAATTATCGCCTTACCAGTCGGGTTTCCGACGAGGCCATAGCACATCAACTGCTCTGTTAAAAGTTACTGAAGACATAAGAGCAGGCATGGAGGGTTCGAGGCTAACAGTCTTAGCCTTAATCGATATCTCCAACGCCTTCAACACTGTTGACCATGATATCCTTCTTGTCTTACTATCTCAAATTGGACTGACTTCGTCAACACGGGATTGGTTCTCATCATATCTTCGTGGACGCCAGCAAGCTGTACGAGTTATACAAGAGTCTTCGGACTGGTGTACCCTGGCTACTGGAGTTCCACAGGGCGGTATTATCTCACCAGTATTATTTTCATTATTTATTAATTCAATCATGGTTATTCTTCACTGTTTTTACCATTTATACGCTGACGACTTGCAAATTTATGCTCAAGGGGACGTTATGAACTTGGACAATTGTATTGATTGTATTAACGCGGACATGGCGGCAGTCGGTCACGCAAATATGGGGATGCAGTCAATGCAAGCAAATGTCAAGCAATGCTGGTGGGTAGCCCGTATTACATAAAATCCATTTTAACTAATCGTCTTATACCCTTATTATATAACTTAACGGCTATACCTCTATCTCCCCATGTGAAAGACTTGGGGTTATACATTGACGACAGATTGAGCTGGAACAAGCAAATTACTCACATTAGTCAGAGTGTAACGTCCATATTGCGATCCCTATACAGATTCAAACACTTTCTTCCATCATCAACCAAAACTCTTCTTGTCCAGTCCCTTGCGCTCCCTGTTATTGATTATACAGATATTTATAGTCTGGATTTAACACAGGAATCACTAAACAAATTGGATCGACTTCTCAACAACACTATTCGCTTCATTTTTGGTTTGCGTAAATACGATCACATTTCCCGTTTCCGTTCCATGCTCAAATGGCTTCCTATCCACCTGAGAAGATCTCTGAGATTACTTTGCCTTCTATTTTCAATTCTTAATGACCCACATTCTCCTGAATACTTAAAAACTTATTTTCGCATCCTAGGCAACTCCCACAGTCTCAATCTTCGCTCTTCTGAAAATCTACTTCTCGAATGTCCTTTACATCATTCTGGCTTCCTATCTCATTCCTTCGTCGTATCTACTATTAAACTATGGAATGCGCTTGTCCTTAATATCAGAAAGTCACCGAGCAAGTTCTCCTTTAAACGCAGCGTCAAGCGTCAAAGCGTTTTTTTTTGTACCTATTAAAATTTTTTCCCTTTAACCCTAAGGTCAACTGGTAGAAAATGCCGCATGGCATTAAGTTCGCCTTATGTACTATATTTATGTGCATGAAGAATAAATAAATAAATATGTGTTACTGTTGCGTTACCGACCTTTAAAGGATAAGGGATAGGAAAGGATGGGGAAGGGGGGTAGGCGTCCGGGTACATCTCTCACCGAACGAAATGCCGCATGAGCCACTTTACGGCGCTCTTCTGAGAGGTCGTGGTATTAAACCGGTCGAGCCGGCCTATTCATACAGCGAACTGCTTGGCTATTGAAACTACTGAAATTATACGTGAATTTAAAAAAAATGCATAAGTATTCTCAAAGGCAGGCCCAGTGATGATTTTCGAATCTTTTAAAGCACCAATAAAAATAGCCCGAATACTGCTAGAATATATCTTGCTTAAATACAACACTTTGTCTTCTGGAACTACAGAAAGCATTTAAGGGATACATCATTACTTGCTTCTAACAGTTTTGTTAGTTTGAGAGTTTAGTTAGAAAAAAAAACCCATTCCATTTGCCTGTCTTCTCCGGCCGCTCGTAAAATCTGAGGTAAAATAATTATGCTTTTGTTGACGAGTTATTTTCTAGAAAATTTAGAGGTCTGGCATTTTATTAACTACTATTTTAAGAATGCCAAATTAATACCGTTTTTTTATAATTTATTAGTTATATTATACATATAATTATCGAATACGTGGGCAATCATTACATAGTATAAAACAAAGTCACTTTCCGCTGTCTATCCCCTTATATGCTTATATCTTTGAAACTGCAACAGATTTTGATGCGGTTTTTTAATAGATAGAGGGATTTGTTAACGGGGTGGTTTTTATGTATAATATAGTAAAGAAAAAGCAATAATATTACAGCTTTATCACTTTAATTGAACACGCTGTGAAAATTGCT
This sequence comes from Euproctis similis, assembly GCA_905147225.2. Lineage (NCBI taxonomy): Eukaryota > Metazoa > Arthropoda > Insecta > Lepidoptera > Erebidae > Euproctis > Euproctis similis. Next base: position 3,776,430 of record LR990118.1, on the reverse strand, counting down.
TTTGATGCGGAACAAAGTTCACTTCGGGACAGCTAGTTTGCAATAAATACGAAATACAAGACCAACTAAACAGATGTACGGTTTAAAAATCAAATTTAACTTTTAGTAAAATTATTCTGAAATAAATTGTATTGACTGGTTAAATTGTATTGACATAACCTAAACAATTTCGACCGTTTGAATAACTCTAAATAAGAGATTGCCAAATAAGAGAATCAATTTTTTAAAAATTAAATCTATAGAAAAAACTTACTTTTCAAATATTTTAGCTTTATATAGCCGGCTATCTATTTGTCCGTCTGCTCAATTGGCTAAAAAGTTCACGTTGACAATACTATATACGTTTTAGACGAGATAGTCAATACTCTACAAAAACTATATACACAACAAAGACCATAGTCTCGGTGGTCCAGTGGTCGAGCACCCCGCTTCAAAATTCAGAGGTCGTGAGTTCGAATCCTGGCACACAACCAATGCCCTTTAGAACATTTAGGTGATAAATATCGATAACTAAAAATTTTGTGCCCGGTACGGCAATAGGTTCGCTACCTCTTGCCATACCGGACACAAAGTTTTACCATTTGCGACGTAAACATAACTGCGAGTCGAGGCTAAACAGCCACTGCCTACACCTTCGGGTAGAAAAGGACGTGAAGTTATGTTATGTAGACGTGATATTGCCGGGGTACGGCTTAGGCGGGGGTATGACTTGAGCAACCTTACTCTATTCAAGTAATGTAGAAGAGCGAATGTGTAAAAAAATTACTTTAAAAAAAAGTTACACCGACTTCTAGAAACGTAAACCACACAATCTATATATAATAGCTATAAATAACGTAACTTAAAACTTATCGCAATTTACTTATTTGTATACTTAATACAATATACAAAACGTAATACTTTAATAAAATCATCTTTCACTATGACAGACGGGCCTCGTGGCGCATTGGTAAAAACTACCGGCTGCAGCAGTGAGGTCGGGGGTTCGATTCCCACCCGAGCACAAATATTTGTGACAAACATGAATATTTGTGTGGTGTCTGGGTGTTTTTCTATGTATTATAAGTATGTATTTACAAAAGAAAAGTATATATGTATTAATATCCGTTATCTAGTATCCATAACACAAGCATTTAGTTGCTTAGCTTGGAACTAGAGGGCGCTGTGCGTATTGTGTACAAGATATTATTATATTATTTACAAATGTTACTTATTTTTGGAGTCGGTGCCAGCCTAGGTAACGTACTCTATTGTGTTGCACCGACTTCAATAATGAGTAACAATTGTAAATATTATAATAGTTAAAGATGACTTTATTAAAGTATTACGTTTTGTATATTGTATTTACACATTTATATTTTCTTTAGAATGATTCAGAGATCCTCAAAAATAAAACCCCCAGCCCAACAGCCAGGTATAAGCCCGGTATAACTACTCATGAAAATATCAAGTAGCAATATGTGCGGCCAACACACTGAACAGTGAACACACATCAGGCTTACAAAGGATTTCCTCGTAAATGAATCGTTTACCTGTTTTCATCCTGCGTCTGTGTACGCACCGCTGTAATCCTAGATGGATGGCTTCGGGCAATTCCAAAACTTGGCAGGAGGGCACGAGGCAGGCGGTACGAAGCGGGGGGCAGGAGGCAGGAAACTATTTTATTAAGGATTATGTATTGATTACGTTGAAGACTCAATAGAGCTTCTTTTTATACTGGTTCCTAGAATTTTTTTACTTATAAATTGTTTTATTATGTTATTGTAATACATTATTAGAAAAATAAAATAAAACTGCCCAGTATATGACAACAGTTGGTTCGCCACCTATTCCATTTGGGATTCGGCGATTGGAGGCTTAAATTTGTTAAGCTTTGACTTGACGAATCTGCCTACACCTTCGATTAGAAAAAGGCGTGAAGTTGAGAACCAATATCCACTTGTAACTGAGCGATCTCAGTCGCTGACATCCAGAAAAATTGTATAATGTATTTTGGCTGCATTAATTTCTAGAAGAATCTACAAATCAAGGTGTATTTAAACTTTTCTGTAAACTGGTAAGACCTGGTAAAGATCTGAGCAAGATATTTGATAAAAAATATTACAATTACACAAAAAAGTCGGAGAATTCATTGACTTTTAAACAATGGTAGAGCCACGCAGTTTGCTGCATGAATAGGTCGACTCGACCGGTGAAATATCACGACCTCTCAGAAGTGGCTCTTGTTGCATTCCGCTCGGTAAGAAAGTTATCAGGAGGCCCAACCCCTTTCCCTCACCCTTCCATATCCCACTGTAAGGTACGACAACGCAACTGTCTGTGTTGCACTATTTGTGTTGCAGATGTCAGTTGGCGGTGTTTGTTAATTAACATCGGGTAACACGCCTACTCGTTAGGCCACATAAAAGAAGACAGTAGTTGCCATTTGCCAAATGGCGGTGCGTTATTGACCATGGTAAAATACTCATTTCAATAAAATAGGAATCTACCAGCCGCATGCGACTACTCTCTATTAGAATTTGACTGCCTGTTCTGAATATGGAGATTGGAAAGATAGTCCATTTCATTTTTAAGCACAATGTTCGTTCGAAAACGTAAACCCTTTGTCTGAATTTAAAAAGTACAAATTTTTACAATAATAGGGTGTTTCAAATAATCAAGGCCTTATTAGCGACATATTTTGATTTGCAATGCAAACAGATACCGTTTTTCTCAAAACTTTTGATTTCAAATAGGTAAGTACTTATTTTAGGAAATGCATAATAAACTTAAAATTGTTAGTAAATATTTCAAGCCTCTTTACATTTACAAATTATTTCAAGTAAAGCCTGCTTTTAGTGTAATCTCAAAAGAAAACAAGACAAGACAAGAGTTTAAGGAAAATAAATAAAAAGTTATCGTTCAAAGTTTCATACGGAATGTTTGTTACGTTTTACCGTACTTATATATACCTCCACAGTATATATCTTTGTTTGTTATCCCTGAGCTTTTGTCCAATCTCTGATGAACATACCCAATATCCATTATAATGGAGGGATCCACACTTAATCGCTGTATCGAGGACTTAAGCACCCAATCAAGGCAGTTCGGCCGGAGGGACGAAATGATTACGGAGGCACCCACTCTTCTAAGCAAGGGATGTTTTATTCGGGTCTCGTAAAACACCACTGCCGTTGATCTTACTAAAGTGAGGCTTTTATGAGATACTACTATAAGAGGCCTTTCTTATGACGGGCCTAGTTGTGTGTACTTCGTAGTTCGGGACATTATATTGTACCATCTTCTGTATATCAATAATGTTTCGGAAAATGGCAAGTATTTTCTTTTTAATACCTTACATACATACCATTTCAGATACATAGTTTGATGCAGCAATAAGCTGGCACAACTGCTGAAATTATATGATCCATTAGGAAACACGCTGTAAAGTCGCTCATGCTGCGCTTCATTCAGCGCGGAAAATATCTGGAGGCCCATTTCTCTCTCTCTAATCCCCCTTGAAATGCACTTCCCTATTCCAACTTAAAGGATAGCAATGTAACCATGACCCTCGTATTGTAGATGCCCATGGATAGCGCTAGTTCCTCACCATTAGGTTACCTGTTTACAATTTGCCATCTTTTCATAAAAAAAAATTCCAAAAGTCATCTGCTTGCATTTTCAATTATTTTGGCACTAGATACCGTGCATATTTTGGGAGAATGACAGCTGTCAAATAGTCAGTTTAACTTTGACTTGTTTATATGGAAGTAACATAATATTCTAAACGTACAATTGCCTATATAATATGCAATACAATATACAATATACTTACTTCCTATTTAAGTATTAATTCTATAAATAAATAATACTCAAAATTAATTACAATAAAATGAGCCCAGTACGTTTATCGATAAATAAAATTCTTCTGCGCAGCACTAAACCCCCATTTTATGCGGCCAAATGACGTCACACCGGCTTCAATTTTGTGTCGAGATGCCACTTCCGTGGGTTTCCTTCTTCATTAGTTTTTAAATAAAACGCCTGTCACTTAGACACACGGACGGAAATTACGTAACAGTTCAGAGTTTCGCTATTATTTTTACGTCTACGTAATCCCGTGAAGACCGTTTACGAACAATAAACCCGCTATAATATATATCAAACTGTCCCATAAAGTGTGCAAACAATTAGCATCATCTCTGTATGAGTGTGGACGCCGGTGTGTTCACACGCTTTATGCTCCGCCTGTCCATCACAAGTCCGGCTCGTAAAACATGTTTATGGGCTCGCAAATTGATGGAGCTTCCTTGTTCCTTCCTCGTGACCCCGGCGAGTGTTGCTTGTTATGGAATTTCGATTTCCTTAAATATATCAAATTCTATTAGTCGCGCTATATGGAGACCGGTCGTCGCTCAGACTGCTGTATTAGTTACTACTAATTCAATGTTGTTTTTTTAACATCAGAAAATCAATGAAATGTTATAGAAGACATTCTGTCAGGTGTGATTTGGACTCGAGGTCCTGTTTTGGTTCTATTTTAAGTTTTGCACCTAAGGTTCTTAAGGTCTACAAATGGTAGTCGTTTAGAAGCTATTTTCATTGCATTCATGAAAAATGGATGGAATGGATTATCTCGCGTTCATTTAGAACTTATTTTCTATTTATTTCCCGAACTCTTTACAGAGATCATTTTCACGAACAAAGAGATGGTAGTCGTTCAGAAGCTACGACGCGAGATAATCCATAAAAAGTTGTTTCATTGTTATTAACTTTCAAGTATTAAGGGAATGCAGCTCCAATATAGTTTAAAAAAATGAGCAAAGGAGCAGGCGTTGCAGCTGATGGGAAGCAAATAACGCCGCCCGTGGACACCTGCAACGCATATAGTGATACAGTTGCGTGCTGGCTAAAGGGGGATGAAGGAGAGATTAGAAGGGCCTCCGGATACCCCTTTCACTGAGCGAAACATGGCATGAGCCAATTTCTGTCGATATTCTGCGAGGTCGGAGGTCGTGGTATTTCACCGGTCGAGCTGGCCTATTCATGCAGCAAACAGCTCGGCTCTACTATTCTGAAAAAGAATAGTACATTATTCATAGTATTAGAATTTTTTCTTAACTCTAAATACCCAATAATAGCTCCCCATAATTTGGGAGATCCCAAAAACTGGCAATTCGACAATCAACAGAGCTCAGTATTGAACTGTGGCCGAAGGTTGGAACAATTGTGCCAGCGATGGCAGCGGGATTCGATCTGGACGAGGGGAAACTAGCATTATATCATTTAGTTACAAGGAAATTGAATTTGTGAAGTATCACAAGCACATACTGTTGCTATATTTTATAATGTTCTTATCATATCTGTGTTAGTATATTAGCAACTTAGGTAGTAAACACCGGCCATTTTTCTCTGCCTACCAGTACTGATGCCAGTATGAATTATATACAGTTAGAATTTACTTATATATTGTTTTTTAATAGAACAGGTTAAATAATGGACACTTGGAGTAACTACTTACGAGGAAATCATGAAGTCAGAATTAAAATTTAATTACGAATGACAAATGTTAAACATTTCCTTAGCAGATATACAATAAATAAACGAACGAAAGACCTGTAATACCATTTCAGAAGGTGATCTTTGAAAGTAAGAGTTATAAAAGTCAAAATGCAAGTGCGGTGCATGCACGGATAAGTCTGTATCAAGCCTACCCTGCAACCTGCACCAAGTTTATTTGACGTGAAGTAATAAATATATAGAAAAAAATATTACAGTAATTTTAATATAGTCCATTTCCATTCTATTACAATATAATGAATTATAATTTATTATGAGTAGATACATTTCTGATCTACGTCGAAATGTTGAAAGGTATATATTATATATATGGAATAACTTTGCATAAATTCAAGAAACTTAAAGTAAAGTCTGCCAGAACCTACTTAATATTATTGCCATATTCAAATATTCAGTTCTGAAATTTGAATATCGGAAAGAAATGTATTTGATGTTGGATTAACTCTTATAATCTTGGTCATACTACGACTTGGATCCGTTTAGAAACTTAGCGTGGGTCTACAAGGTTTTTTAAAAGTTGTCATCTGGATATCCTTAATATAAAATTTTAACCGAATTATCTATGGTTATTGTAAATATTGGATAAAATGTAATATATGGATATATTGTAATATAATATATGTAATATATATATAATATGGATGTAGGGATGCGAATGGGTGACCTAGTTGGGAGCTGCCTGCTTTACGCAGATGACGCCGTGCTTCTAGCCGAATCGCCGTCGGACCTGCAAACACTAGTCACTACTATGAAAGATGATTGCATGATTAAAGGCTTGCGTTGAATGCGACGAAAACGAAAGTTATGGTGTTTGAAAAGGAGGAATTCAGAACAGATGCAAGGATAATGGTTGATGATGTAGTGCTGGAACAGGTGAATGAAATTGTATATCTTGGATGCGCTTTTAGCGCTTTTAAATGGAGCGTTGGGCAGATTCCTGGGCGCAAAATACATTAGCAGAAAAGCCCAGCTAGCAATCCACAATGCAGTCCTGATCCCAACGCTAACTTATGGAAGCGAGAGCTGGGTATGGCAGAGTGTGCATGAAAGTAGAATAAACGCGGTAGAAATGAGGTCACTGCGCAAAATCTGCGGAGTGACTCTCGCTGACCGCGTAGAAAACAAGGTTGTAAGGAAGGAAGTTGGTTTGAAAGAGAGTGTCGGTGTAAAAGTAAGAAAGGCATGCTCCGATGGTTCGGACATGTTGAAAGAATGGTTGATGCAAGACTGACTAAGCAGATATACAATGCAAAAGCTAATGGATGTAGGAGTCGAGGACGGCCAAGACACACATTCCATGACCAAATAGAACGTGTTCTGGAGGAAGGTGATGTTAGGAGCCTCAAAAACCGACGTGCGTGCATGAAAAGAGTTATGAAAGTCAACGAAGCGAGTGAGGCGTGTAAGAATCGTGCCTTATGGCACTCTGTTCTCTCTGCCTACCCCACAAGGGATTTGGCGTGAAGTTATGTATGTATGTAATATATATACCTTATAGTAGTAAAGCAATATCAGTCTGTCAGAATATTTATTATGGTTTTCACTGATGTTTTTTCAATGCACTAATATTATTTTCTCGCCATTAAAAATCGGTACCTACAAAACACGGTACAACAGACACAGATTTTTAATGTTCGATTTAATTGTTCGATTTTTATTTTAAATAACTTAACACACAGCTTTTCAGCAATCATTTCTCGATAGATAAATTATTATTATTTTGGTTTTCACGAAACAAACAGGCTTTAATGCGTCTTGCGTTTTATAAAGTAATTTATTTCATTCGAAACCATATTTATTTAAACTCGTAAGATATAACCATTTTTTTCCACGATAAATTAAAAAATACGCCGAACTATGAGGATCTAAAGCAAACTTGTTAAAATTCCACTTATTGAGTTAGTCAATGGCAACTTAGCGGTGTTGAGAAAAACAACTGTAAAAACATGAAAATCACATCTAAAATATTTACAATATATAATAACTAGCAACGTTTACATCGATTTCAATATAAATCGAATATACCGAATAAGTTTTCAATATCGAAATGGAGAGAGCCGGTCTGCATAAAACACTTACCTAAATGGTTTACAGGTTAGGGTTGTTACAGTTCAGCCTTAAAATATATTGGCTATTAGGAATTATTGCTTCTACTGCACAGTGATTGATGATATTGCTTCCTCATGGCTGTAAGACTTAAAGTGTTGGTTGGAGACTAAACTAAACTTTTCCTTTTTTCCAGAAAAGAAATGCTCGGAGTGTAAATATGTGGAAAGTTTTATTGTTGATAGTGATATATTGATGTAGCAGTATTTTGCACGTGTGACAACCCTAATTTAATATTAATGTTACGCATTGCTAAGAAATAAATTGCTTAGTTGTTTACTTATAGAAGCGAGAGCTGGGTTTAGCAGAGTGTGCTTAAAAGTAGGATAGACGCGGTCGAAATAAGGGCATTGCGCAATATCTGCGGAGTGACTCTCGCTTGAACCTCACAAATCTACGCGCTTGCATGTAAAGAGTTATGAAAGTCAAAGAATCTCTGCTATGTTATCTCTGCCTACCCCCGTAAGGGATTTGGCGTGAAGTAATGAATGTATGTTAATAATATAGTGCAAAATGCATAGTATGTACTTATAGTCCAACCAAGTCCAACCTTACAGTGTAACCATAAGGACTAAAGTCCTTATGGTTATGAAAGTTAAGGAAGCAAGTGTGTACAAATATTTGTTTCTAAGACTTTCGCGAATCTCACTCATTGATCAAAAACAACTTTTAGGATTATATCGCGTTTATTTATTATTTATTTGTATTTATTTCCCGACGTTTCGAACTCTTTACAGTGAAAGTTACTCGTGAAAATGATCTCTGTAAAGAGTTCGAAACGTCGGGAAATAAATACAAATAAATAATAAATAAACGCGATATAATCCTAAAAGTTGTTTTTGATCAATGTGTACAAATAGTGACTCTATTCCTTGTTCCTTTGACTTATGGAGTAATTATTTTATACCACACTAGTTAACCCGGCGAACTTGGTTCCGTATCAAAAGTACAAAAGAAGTAAATTTTAGAGGGGAAGGGGAATGGTCCTCCAGACACTTATTTACATCATGAGTCACTTGACGTCGATTTTGTGAAAGGTGGTAACATTTCACACTTTGAGCCGGAAAATTCTAATATTGTTACAAAAGGTTTTCATGACATCCAAGAATAGTTGATCAGTTGATCTCATCGGTTGGTTCAATGACAATACTTGTAGTTAATAAGCCCGTGAGCTCACGTCTCAGCAATTTGTGTGGGTAGTTGTGCAAAAGTTGTTCCGTAACGAACCGCTCCGGTAAAATTGCCGACGTTTAAATATACGTGTTTCTTGTAATATATATATTTCTATATATATATATATATATATGTATGGTATATACTATATATATACTAGGGGGTTCTAATGTGTCGCTTAATTGAGAAACTGGTGAAGGAATCGTCCAGTGACTTGTGACTCGTGACTTTGCTGCGAGTTACTTTTGAATGAAGGACAAGCCATCTACGTTTTCTTGACTTAATAACTGCATCTTGTTAACAGCTGAAATTAGTTCTCGACATGTTGAATTTTGGTTTTATTTATGAAGAGAATTTCGAAGAAGTTATTGATATCTTCTTTAGTATTCTTCTATTTATCTTCTTTTTAATTTTTTTAAAAGTGATAGAGCCAAGCAGTTTGCCGTATGAATGGGCCGGCTCGACCGGTGAAATACCACGACTTTTGTATTTGTATTTGTTGCTGGTTTCCATGGGCGGCGTTGCTGGCAATCCGATAAAAAATAAAGAAAAAAAATAGCTGAGAGAGATTTTTAGACTGTTTTATTTAAGCGGTATTTTAGTTGTTACATTTCATATTTATCAAATAGCTGTTGTTTTTAAAATTTGCTACATGTAATTCACAGTTTAAAATATATTGACTATTCATAACAACCATTTCAAACGTTATTTATTAGAAATGATGAATTTTAGTTTACCTACTATTTTGTAGTCTACGTTGTACCGAAACAGATTGTAATATAGATATCAACACTATTCAAATATTCAATTTGACGTCACAACAGAATGTACGATCCAAAGTTTAACACATCCGAAGTGTGAACCTTCGTAAATTTCAACAGCCTTTATGTGCCAAAGTAATCTGGCATTATATCACGATAACCGTTTACTGGGGGGAGGACGCCAAACAAAACAATATAGAATCATATAATTTACATATGAAACAAAAAGGTGGACGTTTGATAATAATAATTTAACACGAGTTTAATGGCGTTGTAAATTTATGTGTCTGTGATAAAATGATTTTATTATAATTCACATTCGCTTCGCAACTGATGTACGGGAGTTTGATTGGAGTGTTTTATTTTCATAGACGCTATTAACAACGTATTTTTTTACGCCCTTTTCTACCCGGAGGTGTATGCAGTGGTTGTTATGCCTCGACACACCCTTATGTTTACGTCTCAAATGGAATAGGTGACGAACCCATATTGCCATACCGGGCATAAAGTTTTTCGTCATCGATATTTAATCACATATAACTTTCGAAATTATTTTCGAAAAGTCAGTGTGAGCCAGGATTCGAATTTTTATTATTCTTCTTTCTGTCATTTTACTAGGAGACTAATGAGAATGGATGTCATGGACAGAAATATTGGTGGAGGATTACCGAAAATGAGATGGATGTGTTACGTATGAGTGGAATATCTTTATAAATAGTAGAAGAGATGACGAGATATTTACGGAAGCCATTTGCTGTGTAAAAAATATCGGCTTGTGAAGGTGTAATCACTGTTGCGCTAGAGCTTTGGGTATTAATGGTTTGAAGGTAGATAAATTATGTTATGAGGCACCTATACAGCGAAGATGGATAAACCTTGTCCATGTGCTAACTAACTTTAGACGCTAACGAGTATCTCCTATTCACCTCATAGGTGGTGAGGAAACGTGTGTATATTATGACGATTACAAAGTCAAAGTCGAAGTGGTTTTATTTTCATAGGTCTTCACAGACACTTAAAAATAGTCAATGTACAAAAATGATATTTAAAATGCTAAGACACGAGCGCTTGAAGCAAGTGCCTCCGTGGAACAAGAAAACACGGAAGCAATCGCCACGAGCGGCCCGATTCCGAGTGTAGGGGCTTTCATGAGAAGAATCGGGCAAGAAACTCATGTGCCAAATACTTTTTACAAAACCATTTAAAATTTATACAATAGTATTATCATCGCTACTGAAAAAATATTGCATAAAAGGTGTAGCAGTCAGAATACTCGACAATCACAGTTATGATCCAACCAACTTAAAATTATCGTAGTACAAGTAATTAGAGAAATTATATGATATTAGTCGAGCACAATTGACGCGACATCTTCTATTTAGAATGGTAACGTTGTGCAACAAGTAAGTACAAGTAAGTAATAAAACTTATATATAGCATTTATCAAAACAACATCAATGCAAACTCATAATTAGAAATGTTGATTACTATTAGAAATGTTTGCAGAACGTCTCCACTCCAAAATAAGTAAACAAATCCCAATATGCAAACTACACAAACCGCGTTGAGCAACCAATTTGACGGACAACTTTTACAGCTTTTTGAATCGTTATATCTCAAAAACGGTGGCTCGTAGAAAAAAAAGTATTAATATTTTTTTGTAGATAATTTTATGATCTACATATTTTTTCATCTAAATTTTAAACAACCTTACCGATTTTTAGCTTGATGGGAATTTAGGTAACTTCGAATGTCGAAATTTACCGGATTATTACATTTATTTATTTATTCATTATTACTAAATATAAAACAACGTTGATTTCCGCTGTTTGTCCCATTATATGCTTTTACATATTTAAAACTACGCAACGGATGCGGTTTTTTAATAGATAGATGGTGTCAACAGGGTGCTTTTTTTTATCTATAATTTATGTATAATGTATTAAGAAAAAGTGATAAATCCAAAATTTATTTCTTCATTACTTTTGATGCTGGACAAAGGTGCCGAGTTAACTATTTTATTTATACAATATTTATTGCACACAAAAGATAGTAGACACATAGTAAAACCTTATAATTATGATAGTACAATGGAAAAATATAAAATTGGAGTGGACAGTTAATGTTGAGTACAATTTAATACCTTACACACACACACATAACTTCACACCAAATCCTTTGCGGGGTAGGCAGAGAGAACAGAGCGCCATAAGGCACGATTTTTACACGCCTCACTCACTTTCATAACGCTTTCCATGCACGCGCGTCGATTTTTGGGGCTCTTAAGATCACTGCCTCCAGAACACGTTCTATTTGGTCATGGAATGTGTGTCTTGGCCGTCCTCGACTCCTACATCCATCCGCTTTTGCATTGTATATGTCTGATGATTTATTTTATTTGAAATACTATCGACATGTAATACTGACTGTCTGTAACACTAACGACAGAAAATTGACGTGTCGAAACTCTTGTATGAAATCTGTCTGCCATCATCGATGTTTAAAAATGTTATATGAGTATATTGAATTCACTAAAACGTCTTCGAAAATAGGCGATAAATTATCTTATTTTTCGATAGAAGTTTTAAAATTGTTATAATAATTTTGATCATTGTGCGTTGTTTGCTATTGCTGTACCACTTAAAGAATTTTCTTATCATTACAAAGTATAAAACAAAGTCGCTTTCCGCTGTCTGTCCCCACATATCTTTGAAAGTACATAACGGTTTAAGATGCGGTTTATTTAATAGATTACGTTTATTAATAATTTACGTTTAATGTAGTTTTTTTTTTTAAATTTAGCACTTTGATTGTAAACGCTATAAAAATTACTTTTGATGCGGAACAAAGTTCGCCGGGGCAGCTAGTGTATTAATATATCTATTACCCTTATTATCATAACAGGGTCAATTGTAGACCGCAATTCTGTCTCGATGTTTTAGTTTAGTTAACAAATCTATATTAGAAAACTGCAACTTAATTCCAAATTCGCCACAAAAATAAAGGATTTTAAAAAGGAAACTAAAAGCAGAGTTGAATTTGAAAACAAGGAGTAAATTTATCCACTTGCAGGAAGTAAGCATATTATTACAGTTGATCCAGCATTCGTTCTGTTCTGTTCTGTTCGTCAAACGAAGGAAATAGGATGTAATGACGCCCGTGTGGGCGGACCGACAATGCTTATTAACAAATTGTTACATTACCCTAGTATGTAATGCTTCACGTGGATGGAGCTCAAGGTTTGACTTACGAAAAAAATAGTGACCACCTTTACAGTCATCTAATAAAATATATTTTTTATGGGATAGGATGCAAGCAAGCGTTTCACCTGATGGTAAGCAACCTGCGCCGCCCATGAACACCAGCAATATATATAGTGTTACCGCTGAGTTACCGACCTTTAAGGGAGTAGGATAGGAAAGAATGAGGAAGGGGGTGGGCCTTCGGGTACCTCTCTCACCGAACGAAACACGGCATGAGCCACTTTACGTCGATCTTCTGAAAGGTCGTGGTATTTCACTGGTCGAGCCTGCCCATTCATGCAGCAAACTGCTTGGCTCTACCACTGTTAAATTAGTCTAAACTAGTTGCCGATGTTTTTTTTTCAGTTTTTTGAAATTTGCTGCCTTCGCAATTATTCCCATTGTGACATCTTGTTTCAAGCCTAAAATTTATATAACATTGAATTATATAATACTGAAGATTTTTCTTAAAAAAAAACAGTACTGTTTACAAACAAGTCTTTGAAACAGTATTATTGGTTACAAAAACAAAATTTGTGTATTGCAAAATATAGTTATAAAGTTTTTGATCCAACAATAATAACAGAATGTTGAAAAGCGACCAAAAAAAAAACAACGACTACAAATGGAAGATATTTTTATTTTCTAACAACAAGAGAGAAAAAAAAACGATGACCGCAATAAATATTATGAAGCGAAGCCAAGAAACTGAAATTTGCCTACAGGCATATTACAACTTAATTCGTGTTCAATCGTAGAAGGAGCAACAGCAGTTAAGCAATAGTTTTGGCAAGACTCCTTCAAGGAAACCATTCATATTGAATAATGTTTCCTAGTAGAGGCTTTATTACGCACCGTCCTCGTTCTACTGGAAGATACTTGTTACTAAAGTAGTTTCGGTTCGACGCCCGACACTAAAAAATATTATCCCAACACCAGTTCAGTTTCTTTCACTATTTGTATTTATTTGTATTTCTGTAACAATAGTATAAAGTTTTTCTACATCGATGGTTTCGAATGATAAATCTCACAAGTAGGTTAAATAATGGCTGCAATAATAGTATTTGTTGAATATCAAATTAACTATCATAATCCATCCACCATCATATCCAGTTTAAATCTAATTTAATTTTTGGAAATAAGATGTCGTAATTTACATAAAATATTTGGAAACGTCTTAACTCATATTAATTACTTTTACTTAATTATAAAATATACCTAATTTAATTTATATCTATAAATCATGTAAATTTTTATTCACTTTCTGTATTAGGAACTCATTGATTTTTCACGTTGTCGATAGCGGATACCGTAAGAAAATGTGTCATATGTCCTTTTTAGCGAACAAAACTTGTTCCATATCAAATTTTCCATACCATACCAGTTTATATTTTACTTTTACACTTTAACTATAGATATATTTAAAAAAAAATATATTTACTTATAAGATATTCATTGAAAATTTAGTCCATTGCTACATTATTACTTATCGAAAGTCAATAGGCAATGAACACTGCGCACGCACATATCATACCTTGACCGTGTACAAATAGTACCGGGCGCGTACCCACTGTTTTATATAATGACAGACATTGCTCCAATGAGATAAACGCCTACTTATTGCAAGGTTGTGACGATGATCCAGGCAGTACTGTGCGGCTCGCGAGCTACTCTGCCACCGTGCGCCGACACTACGCCCGACCAATTGTCTCTAATGACACCACTCGAACCCATATCCTTCCAATCATCTCTTAAGACAACAGGATCTCTCAGTCTGCACGATCCTTCGACACTGACGCACTGCTAACTACACTCTTTTGCATTTAAACTAATAAATAGTGATTGATTGATTAATATAAAGTGGCGTATGATATGATATCAAAATGATCGAGCAATCCGAGATCCGAATAGATCACAAGAGGATATCCAAAAATCCAAAGTACATATCTAATGATGATTGATTGATTTGGAACGTTGGAAAGGGCAAATCGATATCATGAATGGAATCAGCGTTGCTGAGAAATCGGCGATTGGTGTAGGAGAACCAGTAAAAGATGAGGCGAAAACCAAAAGGTCTGGCGTCAGAGAGAAGTTGATGCAGATCCGCTCGAACATAACCGTGGAACCGATCATAGCTTGTTATATAATGTCGAATGTGTTCTCAGGACTTGCGGTGCAGAATTTGAATTTAGAGAAAGCGTGTAGGGTTAATTTGGGTTATAATGATGAAGTATGTTCTGCATTAAACAGAAGACAAACTGAAAATTACACGCTAGAAGAGTCCGAAGTGCAAAAGTTGACGGCGTCCGTGCAAGCGTGGAAGAACATTGTGCAAACAACTTTTCCGTGTATTTTAGTACTGTTTGTGGGTTCTTGGAGCGACAAAACTGGGAAGAGGAAGGCGTGTATTCTCTTACCGATCGTAGGCGAAGTGTTGTGCTGTACTAGCTTTATGTTGAACACATACTTCTTCTACGAATTGCCATTGGAGATTACGGCGCTATCAGATCTCTTTCCATCATTAACTGGTGGATGGATCACTGTTTGCGTGGGTGTCTTCAGCTACATAGGTGATGTGACCACAAAAGAGATGAGAACATTCAGAGTGGGTGTTGCAAACTTGTGTATGTCCCTCGGTATACCTATAGGAATGTCTCTCAGTGGTATATTGCTTCAGAAAATTGGATATTACGGAATATTTCTAATATCCAACTGTCTCTATTTCACAAGTTTGATTTATGGGTACATCCGCTTGAAGGATCCAGTAATATCATCAGATAGACAAAAAGTAAGTAATAGAATAGTAATTAAAAAATAGCTCTTAGGGTGCACTTCGTTTCATTTTAAAAAAATATATTTTATTAGATATTTTTGGGATTTTTTTCCTGTTTGCAATTTGGCAATGTACTGCTATTATGTATATACGCTTCTGAAAATGACAAAACTCTCGAATGGATCTAACAATAACGTTATATTTTTAAATAATCAGAGTAATTTACCAAAAGTACATGGCCCATGACCATCAGGGATAATGCACCAATCAAATTGTATAAGAACTTTTTCAATAAGATTATCCTATACTTATTTACAAACTTCTGAAATTCAGCCTCAATCTTATGTGTCATATGTATATACATTGTTTAAAGATTAATTATTATAAGTTAGAGACTCTAAGGACTTGGGGTCCGAGTGCTCGTGCAATCTATAAAGATCTTGCAAAGAGACTAACCGAGGCCTCTCGCGGCCAAAGGGCTGGTTTATTCTTCGCACAGAGGATTAGCATCAGCGAAGCAATGCGGCCAGTTTTGTGGGCACGCTGCCAGTAGACCGAGATGAGGAGAAATTTTATTTCCGCCAGTTTTTATTTACTTTGTAGCTAGCATTTATTGTTCCTAATAAACACAAAATATAGTATCATTATCTATACTTATAATAACATCGTAGGAAAGTTGAAACTATACATTGAATATTTTTAGAAAAAACATATTTTTGGGCTTAGTATCGATTGTGGATCATGTCCGAAGTATTCTACATGTATGTTTTTGTATGTAGAATACTTGGGGAATGATCTACAATCGATATCGAACCCAAAAATATGCTTTTTAGATTTTTTTTGTTTCTCTGTATGTTTGTTACGGATAAACTCTAAAAGTACTGCATGCTTATATGTCAAATTTTGCATAAATATAGCCAGGAGGTCGGATCAACACATAGGCTAAATATTATCACGCTATCACTAATTGGGGGTGAGCAATGAACCCTTATAATGGAACAGGCATAGTATTTTTGCTTTCCACCCAGACGAAATTGCGGGCAACACCTAGTATTTAATATATATATACCCCATTTTAATAGAGATCTATAAAACCGGAAATAGATATAAACTTCCTCTATATATCTGACGATTTTTTGATGTGTCGTATAAGCAGGTAACGAATGTGTATATAATCTATATTTTATGTAAAGCTAATGGACCTTTGGTTGTATCTGATAAGTGTAAGGCGCGTTCAGGCCGTTTATCATATCATTTTGTGGAGCAGCTCCGCCGACCTGCTAGTCCTACGTCTAAATGATAAATTGCCCTGGTACACTACGCAAATTCGAACGAAGGGGACATCGTAATGCACCATTTTACGCGAGGCTCGCATAGGTGTCAACTGCGATTTATATCAGTACTTTAGTAGTTAGTCAGCTACTACTTCATATTACTGATGAGAAATTTCCTATTTGGTGTACTTATTTAAACTTTTTAGGTCTTTATGTGATTGCATAAAAAGGAAATTATGTTTTGTGGTTTTGTGATGCAAATAAAAGACATTGATGGTTTTTACAATAGTAGTTAGATCATAGGTACTAGATTATTAAGTCTGACGCCGTTAGATTCGTCCTAAGAGTGAATAGGTTACGTTATTTTCAAAAATTCCTATGCTTTTTTATGGGATAGGGGGGCAAACGAGCAGGCGTGTCACCTGATGGTAAGCAACCAACGCCGCCCATGGACACCAGCAACACATATAGTGTTACTGTTACGTTGCAGACCTTTAAAGGATAGGGGATAGAAAAACATGAGGAAGGGGGTGGGACTCCGGGTACTCTCACCGAACGAAACGCGGCATGAGCCACTTTACGTCGGTCTTCTGAGAGGTCGTGGTATTTCACCGGTAGAGCCGGCCCATTAAAGCAGCGAACTGCTTGGATCTACCACTGTAACTTTTTTTATTATTCTACTAGTTGACCCAGCCAACTTTGTTTCGCCTCAGAAAAGAAATAATAATAGTCATTGTGGGCTACCCCTATGGCATTGACATATGCCATCGCGGACTTTATTGTAGACCTTTTGAAGGTGTATAATAATGTAGTACATTGTTTTGATCCATCAGTTAGGGTTTGGTCAGCGTTTGCAATTAATGTGCTAAGTCTCAAAAATTATCACTTTTTATTTGGAACAGTATACTTAAACAAAGTACCCCGTTGATACCCTGATTTGTTGCGTAGTTGCAATTATATAAGCATATAAGGAGACAGACAGCGGAAAACGCTTTTGTTTTATACTATGTAATGATAATTATTTATGTAGCTGTGCTTAACTTTGTCTACACTCGGTCTAAGTGCAATTACGACAAAAGCTGTTGGTTGTGGCACTCAAATACTTTTATGTATATCATTGCCAAATTTCAAAGCAATTAAATGGATTTCTTAACGCCTTTTAGAGATTAATTTAACTTTGTTTGGAATACGACCTGGTTATGTTTTATTTAAACGTCTAGGCGCCTTTGAAAAAATTGATGTCATTGCCAGTGGAGCCGCAGGCAGCAATGAGTCAATTTTAAAATACAAATAACATTTATTTATTGTCAACATTATTCAGTTTTACAAATTTCAGCAGCACGGGATGGCACGCCGGGATTACTACGGGATTTTGCTGAAACGTGAAATTGCACTTATGTCTATCCCTGACGAGGTCGAAATGAATTTCCTCTCGCTACAAAATGAATTAAATCTTAATTTAATCAAATCCTTTATGTTCTTTACATATGAAGTCTATGGGGATAACCCTTTGTTACATCATGACTTCCACTTGCTTTGTTCAGCCACTGTACAACTGATCCAATTGATATTTTGATGAAATTGAAACTTATAGGGAATCTTAAATCGTGTACGCCACACTAGTAAACAATGGTAGAGCCACGCTGATAGCTGCATGAATATGCCGTCTCGAACAGTGAAATACCATGACCTCTTACAATATCGACGTTAAGTAGCACATGTCGCGTATCATTCGGTTCGTAGGTCCATCGGCGCCGCTAGTCCTTTACCATATAGTGAGCTTACTCAATTGTCTCATATCCCATAAATATAGTATTTTTTATATAACTTCACGCCTTTTTCTACCCGAACGTGTTGGCTGTTAAGCCTCGACCCGCTGAATCTTTACATCCTAAATGAAATCGGAGGAGGAACCTATTCCTATACACTGGGCACGTGTAATAAATATGAATAAATATTTTTGATAGTATGTATATAACTTAATAGTCATGAAAATGATTTGAGCTACATTAATACATACTCAATACTCAAGGTTTAAAATTAAGATAGTTAAAAGTTTATCAATATATGTAAAGATCTGGATACTGTATTTCAGGAACAGCCAGTAGGATGCAGAGGATGGGTGTGCTCGTTCTTCGATGCTCGTCATGTTCGGGAGACCCTGACTGTCGCCTTCAGAACTGGTCCCAGACGGAGAAGACTCCGAGTATCACTGTTAATCGTGGTTGTCTGCGTAATATTTGGACCTTTACATGGTAAATTTAAAGATATTTATATATTTTCTAACATAACATATCTTCACGGTTTTTTTACCCGAAGGTGTACGCAGTGGCTATTAAGCCTCGATTCGGAATTTAGAGCAATTATTGGTGTGAGCGATTGGTTCGATCGCGGAACCCACGACTTCTGAATCAGATGCAGGGAGCTCGACCACTGTACTAGCGAGTCTTAAATCTTAATATTTTCTAGATAACGGTAATTCTTATAATTCGGTATCGGTGGTCCAGTGGTCGAGCACATGGTTTCGGAATCCAGAGGTCGCGGTTCGAATCCTGACACTGACGCACACCAATGACTTTTTGAAATTGTTTTCGGAAAGTTATGTCTGATAAATATCGATGACAGTAGCGCACACTACGTTTAAATTGGGGTTTAGGTTTTCTATAGCTGCCTAACTATTCTATAGGATCAAATATTTCCGATGGTGCGACGAGGTAAAGCAACTACCTACATCATCAGGTGCTGAGGGCTTATAGTATATGTATACACTACATTTAAATTATTATCGAAAAACAATTAAATTATAGAATACTAGCTGACCCAGCGAACTTTGTTCTGCAGTCAAAGTAATTTTTACAGCGTTTACAATTGTGCTAAATCTCGAAAATTATCACTTTTCATTTGCTAAATTGTTCATGAATTCTAGATAAAAACTACCCCGTTGACACCCTCTATCTATTGAAAAAAATGCATCAAAATCTATTGCCTAATTTCAATGATATAAGCATATAAGGGTACACACAGCGGAAAGCGACTTTGCTTTATACCATGAAATGATTTTGTAATATCCGTTGGATTACATTATTTTTACTCATAAGTTTGATGCCAAATTGATTGCAGGGCTACCAGCCCTGTGATTTCAGGTCAATCTCATTTCTACATTTTAAGGCTTTCACCATTGAAGTACCATTACTTCAATGACATTTATCATATTAAAATTTTCAGGAGAAATGAACGTGTTGTATCTCTTTATGAGATACAGGTTCAACTGGGACGAAGTGCAATTTAGTATGTTCTGCACTTACAGCATTATAACGAATTTAGTGGGTAAGCAGTAGGTTTTTTTTTGGTATTGAATTTTTATGTAATAATTTAATAAATAGCTATTTTTCTCAATAAATATACTTCACAAAATAATACCGTGTACAATCATCCTTTCATAGACAAAAAAGAGACTGGAATTAGTTTTGTTATTATAGTATTTTCATTATATAATTACAATAACTAATAATATTCAAGATTATTTTACTGGATACTTACTTAACCCTGAATACTTTGGACTCTATATCTGTACTATATAGAAATCTTAAATTTTCTAAGCAATTCTCTACTCTACATATACCTGCATTTTACATAAAAATCATGCTTTTGAATCTGCTAAAATCTGCATTAAAATTAATAGCACAGTTTAAACAATCTAAGGAGACACGTTGACGGAGACTAAAAATTTTGTTCCATATAAAAAAGTGTGATTATTCTTGGAGCTTTTTTCTCGGAGAAGATGGCACTCAGATTGATAATGATCCTACAAAATATCGCTCCATATTACTAACTACAATTTGATTATAACTTTCGAAGAGATCATTAAAATAAATGTCTTACTGTAGGTGCATATAGTGTTTATTTTTTTGGAAAATCCTTATCAGAAATTACAAATAAACTGCGAATTTAACATTTATATTGTCATATATGTAACAACTAATTCTTCAAAGCATTTAAAGACCATTTCTATTACTATGTAGGAACGTCACATTGATTGGAGTCATGGTTGAGCGCACCACTGCCTTCAATTGATATACAATTGATGGACTAAATGACAATTTCAAATATAATCGCAGTAAAATTAAAAGAGTGACCAAGCAGATATACGGCGGAAAAGTGAAAATCGATGAAGACTACAGAGCAACTTTCCATGACCAAAACTACCGTGTCTTATCGGTGACACGTGAAGAGCATATGAAGAGTTATGAACGTCAAGCAAAAGAACGCGTCTTTCAGCCTACCTCCCCACTTTCTGCTTAGGGTGGTGTTATGTAGTTGTTTATTTAGTCGAGGCTTAACGGCCACTGCCTACACCTCCGGGTAGAAGAAAGGCGTGAAGTTATGTAATGTTACTGCTGTTTATTATAAGCCCGAATCCTTTATTCCTCATTCTCGATTTCCTTATCTTAAGCCTTTCTGATTTGATCTTAATTCAGGGCCTTCTAAGTAAATATCCATCAATTACATTTAAATTTTGTTTGTAAATTTGATATTTATTATATTTGTTAATCAGGTACTTTGTTCTCTATAAGTATATTCAGCGACTTCATGAAACTTGACGACACAGTGGTGGGGATCATTTCGTGTACAAGCAAGATACTGGCATCTTTCATTTTCGCATTTGCTACTACCACGACCGAAATATACTTGGGTAAGTTTTGTAGTTTTTAATCTATATTTCATCATTCATCATTTGCCTTTTCAGGTCCACTGCTGGACATAGGCGATATAGAGCCCCATAGAGCGCCACAACTGCTGGTCCATTCACTCATGGGGGGTTTTTCCTATAATCGCCACGCTTGGCAGGCGGGTTGGTGATCGCAGTAGGCTGTATTTTGTTGAGAGAGAATGCTGCTGCCCATTCTTCCAGCCTTTTCCCTTAGTCGCCTTTTACGACACCCACGGGAAGAGATGGGGTGGCGGTATTCTAAGCCGGCGCCACACAACAAAATCTATATTTGTTTAATCATAATTAGTTTCATCATGAGTTGACGATCTTCTTGTGTTAAATACGAATTTGACCACCTATTATATATTTCATTTTTTGCTTATGTGAAAATGTACAGTCTATGGTTATTAATTGGATTAATAAGAATTTATTTTTATAATTAACTTGGATTATACTATACGTATAGATGTGAACTGACTGTTGCTTAATATATCGCTAAAATAACGATCCATCTGGCTTTGTCAAGTAATTATAATTTCGGCAACAGTAATATTATTTAACAATGCTATGACTTTCTTTAATTTTTATAGATGTGTCGTTCACATATACTTTTATGTCATTATTTTATAAAATCGTTTTTTTTTCCTAAAGGTAAAGCGTGCTTAAAGTAATAAAAAACCTTGTTGATATATACACAGAATTAATTGCATATTCTCAGAGGAGAATGAGAACCAATTCGATTAAAAAGAGTTCCGTTAATTAAATCTCATTTGTACAAAAAAAAAACCAACCAAATCAGAATTTGCTAAAAATCTAATTTAATTTACTCGATGGAGATTTTGATTTGGGATTTGTATTCTTTTTAATTCGTGTTATAATATAATTCGGAGCAGGCGGGAAAATTAAGCTCACACCTTTTTGATTACGCGCCGGCTTGTTTGTTGTGTTGTTATTTTTTCGTTCTTTTTTGTGTAGACAAATTAACCGATCTATATATCCGATTAAATCGAGTCGCGTCGTTACACACGGCCCATTACCACCTTCCAATTTCGTTACCAGACCCATGCTGTGGGGAAATTTTTTGCGTTGTCGACACTGGTCGGACTCGGCTTGGTAAAATTATATGTTTCCATATTTTAAAAATTGACCATTTACCTAAAAAAGTTGCATACCAAAATTAAATAATAATTAGTCCAAATGCTTCGTTTACTATGGCTCTAGGTTCGATTAATTTAATTTTTGTTTGTGTTATATGAGGCAGTAAAAAAATCTGCACGTAAATACAAGACATTATTTATGTATTTTTAGGTATTACTCTAGATAATACGCTCCAGTGGGGTCCTCAAATAAAATGTTTAGCCGGAAAACTAAGCTCTGCTGCCTACGCGGTTCGAAAAGTTCGACAGCTTACTGATGTTGCAACCGCCAGACTAATTTATTTCAGTTATTTTCATAGTGTCATGTCTTATGGCATTTTGCTGTGGGGTAGAGCAGCTGAAATTCAGTCTATTTTTGTGCTTCAAAAACGAGCTATTCGGGCAATTTATAATCTGGGGACCAAAGTCTCCCTTAGAGAACGGTTTAAGGAAATTGGAATATTAACAGTTGCCTCTCAATTTATATATGACAATATAATGTTTGTTAGGAAAAACTTAAGTAGATATACTAAACATAGTGATGTACATAATTTTAATACCAGAGGCAAGCATAAACTTGTGTTAAAGTGTCATCGCCTGCACAAGGTACATAAGTCGTTTTTGGGAATGGGTGTACAGTTCTATAATAGGATCCCTGCGCATATTCTGGCTCTCTCTTTTGATCGGTTTAGGCGCGCTGTGAAGGATCGTCTCGTTGCCGGTGCTTATTACACCATCAATGACTTCATGACGGACAAGTCGTCTTGGGACCGTCAAATTGCTTGCTCAACGCGGATTGTGTAGTTTGCGTATTGGAATTTGTTCACTTATTTTGGAGTGGAGACGTGCTGCAAACATTTCTATTTCTAATAGTAATCAACATTTCTTATTATGAGTTTGCATTGATGTTGTTTTTATAAAAGATTTATATATATTTTTTTATTATTGTACTTGCTTGTTGCACAACGTTACCATTCTAAATAGAAGATGTCGCATCAATTGTGCTCGACTAATATCATATATGTAATTTCTCTCATTACTTGTACTACGATGATTTTAAGTTGGTTGGATCATAAATGTGATTGTCGAGTAGTCTGGCTGCTACACCTTTTATGCGATATTTTTCAGTAGCGTTGATAATACTATTGTGTAAATTTTCAATGGTTTTGAAAAGAGTATTGGCACATGAGTTTCTTGCCCGATTCTTCTCATGAAAGCCCCTACACTCGGAATCGGGCCGCTCGCGGCGATTGCTTCCGTGTTTTTTTTTGTTCCACGGAGGCACTTGCTTCAAGCGCTCGTGGCTTAGCTTTTTAAATATTATTTTAATTTGAATCATTTTTGTAAATTGACTATTTTTAAGTGTCTGTGAAGACCTATGAAAATAAAACCACTTTGACTTTGACTTTGACTTTGACTATATTATTTAGCTGTTTATAGCATACCTGTGCTATATGCATTATTTTCTTAGGATAATATGAATAAATTGTTTTAACAGTGGTAGAGCCAAGCAGTTCGCTGCATGAATGGGCCGGTTCGACCGGTGAAATACCACGACCTCTCAGAATACCGACGTAAAGTGGCTCATGCCGCGTTTCGTTCGGTGAGAGAGGTACCCGGAGGCCCAGCCCTTTCCCCATCCTTTCCTATCCCCTACCCCTTAAAGGGTAGCAACGCAACAGTAACACTATATGTGTTGCTGGTGTCCATGGGCGGCGTTGGTTGCTTACCACCAGGTGACGCGCCTGCTCGTTTGCCCTCATATCCCATAAAAAAAATACAACGTTTTATTTCTTTCAAAACCAGCCAGATACAACTAGTACGACCAAAGAGGTTTTAAATGAAGTATAAACTGACTTTAAACGAACAGCTATTGCAGTGGTTAGCACAAAAAAAAATGATAGAGAGTCCCCTATTGTCTATGTGCCAAGTGTCTGTCACTAAGGAGTGTTATATTTATGAAATTATTTTTGATTTGTTTGGAGACAATCCATTTAGCGCCATCTACTGTTCCAAGCTAAGTTACTGCATGCAGTGTTATGAAAATTAGACATCGGGGATTATAAATACTATGTATTAATTGAGTTTAGGTAAGTTATATGTTTGTTTCAGCTCCTCTAGTGGAGATTTTCAACGGTACATCTTTTATTGCCATGCGTTCAATTGCATCCAAGCTGGTAACAAGCGAGGAACTTGGTAAGTTTTACTAAGTACAACAAGACTTACTGTTAATAATACTAAAGAGCGTAATAATTATACAAATTAAAATACAAAAGATAATTTTGGAGTGATTTTTTTCAAGTTCTTATCGGAAGTCATGATTGATAAATATGTATAAGTAGGTCTCACCGCCTATTTCATTTGGGATGCAAGAATTTGGTGACTCGAGACTTAACAACCGTAGTATATCTACGTCAAGAAAAAGGCGTGAAGTTACAAAAAGATAATAACAATATTATTGATTTAAAGAATTCTACAACTATTATAGAGAGTTTTTTTTTTATGGGATAGGAGGGCAAACCAGCAGGCGTGTCACCTGATGGTAAGCAACCAACGCCGCCCATGGACACCAGCAACACATATAGTGTCACTGTTGCGTTGCCAACCTTTAAGGGATAGGGGATAGGAAAGCATGGGGAAGGGAGTGGGCCTCCGGGTACCTCTCGCACCGAGGGAAACGGGGCATGAGCCACTTTACGTCGGTCTTCTGAGAGGTCGTGGTATTTCACCGGTCGAGCCGGCCCATTCATGCAGCGAAAGCAGTGTGTTGAGTAATGAGTTATGGTAAGAGTGATTGCCGATACCAAAACATTTCCACTTATGAAAGCCTTGAACCCGAAAATTTTGCCTGTAATATAACTATCTATTCTGACAAAATTCAGACACAGATTATGTGAATTTGTTAGCCAAATGATAAACAGGTTTTTATTTAAATAAAGGTACTTATTTGCAGGTATAACATAACATAACAACATACCTTCACGCCATTGTTACCCGAAGGTGTAGGCAGCGGCTGTTAAGCCTCATCTTGCCGTTATGTTTACGTCCCAAATGGAATAGGTGGCGTACCTATTGCCATACCGGGCGCAAAGTTTTCAGTCATGAATATTTATCACACATAACATTCCGAAAACAGTTTCGAAAAGTCTTTGGTTTGAGCCAGTGTCAGGATTCGAACAATGACTTCTGGATTCAGAAACCGTGTTCTCGACCACCAGACCACCGACACCGAGGTATAAGTAATTAAATTAATTGTCCACTGATAAGACTCAATATGGAATTACTAAAACCGGCTTCTTTCGTGTACCTATTTTTATTATCGGTCCGTATTTAATACTAAAACGTACGTGTATGTGAAATGTGCCGTTTTTGCTTCAAAAAACAAGTATCTGTCTTAATAATTTATCATAATCTCATCCACAATTAAAAATGTAAAACTACACTACTAGAGTTATAGTGATTTGTTTCATGTTTAAAATATAAGTTATATTATTCTTAGTGTATTATCGCCAGCATTGCATTTTTTTCGTGGAGAACATTGTAGTAAATCAAAGATATGATATAGTTTGAAATCTAGCTTGAAAGTATATACACAAAAAAACACGTGATTAAGTAATAACTCAATTCTCATAATATAATACACAATAATTTTCCAATATATTTTTACGTTTTTCAGGTAAAGTGAATTCCCTGTTTGGTCTAGCTGAGGCAATGATGCCTCTAGTATACGGTCCTCTATACTCCAGGGTGTATATGGCGACCCTGAACATCCTGCCAGGTGCTGTGTTCTTGCTTGGAGCTGCCATGACCGTCCCAGCGGTGGCTATATTTGGGTAAATCGTTTATACTATAGCAAATGTCTGTTTTGTAATAACCATTTTAGCATTACGAATCTAATTTTGTTATTAAATAATGATAAGAAGTTCCTAATAATAAGCTGCTCTTCGCGAAAAAGAGAGATTACTTTTAATCCGAGTACACTTCAAAAAGGCTAGATACTACTAGCCTATGACTACTAGAATGTTACAGGCAGATAAGCAAAATATATCTTACATTTTTAAGTAAAATGTAAGCTATATTTAAAAGACATGAAGTGAAAAGCAAAATTCCAGGGTCAAAAACTCCAGTGAGAAAATATAAATATACTCCTGCTCCTGTAGTATTTTTATAGCAGTGATAATATTATATCTACAGATAAACGTTATGAATCTAAGCACACAAGATTTCAAAGTAACTTTGTTCTGCAATTGCCATATTTTCTATTGACTTATTGTATGTTTGAACAATGATATTACAATCGTTCACAATGTACACATTTGCATTGGAAATAATTAGTGTTTTGTTTGTATTAGTTATCTTTATAATGCTTCTGAGAATGATATGACCACTTAATTTTGTTATTGAATGCGATGTGTTTATTGATTTTTATTAAGTAAAAATATGAAAAATATTACAAGATTGTATTGAAAGAGTTTGTCGAGACATCCGTGGTCGGTGTTAAAGTAAGGAAGGCATGCGCCTTTGGCTCGGGAAAGTAGAAAGAATGCATGATGCAAGATAGACTAAGCAGATATATATACAGTGTAAAAGCGAAAGTCATACTTTCTGTGACCAAAATTAACGTGTTCCATATGTGGACGGTGATTTGGACCTTAAAAACAAATGTATATGTATGACAAGGGTTATGAAAGTCGAAAAAGCGCGTAAGGTTAATAAGAATTAGCTCACAGTGTCGGTGGTCCAGTGGTCGAGCAACCCGCTTGACGATGTCTAGGGACACCACCAGCGCGACCCCCGCCCGATCGGACTGCCGGTTCCGACAGGGCCCGCACACGACGCACCGTGTCGATGGTCGAGCGCGCCTGGCCCGAACTGGCAGTCCGATATGTCCGGGCCCACCTGCGACAGGTGGCTGCTGATAGGGGTGGAGATAACCCTTTCGAAGAGCTTCCCTGCCTCGTTCAGCAGGCATATCGGCCGGAACGACGACGGAGCGTCTCCGGTCCTCCCTTGCTTTCTGAGCAGCACCAGCCTCGCCGACTTCCAGTCGAGGGAGAACACCCCGCGGCGGAGGCAGTTGGTGAACAGCTGCCTCGCCTTGTTCGCCAGGACTCCCAGAGCGAGCGCCAGGACCCGGCCAGGGATTCCGGCAACGGAAGGACCCACGGGGTCAGCTTGCCCAGTACCATTTTGTGCGGGCGTCTCCATGGGTCCCTGTCTAGTCCCACGACGCGCTTGTTCCAGGACCACTCGCTAGCCTCAGCGATGGCAACGTATACGGCGTGCGCGGCGGCCCCGTATTCCCGTCTGGCTCTGAGAGCCTCGCCTCCTTCTCCAGATTCTTTGGCACCGGCGGCAGGCGATAAAGGCGGCCTTGCGAAGCCGCTCTATCTCCTCGCTCCACCAGTACACAGAGCCTCGCCGGGGCGGCCCGACTCGCGGCATCGACGCGTCGCAGATCGACGTTATCGTGTCACGCAGCCAGGCCGCTGGCGCCTCGGGATCGGGCGATTCTGCTCCCTCCGTCCAGTGGTGTTAGGAGCCTAGGAGTCTAGCCTAAGAGTTATGAAAGTCAACGAAGCGAGTGAGGTGTGTAAGAATCGTGCCTTATGGCGCTCCGTTCTCTCTGCCTACCCAGCAAGGGATTTGGCGTGAAGTTATGTATATGTTAATTATTGAGAAAACATTCCAGTCTTTGTGTGCGGTCAAGTATATATTATGACTAATTTAAGTGTGTTAATTTTATGTGTAATTGTATAACTAATCTATTACCAGGCCATTTCCTTTGTAATATACAAGCTATTTTATTTCCATCCATTAGAGGTTCTTTAAGTATAATACTCCTCGAGTAAGTACTATCAAAGTGTCAAAGCCACATCCTTGTAAGGTTTGAATTTATCAAACTCGTCTATGTGAAAACATCGTCTATTTAATTGATGTTCTATGTTATACGAGTACCTTTTTAAACCTTTCAGAAGTGGTGTCTGAGAATTTCTTCATGTCCCAGCTCTTAGGGTTGCCTATTATATTTCTTGGAATTATTGCAGTTAAACATAACTTTTTGTTGTGTTTGAAGATTTACAATTTGAAAACTTCAATTCATAGGTTTATTCAGAATTAGGAAGCTATTTCTGACTGTTTTTAGTTCGATTTAAGAAAAAACAAAGGCTGGTAAGAACAGTCACTGTTACTTAGTGGTACTTTAGTTTTGAATGTAATATAAAAAGTAGTTAAACATATACGTAACTTTACGCAGGGTAGGCAAAGGGAACTTAGGAAGACAGGATATATTTTTACACATCTCACTCGATTCTTCAACTTTCATAACTCTTGTCAAATACTAAAGCCGATTTTTAAGTCTCCTTTCACCACCTTCCCCTAGGACATGTTTAATTTGGTCATGGAAATGGTGCGTGGCTGCTCTCCGCTCCTTCATTCTTCCGGGTTTGCGGCGTATATCTGCTTAGTCAATTCTGCAGTACTCATTCTTTCTACATGGCCGAACCGTACGAGCCTTAACTTCTTTATTTTAAGACTCCAGAGACCTCCGCCTGGAGGTCCAAAACCTTGTTTTGGACGCAGTCGACTAGCGGCACTCCGCAAATTTTGCGCAGTGCCCTCATTTGGACCGCATATATTTTTCTTTCATCCATACTACGTTACACCTAATGCCCTAAGTTGCTCTTACATTTTAGAATATATTTGGGTACTAAAAATATATTTGGGTACTGAGACTCGGATTAAACTGAAACTAGCGGCTTGTTCAATAGCAACTAAATATTTTCGGATGGGAACCAAAGTTTGTACTGCCCAAGTTATAGCCGAAGGCTTTGTTTATTAATACTATAAGAGCAAAACCTTGTTTGTCTCTGTGATAAAGTAATTTTGAATATAATTCAATGTGGTTCAAATTGCTTATAGAGAATATATTAATCTTAAAATTAATAAAATTAAATAAGAATTAGTAAACTTGCATTTTTAATATTATTAAAAACTCCACAAGATTTATTCTGGCTCTTACTATTTACTTTTCGAAATTATTTTCGGAAGTTATGTGTCATTAATATCAATATCCGAAAACCGGTGTGCCCGGGGTATAGCAATAGGATCGCCACGTATTCCACTTAAGACGATCGATTACCAATTTATGAAGTGGCTTTACATAAATATTTTAAACATAACATAAAATTCGAAAAAATCGCTAACTTAGTTTTTTGCCTCTGAAGCAATAGGTAAATAAAAGATTTTTTCTAAAATAAGAAGCCCAAGTTACTCCTTATTATACCAGTTACCTGCTAAAAAAATTCTCGTCAAAATGGGTCCACCCATTTCAGAGATTAATAATATTATATATATAACATAACATAACTTCACGCCATTGTTACCCGAAGGTGTAGGCAGCGGCTGTTAAGCCTCGTCTCGCCGTTATGTTTACGTCCCAAATGGAATAGGTGGCGAAACTATTGCCATACCGGGCACAAAGTTTTCAGTCATCGATATTTATCACACATAACTTTCCGAAAACAATTTTGAAAAGTCATTGGTGTGAGCCAGTGTCAGGATTTGAACCACGACCTCTGGATTCAGAATCCGTGTGCTCGACCACTAGGTCACCGAGACATTATGTATAATTTATAACATATTTTTTTATTTATTCCGATCGATTATATATATATATATATATAATTTGAAGGCTAGGTTTTTACGTTTATAATAGACAGATTAAACCACTACGTATATTATTTCCGAAAACATAGTTTGTATAAAATTGAAATATATTAACTTTTCCCGCGCTTAACACTCAATCATCACAGCGTATATTATACGATGCAAAATGTCCACTTCATCATTTGACGAACGTCCTTCCGCCAAGAGTGTACATTGGCTTCACTGTCCAGTGAATAATAGTGGCACTTGATTTCAGATGGATGTACTTCGAACAACGCGAGGACACCAAGCAAGTTGATGAGATGGAAAACGTAAATAAAGATGTTTAACACCATCTCAGTGTTAATCTTGACCCAAAAGTGTTAAAAAGCATTTATTTATTAGTGAAAGTGTTATATTATTAGGATATTATACAGCGTGTTTTGATTATGTGTGAATGTTTAATAAAAATGCTGTTTTAGTTTTAAATGGTGATAGTTTTTTTTTTTAATTGAAAATAATGTGGTGAATTCACAATTGTGTGAATATTATGGTTTCATTGTTCGGTTGGTTTAGAAATGTTTTGGGTTCGATGACGATGCTATGTTTAATTTAAATTGGTATGAACGTGTTTGTGGATGCATTACCGACTGATATGAGAACGTAAGTGTGTTTATCTATGCAGTTCAAACAATAAGACTCTAACGATCTACCACTAATCGGATGTTCACCGTAATTTTGTGTCAGTTATGTTCTGTTCATAATATTAAGCAGTTTTCTGTTCAACATTATCTACAGTTTTATAAACTTAATAGAACACATCCGAAGTATTATCACAATTTATATTATTAACGATCAAAATAAAATTTTTAAATATATATAAAAGATATTTAGATTAATTTAGCAAAATGGAAAAATCTGATAAATCTGTTGAAAAGGTGGGTGGAATAGGTGAAGAGTTGCCGTTAAAAATGGACGCAAAATTAAACATGGACGATATGACTTTATTAGAGAAATTGAAATATATAAAATCAAATATAACCGTGGAGCCTGTTCTGGCATTCTTTGTGATGCCAAGCGTATTGGCCATGTTGGCTACGCAAAATTTGAATTTGGAGAAAGCGTGTAAGGTGAATTTGGAATTCAGTGATGCTGCTTGTACAGCATTAAGACTGAGAAAACGTGCTAATTACACTTACGAAGAAGATGAAGTACAGAAGCTGATAGCATCAGTTCTGGCTTGGAAGAGTGTGATACACACAGCAATACCTACATTATTAATGCTTTTCATTGGTGCGTGGAGTGATAAGACAGGAAAACGTAAGATCTGTATGCTGATGCCAATTTTTGGAGAATTTATGACCTGTGTTCTAAATATGATAAATACGTTTTTCTTTAATGAAGTGCCAGTAGAATGGACTGTCTTTATGGAGGTCATCTTCCCGTCAATAACAGGCGGATGGTACACCATGTTTCTGGGCACATTCAGCTATCTAGGTGATATAACATCAAAAGAAACAAGGACATTCCGTTTGGGAATATTGAGTTTGTGTATGACTGTGGGTTTTCCTATAGGCATGGGCCTTAGTGGTGTTTTGCTGAGGTATTTGGGTTATTACGGGGTTTTTATCATATCGGCTACGTTTCAATTAATGAATTTTTGCTATGTCATCTTCTTCATTGATGACCATACTTGGCTCGAGAACAAAGATAAGGTTTGTTTGCTTATTATTGTTATTATTTATGTAATAGATAATAATGTTATTTATAAGTATTACTAATGCAAGTGGGCTATTGTGTAAAGTTATTGGTAATGCATAAAGTGACCAACGGCAATTGTTGTAATTTGATTTGTATTTCACCCAAGTCAGTTTCAGAAGTCTCGGTGGTCTAGTGGTCGAGCACACGGTTTCTGAATTCAGAGGTCGTGGTTAGAATCCTGACACTGGCTCACACCAATGACTTTTCGAAATTGTTTTCGGAAAGTTATGTGTGATAAATACCGATGACTGAAAACTTTGTGCCCGGTATGGCAATAGGTTCGCCACCTATTCCATTTGGGACGTAAACATAACGGCGAGACGAGGCTTAACAGCCACTGCCTACACCTTCGGGTAACAATGGCGTGAAGTTATGTTATGTTATTTCACCCAATTGTTTCAGAAGAATCGTTATGGTTTTTGAGAATGTGTGTGTTTGGTAGCTTAAACGGCATAGTGTATTTTGGTTCGAGCAGTGTTCATAAGCTCTTGTTAACTTTTTAAATTCCTATCGCTCATCGATGTATACACGGAACTAAACTTGCAAAAACCTTGCAAATACAAGTCCACGTACCATAAAGCCACTTGGCCACTTTTCGTCGACTGTTTGTGTTCTTTTTTTAATAGCATTTTTTTTTAGGTGAAACGGACCGGTTTTGTGGGTTTCCTACTAGAGTTTTTCGACATCCGAAGTCTAAATGAGACAGTACAGATTGCATTCAAGAGGGGTCCAAATAACAGAAGACTGCGTATATGTCTCATATTGACTGTGGTGTGTCTAACCTTTGGACCAATGTGGGGTAAGTGCTATTAATTAATACTTGATAGTATATAAGCTAATATATAAGATAGCTAGCGATTGAGATCAGTTGGGTATTATGAGATAGGGAGTGAAAGAGTGGGTCATCTGGTGGTAAGTGACTAGCGCCACTCATGAACACCGGAAGCAAAGGTAGCAAGGTTTTCTTTTAACAGTGGTAGAGAGCCAAGCAATTCGCTGCATGAATGGGCCGGCTCGATGAAGTCCATGGGCGGCGTTGGTTGCTTACTATCAGGTGACCCGCCTGCTCGTTTGCCATCTTCCCCCATATAAAAAACAAAAAAAGGTTGATCTACCAGTGTCAAGTGGACATTGCAATAGCCAAGTACGCCAACATTAGAGATAAAATATGCCCAATGGCTGAACTTCAAATCCCGTTCCTTTGACCTATATTTGCCACCTACTAATCCCAACCCGACCTCAATTATGCTTATCTTCGATATATTGAAAACTTAATACAGACATTCCCGTAAAATTTTACGTTTATAGTTATTGCTCATGACTTTGTACAAGCGAAATTTGTATTTATAAATAGGCATAACTAATCCTTTTCATTCGCAATTCTGAAGGAACAAAGTTTAGTTTAGCTTCTGGAAAATAAATGCTAATGAAATTGTAAAAAAGCAGCAATTCTGATACAAAAAAATGTTTTTTTTTTGTCTTGTTCTAATGATGACTAAAATTTGTTATTTCCAGTCATGTCTTCAATGAATTAAAATATTTTGAACTAATCATCCGAATAGTCTAGTGTTGTTGTGCTTGGATTCCTAATTGATTTGTCCCGAGTTTAAATGCGGTTACACAAAAATAATTTTGCGTGTTTTTTTTGGAATTTATGTATTAAAAATGTTCGTAAGCTTCTAGATGTTTGATCTATTTTGTCTTCATTGGTCTTGAATATCCTACAAAAGTTCTAGTAATTGTCATTGTCAACACCTTTCTACGAGAAGGTTTCTGAGGAAGTTATATTTACATTTAAATTAATAAAGGCTTTATTGAGTACAGCGCGTGAATTGTATTTTGGGATTTCCAATATTTACGAATTACATATGAAGTGTGTCGAGTGATCGAAAAACCTGTTCAGCAAAATAGAGAGATGCATTTAATGATGTAAATATTTACAAGAAAAGAGGTCTGAGGTATACCTCAGACCTCTTATTATTATATATACCTCCTACTCCTCGTATTATAATACGTCAGACCTCTTTCAAGTCAATGCCATATGCATGTTGGATATAAAGAGAATTTAACAAGAATGATGGATATTTGTTTGTGTTAAGATCTCTTCTCGATGGTCTGGAAATCGAACACCTCGCTTCTGAATTAGTAAGTATTTAATTAGAATCCTAGCTTACACGAATAAAGTTTTTGGAATTCTTTTCGGAAAATATGCAAGAAAACTAACAATAATTATGTGACTGATGATGATCATGACAATAGAAGTAAAGTAATATTTTTATTTACCACGATAACAATAGATAATATCATATGAGACTACTGTAAGAGAGTAAGATAATATCATATGAGACTATTGTAAGATTCGTGCCTTATAGAGCTCCATTCGATCTGCTTACCCCGAAGGGATAAAGCGTGAAGTTACGCATGCATGCGACAAAAACACATAGATTTCAAACATAGGATACCTTTACTGCTATTGTTTAGGTAATTTAAAATTACATTTATCAACATCATCAAACTGTTTTATAGACAATTGTCTGTAAAGATAATTTTAGTAGACAATTTCAATACAATGTTTATGTAACACATACATAAAAAACATTCATCACACATGTGGCATTGCATTGTTGACAAAGCGCGCAATGGACGTTGAACGTGTATCATAAATCACAGGATACAGTGTGTGTTAGTAGGTAGGTAGGTACTGTAGTTTATTAATTTAACATACATGTTTTTGTATTAAATAATTGAGTAGAACGGTTCGTAGTTTTGTTGAATGAAAACTGACAGTATCTAGATATGTGAATTATACTGTTTTACTAGTTTTTCGTTACAACTTTTTTAACAGTGGTAGAGCCAAGCAGTTCGCTGCATGAATGGGCCGGCTCGACCGGTGAAATACCACGACCTCTCAGAAGACCGACGTAAAGTGGCTCATGCCGCGTTTCGTTCGGTGAGAGAGGTACCCGGAGGCCCACCCCCTTTCCCCATCCTTTCCTATCCCCTATCCCTTAAAGGTCGGAAACGCAACAGTAACACTATATGTGTTGCTGGTGTCCATGGGCGGCATTGGTTGCTTACCATCAGGTGACACGCCTGCTCGTTTGCCCTCCTATCCCATAAAAAAAACTTTGCATATATATATTATCATCATTAGCCTGTTGCAGTCCACTGCTGGACATAGGCCTCTCCCAATTTGCGCCACAACATCTGATTCTCTGCCTTCCGCATCCAGTCTTTTCCAGCAGCCTTTCTGAGGTCGTCTGACCGTCGGGCTGATTGGCGTCCTACACTACGCTTACCAAGTCGCGGTCTCCACTCTATGACCTTTTTTCTCTATCTAGCATCGGCCCTTCGGCAGATATGCAAATGTATTTAGTTCAAAGTCATTTAAATAACATAAAACATAAAGTGGTAGAGTTCCCATCACGACCTAAATGGACCTAAAGTGGTTTATGCCGTGACCTCATTCGGTGAGAGAGGTATCCGGAAGCTCACCTTCTTCTCTATCATCTCCTTATCATCCTACCCCATCCTGTGCAACTGTTACCCTATCAGTGTCACTAGGTGACCCACTTGTTCGTGTGCTTCCCTTATATCACCAGGAACATCGTACGTTTTATGGTTTAGGTAGTATTTTTAACTTACTTGAAATGTTTTAGGTCAAGCAGTATCATACTTATTACCATTATTATTAGGATGAAAAGAAGCATTTCAAATAAATAAAGTGGGCTACTTTTCATACTATTAGTTTTAATTGTATATATAATACGCAAATGTCGGCAACGGTGTTTTTTTTTTACGCGAGGAAATGCTTTATGCGCCTGCCCCGCCTGGGTGCGGCAAGGGGTAGTGTGGGACTCCGAAAGCAGTACACTGCACTCCGATCCTAGGGCTACATTGTAAAACCGCGGCCTTCCTCCGGCGTTAGGGTGGTCCAGGCCAGTGCTTCAGCCCTCTGGACCACCCTGCCGTCCCCTCCCCCTGTTACGAGGGGGATTCATCCTCGTGGACCTTCGGCGTGTGGCTCCCCAGGGCCAGACGGCTCCGACCGCGCACTGTAAAGAGGCGCGCGGCTGGCAGTGCCCCTACGCCCCTCCCCGGCCGCACCGGGGGGTCATCCTTCCCAGTCCGCGACCCGGGCGCACATGCAGGTGGTGCGCCCTCGCGGCCCGTCGGCGATTTGGTCCTAAGGAATAAGTGGCGCTTTAAATATTTCCGTAAAGTCATCGGTGCTTAGACATAAAAGTCATTGACTCGATTGACCTGCATCACTGATTATTATTTAATATACAAATTGTTTTCATCATATTAAAATAATATAAATATGGCGCCGTCTACTAAATTATTATTTTCTAGAAACAGTCGTCTAGAAATGTGTTTGTTTGGTATTTTTTTGTTTTTTTTTTTTTTATCTGTGGTAAGCACGATTCCGAGAATAATGTTGTTATTTTACTTTAACATATTCAAATGTATTAAAATATTTATATATAACCGTAATTTTGTGTCGACACCATCTTATTATTCTAAGAATTGTTAGAGAAATCTTTTATATACCTACTTAGAACGAGTATGACAATTTGATACTGCATAATAGAACATAATATCCGTTTCATTTAATGCTGGTATAATTAGCGACATCTATCGATAAGTTTAACAACAAATATCAATAGCCACAGTATATTGAAATTCACATTAAAAACTGTCATTTTAAAATGTGAGTTTTGATGACAATATATAATGGAAATTAAAGTTCATTTTTCCAACCAAGATAACGGATATTAGGCCAGAATACGACGACTTTTTACTCCCTAAATGAAATAAGTGACTGGACCTATTGCCACACACAGGGCACAATGGATCTCATATATCGATATTTATCACATAACCACTTCTGAAAATTACTCCAAGATTGAAACAACCATTTTATTAATAAAAATAAATGCACTGTCTTTTCTCTGGAGTCTTAACCGTCAGTGATGCTGATGAATGTTAATTAATTTTTCATTTATTAAGACATTAGCAACATGAACAGCTTTACCGGCTAAATACCACGACCTCTTAGAATATCGACCTAAAGTGGATTCATGGCGCATTTCACTCGGTGAGAGAGGTATCCGGAGGCCCAACCCCTTGCCATCCCACTTCCGACCTCTTCCATATCCCATTGGAAGGGCTGGTAATGCAATTGTAACAGTATCTGTGTTCAAGTTACCATGTGCGGCGTTTGTTGCTTGCCATCGGCTGACACCTACTCATTTACCCCCTTATACCATAAAAATACGTTAAATTAAGAAAACTGTTCACACATTTTACAAGAATTAAATTTTATATGAAACAAAACAGAACATTTTGTTATTAAAAAGTGTCTGCACGTCAATATGAAACTAAATAATATTAAGATATGATGAAAACTGTTAGTATACAGTGGCCATCTTGCCAGCGGCTTGTGGGTTGTGGTGGCCTCTCGGGAAATTACAAGTCAGCCAGTCTTGTCTGCAATTGCTTTACAATTCCACTATACCAATCATGTTCGCTGAAGATATTTTTTTTAAATAAATCTACTTTGTTTTCACTAAATGATTAAATTTATGAGATATTTGTTGGTAAAAGTATCAAAGTCAAAAAAGCTCTATATGAAAATAGAGCTTAGAGAAAAACACTTAAAACTTACAATTAATACAAAGATGAACGTTATTATTTAAAATGAAATATTTAAACACGAGTGCGTGAGAAAAGTGGAACAAGAAAAGATGGACGAAATAGCCACAAGCGCCCCGATTCCAAGTGTAGGGGCTATCATGAGAAGATTCGGGCAAGAAACTCATGTGCCAGATACTCTTAATCCGAAAACATAGCAGTAGGCAAACAAAGTAACGGCTTCATAATCGTGGTCTGTTAGTTCTATTCTTATCTTAGTACAAATATTTGTGTGATTAAGTACGAATTATAAAAATACTAAACTAACTACTAAAATAACTTCGAAAAAGGTATTTGATAATGTTGATGTGTGTTCTTTGGTGGCATTATACAAGTATTAGTTTCTTAGCACGGTACTAGATGGCACTGTGTAATTTATGCCCTAAACAATCATCATAAATACCTACATAACTTCACGACAAATCCCTTGCCGGGTAGGCAGAGAGAAGAGAGCGCCATAAGGCCGGATTCTTACACGCTCACTCGCTTCGTTTACTTTCATAACTCTTTTCATGCACGCGCGTCGATTTTGGTGGCTCCTAACATCACCTACCACCAGAACACGTTCTGTTCATGGAATGTGTGTCTTGGCCGTCCTCGACTCCTACATCCATCCATTTTGGCATTGTATATCTGCTTAGTCGATCTCGCATCATCCATTCTTTCATCAAAATCATCTAAATCAAACATATTCATTAATATGAGAATAATAATTTTAAACAAATTTTGATTGATTTTCCATTTTCATTCATGCATTTAATTTAATTTCATTCATTCAATTTGTAATAAATAGTTTTGGCGCCATACATTGACCGACTATAATATAGACTGTTGCGAATTCAATTATAAAATGGGGAAAAAAACACGCAAAAACAAATGACCTTACCTTGGACTACGATATTGTCTTCGTTTCTTTTAAATCTGATGTCCATGAACAAAATTGTTGTCATTTGAAAGACATCAATTCGTGCCTTTTGTAAAGTCCAATACATAAAATTCTGTGGTGTTTGTTATTAAATTCTCTTTCGAAATTCTCGTGAACTTTGTTAGCATATCGGTTAACTCTGCGAATTGAAGAACATTTATTTTTAATACTTCTAAATATAGGTCCTTTGCCGATTTTATTCAAAAAAACGTTAGTCAAGACATCCACTTAATTATTTAAATAAATAAAATTCGAATTTCTATTTGTAATATTGAAATAGCCGCTTTTTACAGCATGTATAATATATGAACAAATATATAAAGTACATAAACAAGATAACATTATTTACAATTTTCGTGCGTCTGTAGTAGCCTGTCTGTTTGTTCCGGCTTATCTGTGAAATGGCTGGACCGCTTTTGATGGGACTTTTATTGACAGGCATCTTCGGTAATTCGGAAAAAATGCACAGCTATGTTATTTATAATAACTAATACTTATCATTTTATCAACAGGAGAGATGAGCGTTATGTACATATTTGCTCGTTACCGGTTCAACTGGGATGAAGTTAAGTTCAGTATATACTCTACCTACAGTCTTATCACACACTCCTTGGGTAAGTACCTGATTTTATTCATTCCATACGAAAAAGTTAAAGTGAAAGTTAGTATAAAACATAGTCGCTTTGCGCTGTCTGACCATTTATATGCTTAGATATATGAAACTACGCAACGGATTTTGATGTGGTTTATTTTAATATATAAAAGGTTTCAACAAGAATGTTTGTTCCATATACCATTCATAATATAGCAGAGAAAAAGTGTTATTTTTTGAGGTTTGTTGCTATAATTGCAAACGCTGGCTGAACCCAAAGTGATAGATCAAAATAATGTACTACATAAGAAGGTCTACAAAAAGTACAAGATATTGTATGTCTATCTCTTAGGGATAACTCACAATGACTTATTACAGAATTAATCCTTTCCTAAATAAGTGCCTTAAATGGATTGTGCATTTATTATAGAGCAAAATGGGCCGTCACAGCATGTAATTTAAATGAATATTTTCGGAGATATTACAGATTACAAATGTAGGGACGCAGCGATACCGGTAGACGCGTACCGTTAACTATCGCCAATCAAACTTAATAAAATCAAAATTTACTCATTTCTTATAGATATATCGCTTCTGAGGCGAAACAAAATTCGCCAGATCGATTAGTATCAAACGATTGCCAAATGATTATTTGGCAATGATTTCTACCACGGAGATCCCATATTTGAATCGTAACGACTTTTTGGAAGTTAAATGCAGTAAATGTCGAAAAATATTAAAAATTGTGCGCGTTGTATGCCAATTGATTTCGCAATCTGGAACTAAAAAACTGGAAATTACCGCTACTTACAACTTTGCATAATAAAGGCGTACAGTTACATGTTGTACGATTATTTAACATACAAGTTTATCGATTCCTTTTAGATTTATTTGCTAATAAAACATACCTAATGTACAAATACTAATTGTTAAAGATTGATCACAGCGTACTGCGTTCTTGGACATGATATCACAGTGTTATCGCTAGTTTCAAATAACAAAATAGATAATGTTTAGTCTTTGTAAAATAGATAAATAATATTTGTAAACATAAACATCATTACATAGTATAAAACAAAGTCGTTTTGCGCTGTCTGTCCCCATACATGCTTATATGTTTAAAACTACGCACCGGTTTTTGATGCGGTATGTTTGAATAAATAGAGGGTGCCAACGGGGTGGTTTTTATCTATAATTCATGTATGACGTAGTGAAGAGAAAGTGATAATTTTTGAGATATAGCAATTTAATTCCAAGCGCTGACTGAACCCTAAGTGATAGAACAAAATAATGTACTACATTATTTTGCACCATCAATAGGTCTACAAAAAAGTCTGCGGAAAAAGTCTGGATATCCCTAAGAGATATGAATATGCCAATATGCATATCTCTTAGGGATATCCCACAGTGACCATTTTTATTTATTTTCTGAGGCGAAACAAAGTTTGCTGGGTCAACTAGTTAATAAATATAATGAAATAGATATCTATTTAACTAATTGTAACAAAGTTGTTGTTTGTACATTGGAGGAAAAACACTTGTTCTTAGTAAGAATTTTAATCTTTCTTCTTTTCTGAACGTTCATTATGTGGAATATAACCATATCGTTTTCACCGACGCGTCCGCGAAAGAAATCCTCTAGCTACACGTCCCGAAGTGTAGTTAGAGGGTTACTTTAAAATTTATAAATGGTAGAGCTGAATAGATCCGTTTGGTCAGTGAAATACCACGATCTTTCAAAACATCGATGTAAATCTCAAGCCGCTTTCATCCTCTGAGAGAAGTATTAGGAGGTCCGCCGTATGTCCATTCAACTCCTATCTCCATCCACATCCCATATGGCCGGCAACGCAACAGTGACCCTCTTGGTGTTGCAGCACCAGTCACTTATGATTCATTTTGCCCCCTATCAAATAAAACAACGTGGGCACCTTTTTATCACGGGGATGTAGTTAGTAAATTTAGTAGGGTTGTCTTTGGAGGAAGTTCCTTTCCACATTTCCTTGTCCGATAAATATACTCGTACTGTGTGTTATTAAAATCAGATGAATGTGAAAAAAAAAATAGTAATCATCAAATAGTTATTATTTATTTCTTCTTACTACATATTGTAACATAACATAACTTCACGCCTTTTGTTACACGAAGTATACAAATGGAATAGGTGGCGAACCTGTTGTCATTCCGGGCACAAAGTTTTCAGTCATATTGTAAATATATATTTATAATATTCTATTAATTATTTTTAAACTTATCTCTATTTAAACTTATCATAATATTAGAATTAGAATCAATATTAACAAGCAAAGTTTTAGAGTCACGTTCAGAAGGAAATTGGGTGTCAAAAATATGTGAAGCTTGCTATGTAGAATTATATTAATTCTATAAAATATAATACCTTTTATAGAGAAATGGGTAGGCGACGTTATTTCATCGCGTTATATTGGGATCAGTTATACGAGGATAAACGAGGAGAAGTGTTATCAGATGGTAGGCAACTAACGCCACCCATGGACACCTGTAACACAAATATTTTTGTATAAAATCACGCCCTTTTCTACCTGAAAGTGTAGACAGCTGTTGTCAAAGATCGACTCGCTGAATTTTAAGTCCCAAATGGAATAGGTGGCAGAATCTATTGCTATATAATTGGAATCAATTTCAATTTCCTTTACCGATATTTATCACAGATAGCTACCGAAAATAATACCGAAAAATAATTGTTGTGAGGCGTGTGAATTGATTCGGGGGAATCAATTCACTCGCCTTATTGATTCAGGAACGCGAGAAATAAAATATATGTACTTTATTTTATTTAAATAAATTACTTTTAAATTACTTTTAAAGCAGTACTTTTAAAACAGCTACCAATGTATTTTATCAAATACAGTAATGATTAATGTTCAATATTGTTAAAGTCAAATAATCTAGTGAGGTGTATAAGAATCATGCAGTATGGTGCTCTGTTCTCTCTGCCTACTCTGTTGAGTTCATTGCAGCTATTGTCTCGATATATTGGAGTAAAATAATTCTGAATATAATTGTTTATACATACTATGATAGAGTCAATTTATTTACTAAGTTCTAAACCTAACACCGCAGTCTGTCGGCTGTAACTAACCGTAACAGTGCTATCGATAACACCTGGCCCACTATGTAGAGATCTCTCTACAATTCAGAATGGATTTGCAACGATTCTACCGGTCCTATATATTATGATCTAGATATTGAACTAGATGAAACAATTATATTTACGTTTGATTTTTTAATAGTCTTTCTATTATTAAATAGTGTAAATCAAAGATTCTACACTTTTTTTGTATGTCCCTTAAGGGATTGAGAGTTTAAATGGAAGAGACGTAATTTGACTTAGTTATTTTATAATATCGACTTCGAAAAAGCAGCTAGTTTATGTCAATGATTTTTTGTAACTTCACACCGATTTCTACCCCAACGAAGTTTTTTTAACGTTGGAAATGGAATATGTTGCTGAACCTATTGCCATATATTGGGCATAATAATTTCATTGATACTTATCGATCTTCTTTGACTATAATAATGCAAATTATTGATGATACAATAACATAAATACTTGATATAGATTTTTTTATGCGATAGGAGGGCAAACGAGCAGGCGTGTCACCTGATGGTAAGCAACCAACGCCGCCCATGGACACCAGCAACACATATAGTTTTACTGTTGCGTTGCCGACCGTTAAGGGATATGGAATAGGGGATACGAAAGGATGGGGAAGGGGTGTGGACCTCCGGGTACCTCTCTCACCGGACGAAACGCGGCATGAGCCACTTTACATCGATCTTCTGAGAGGTCGTGGTATTTCACCGGTCGAGCCGAATCATGCAGCGAACTGCTTGACTCTACCACTGTGTGGCACGAAAGGTGGCACGAAATATACCGGGTCAGATCAATGTTTATTTGTTTATATGCTGTCATTCTGCACAATGTATGTTATTGGATTCCTCCTAAAACTACTTCGGTTTATAGCAAAGGCTGAAAATGGGTAAGCGTGTAGGGTAATCTTGTAGTAATCGCAAATTTTGTTCAGTGCTCGTAATTCTTCTCGTTTTTTCTACTACTTATTTTTGTGTCCACTACTTAAACAAATTTCTTGCTTCCATAAGTAAAAATGGTTTTGGTTGAAATTTTTCATGATATTTTTTAATTTCCAGGTACTCTATTCTCTATCAGCGTGTTCAGTAGAAAATTGAAGGCAGACGACGCTGTGCTCGGCATTATTTCTGCCTCGAGTAAAATATGTGGAGCTTTAGTCTTAGCGTTCGCCAGAAATGGTTACGAAGTGTACTTGTGTAAGTAAATATATAGACGAATATTTATTGTAAAATTGAGTGAAATGTAAATATGCCGATATTCGAGGGGTCGTGGTATTTCACCGGTCGAGCTGGCCCATTCATGGAGCGAACTGCGTGGCTCTACCAGTGTTTAAATATGAACTTATTATTATTATAAAATAAGTGTTGAAAACGAATTAATTTTTATTCCAGCACCTTTATTGGAAATCTTAAATGGTACTTCATCTATAGCATTAAGATCAATTGCATCTAAGTTAGTCTCATATCAAGAATTAGGTGAGTATATGTGTTTATGTTTAATCAAATCTATTTATAGTATCTAATTTATTGGACTATTGAAATTTCACTGTGCCTTATGGCGCTCTATTTTCTCTGCCTACCTCGCAAAAGACTTGGCGTAAAGTTATGTATATGTGTATTT
Source organism: Euproctis similis (assembly GCA_905147225.2). Classification (NCBI taxonomy): domain Eukaryota; kingdom Metazoa; phylum Arthropoda; class Insecta; order Lepidoptera; family Erebidae; genus Euproctis; species Euproctis similis. Next base: position 3,732,320 of record LR990118.1, on the reverse strand, counting down.
ATAAATACGTATAAAAATAGCTAAAATAATTTTATTTTGTACAACATCACTGGTATCTTGCCCAGAAACCTAGCAGCATTTCACGATGAATATCAATGTAAACCCGCTGTGTGAAGTACAACCCTCTAGTCAGGAGTGGTCTGGACTGGTCACTTCTCAATTTTTTTCTCTGAAAAAAAAACGAGAATTTGGATTTCATGTCACTAGACTTGATCTCCAAACTAGTCAAAAATATTATCACCAGCACAATGAAATGTTAAAATTTTAAAGTTTATTTTATCACTTCTTCCTTAGAAACTTAAGTCATTTAACAATCACTCAACCATCATTTAAGTTGTGTGTGTTACATAACATAACATAACTTCACGCCTTTTTCTACCCGAAGCTGTTAAGCCTCCTCTTGCCGTTGTTTACGTCTCAAATGGCGAACCTAATGCCATACCGGGCACAAAGTTTTTAGCCGTCGATATTTATCACACGTAACTTCCGAAAATAATTTCCAAAAGTCATTGGTGTGAGCCAATTTGAGGATTCGAATCCGCGACCTCTGGATGCAGAAACGGGGTGGTCGATCACTGGACCACCAAAGTCTACAATGTTAATTAGTTTATCACTACATAGTATAAAACAAAGTCGCTTTCTCTGTCCCTATGTCCCTTTGTATGCTTAAATCTTTGAAACTACGCAACGGATTTTGATGCGGTTTTTTTTAATAGTTAGAGGGTGTCAACGGGGTGGTTTTGATCTATAATTCATGAAAAAAAATGATAATTTTCAAGATTTAAAACTTTAATCGAAAACGCTGCCTGAACCCTAAGTGATAAATCAAAACAATGTACTACATTATTATACACTTTTAAAAGGTCTATAAAAAAGTCCGCGAGGGCATATGTCTATATCTTAGGGATAACCCACAATGACCATTATTATTTTTTTACTTTTTACGAGAAATAATGGCTTATTTACGAAGCAATTTTAAACATTACAGCATTAATTTTCATCCAATTAAGTGGCTTAAATAGATTGTGCTTTTAATATAGATTAATATAGCCATTTACAGCATGTAATTTAAACTAATATTTACGAAGATATTACAGTATTAACATAGCGGTACATAGCAGTTGCGTTTGCGCGCCAAAACGCGTGCCGATAAATAGTACAAATTGAACTTTTTAAGATCCAAATATTACTAATTTATTTCTTTTGATGCGGAACGAAGTTCGCCGGGTCAACTAGTAATATATAAGTATATTAATGTATTATGATTAATGGGTGTTTTTCTATGTACTAAAAGTATATATTTACAAAAGAAAAGTATATATGTATTAATATCCGTTATCTATTATCCATAACACAAGCATTTAGTTGCTTAGCTTGGAACTAGAGGGCGATGTGTGTATTGTGTCCAAGATATAATACCTCCATAGAACAATTGTTTGTGTAAAGCATGTCTGAATTTTATTTTCAGGTAAAGTGTTTTCTCTGTTTGGTGTGGCAGAGACCATAATGCCCATAATATTTGTACCGCTGTATTCAAGTGTCTATATCTCAACACTGTCAATACTTCCGGGGGCTGTTTTTCTGATGAGCGTCCTGTTTACACTACCAGCTCTTGGTATATTTAGGTAAGGTAACATGTTTTTTACTACAAATTTGAAGTTTAAATTTAATGTGAATAGGTAAAATTGTCTGAAGGCGTCATAATACTATATGATAATACTGTTTAAATACAGGCCTAGTGGGAATATTGAAAAGGACAAAATCTTTCGAATTAGTTTATTATAGTATAAGTGATTGTATAAGTGTTTGTAGATAGTAGTCTCGGTGGTCAGGTGGGCAAATGGTTTCTTAATACAGAGGTCGCTGGTTGGAATCCTGGCACACACCAATGACTTCTCGAAATTATTTTCGAAAGTTGTGTGATAAATATCGCTGACTAAAAACTTTATGCCAGGTATGAGCCCGGTATGGCAATGGGTTCGCCGTCTATTCCATTCGGTACGTAAACATAACGGTGAGTCGAGGCTTAACAGCCACTGCCCATACCTTCGGGTAGGAAATAACGTGAAGTAATGATATGTTTTTAAGTAATCGTGCAGTGAGTGCTAACTACAAAGAACACCTTAACAATGTGACTTCCCCATAATAAAGACAATAAGAAAAGTGTTAATGGGCACACTTTTATTTTTCATCTACATAGCAGTTTAAATTTAATGTGAATTACCTATCAGCCAAGGTCTCGGTGGTCTCGGTTTAAATTCTAGCTCACACCAATGACTTTTCGAAATTGTTTTCGGAAGTTATGTGTGATAAATATCGGTAAGTGAATACTTGCCCAGTATGGCAATGGTTTTGCCATCTATTCCATTTGGGACGTAAACATAACGGTGATACGAGGCTTATCAGCCGCTGCCTACACCTTCGGGTAGAAAAAGGCGTGAAGTTATGTTATATATCTTATGTTACTTATTACCCTTATGTCATATGGTATATTGCTATGGGGCAGAACAGCTGAGATTTATTCCATTTTCGTTATTCAGAAACGAGCAGTACAGGCAATTTTTAATTTGGGTACTAGGGTCTCCCTCAGAGAACGTTTTAAGGAAATTGGTATTTTAATGGTTGTCTCCCAGTTTATATATGATAACATCATGTTATTGAGGAGAAATTTAGATAAATATACAAAACATAGCGATGTACACAATTTTAATACTAGAGGCAAGCATAAGCTTGAATTACCGTATCAACGCCTGCACAAGGTACACAAGTCTTTTTTGGGAATGGGTGTACGGTTTTATAATAGGATACCTGCGCATATTCTGGATTTGTCTTATAATCGCTTTAGGCGGGCTGTGAAGGGTCGTATCATTGGTGGTGCATACTACACCATCAACGAGTTCATGACTGACAAGTCGGAGTGAGACCGTCAAATTGCTTGCTCAACGCGGATTTTGTAGTTTGTGTATTGGAATTTGTTCACTTTTTCGGAGTGGAGGCGTTCTGTAATAATTTCTGATAGCTTTTTAATTGTAATTTGCCTTGATATTGTGTTCAATATGTGATACTTAAATTTTATTATTCCCACTCTAATTAAAAGATGTCGCGTCAGTTGTGCTCGACTACTGTGATTGCATAGAATTTCTTAGTTAACATGTAGGACGTTGATTTTAATTTGGTTGGATCTTTATTGTGATTGTCGAGTATTCTGTTTGCTACACCTTTTATTCACCAACCTTCTGATTTGTTTTCAGTAGTTATAATAATATTGTTATTTATTTCAAATGGTTTGAAAAGAGTATTTGGCACATGAGTTTCTTGCCCGATTCTTCTCATGATAGCCCCTACACTCGGAATCGGGCCGCTCGTGGCGATTGCGTCCGTGTCTTTTTTTTGTTCCACGGAGGTACTTTCCACAAGCGCTCGTGTTTGTATTTAATTTTAAATAATATGTTATCTGTACTTGTTGACTATTTTTAAGTGTCTGTGAAGACCTATAAAAATAAAGTTATTTTGACTTTGACTTTGACCTTCCTAGAGTGTAAGTGTAAGTAAGTTCCTTCCTAAGCCTAGACTGTAATATCAATGTGGTATCTACTAAACCAGGGATACTTCATTTAAGATACAAAAAACTTTCGCATAGGTAGAAAAATCGCTGTGCCAGTGGTAAGTTTTCCCAGTTTTAATGAACCTAACTAACAACAGTTGTCAAACTCATCATATTTAGGCTACAGAGTGGGGCAAATATACTATAAGGCTTTACATAACCGTTCTTTTAGCGAAGTCGAGTAGTTAGCATATAATTCTATATGACAGCAGAAACATTTATAAGTTAAACCAATTTATAAACCATTTATATTCTAGCTGGTTCTACTGCCAGCACAAGAAAGACGATAAAGAGAAAAGACTGAACATGCCTACTATACAAGATGCCTCGACAGAAAAGACTGATGTTACGCTATAGAAGAACTAATTTAGGCAATAACCAGAACTCTTCTCATGGTTATATCTGACAACATTTGGTAGAGGTTTAAATTTTACTAAGATAACAAAGAAGAGGCCCTTGTCTGTGTGACAGCCCCTTTCTCAACTACGGCATTACAAATTATATTTTTTTGGATTCCGCATAATTTCTAAGTCAAGTATTAATGAAGATTTCTCAATAAATGTGTTACACTGCGCTTAGAAATGTTTATATTTATTTATTAATTGTTAACTTGTAATATGATAGAAATAAAATTATTTACAAAAATTGCATTTTTTTTTAAATAATATATTTCTTCGTTATAATTATTTGTATTGCATTATTCATAATAATTGAAATTTAATTTCAGGATGCTATAAGATTGTATGTGTGAAAATAATGCAACGATTGGTTGACTATTTTATGGGATAACAATTTTAAGGGTAAGTGACTGGCGTCTTTAAGATAGTATAGAGTGGGATGGGGTGGAAAGAAGGAGAGATAGGTGGATTTCAGATACCTCTTTCAGCGAAAAAAACACGCCATGAGCCACATTACGTCAACATTTTGAGGAATGGTTGTAGGTATTTCATTGGTCAAGCTAGCCATGAGGACATGCAGAGAACTGCGTGAACCTACCGCTTTATCTTGGAGCTGAACATTTACTTTATTAAAGTATAATTTCTATTAAAACTCTTATAGCATCACAAAAGCTACAAGGATTGAAAGAGATTGTCGGTGTAAAAGTAAGAAAGGGCATGCTCCGATGGTTGCTGCAAGGATGAATGATGCAAGATTGACTAAGCAGATATACAATGCAAAAGCGGATGGATGTAGGAGTCGAGGACGGCCTAGACACACATTCCATGACCAAATAGAACGAGTTCTGGAGGAAGGTGATGTTAGGAGCCTCAAAAACCGACGCGCGTGTATGAAACGAGTAATGAAAGTCAACGAAGCGAGTGAGGTGTGTAAGAATCGTGCCCTATGGCGCTCAGTTCTCTCTGCCTGCCCCGCAAGGGATTTGGCGTGAAGTTATCTTTGTAAAAGCTACATCGTTATAGTGGTAGAGCCACGCAGTTTGTTGCATGAATGGGCCAGCTCGACCAATGAAATACCACAGCTTAAAATATCGACGTAATGTGGCTCACACCGTGTTTTGTTCAGTGAGAGAGGTGTCTTGAGGCTCACCTCTTTCCTCCTCTTATCTCATTCTCTTAAACCTGCAACACTATGTGTGTTGCGGGTGTCCATGTCCAGGACGAAGCTGGTTGCTTACCCCTTAGATGACCCGCTGGCTCATTTGCCCGCCTATTTTATAAAAAAAAGCAATCATTATATTAATTTTTTTTTTCTGTCAAAGCCTGCACACACGGTCGTAAAACGTATACCGGAAGCATAAATTCATTTTCCGAAATGCATTTCCGTTATGCATGTAGGTACTGTACAGGTAACACGCACTAAATTTCACTTTGTATAACCGCTGGAGCGTTAAGGCACTACAACCCTGTTTGTGCCGTGTATTCCTCTTTTGTGAATTGGTTAATTTTGATGAAACGTTACGACAAATATCGTCATCATCAAAGGACTTTGATACAACCTCTTGGCGTTAATATTCAAATATTCTCCCACTATTCAATGCTACCTGGTGGTATCTTCAATCTACCTGGTGCTCCTTAATGCAACCTCATCATCAATTTATACCCGTACACAATTTTTCCGCTTATATATATATGGTATTGGGAGGCAAACGAGCAGGCCTGTCACCGGATGTTGAGTAACAAACGCCGCTCATGGACACCTAAACAAATATAGTGTTACAGTTGCGTTACCGGCCCCTCAAAATGGTATATGGAAGATGTCGGAAGTGGAAAGGGTGTGGGGTGAGGCGTTGGGCCTCCGGATACCTCTCTCACCGAGCGAAACACGGCAAGAGCCACTTTACGTCGATATTCTGAGAAGTCGAGGTATTTCACCGACATTTTATAAAGATTATTTTGTATTGTTTCCATTTCATAAAGATTGTTTTGTAATTTTTCGTCTCATTTGCTTGTGATTTTTAACATGAACGAATCAAATCGAATCCGAATATATTTCTTTTTATAGGTCTTCACAGACACTTAAAAATAGCCAATATGTAGATTGCAACTTGCAATTAACACATTATTAAATGTTAACTAAATATTAACACATCCACTTAGGAAATTTCCTACGGGGAACAAGCAAACTCGGACGTATACACCCCAAGTGGCCTGATTTTAGTGTTATCTTAGTGTGGTGTGATCTTAGTGTTGGGGCTATCGTGAGAAGAACCGGACAAGAAACGAGACCTCAGACTCAGAATGAGACTCTTTTATTTGATTACAGAATTCCCTTTTATTAACTTTATTTGTACAATGACATACTATATGTCATTTGAAATCATAAAATGACATCACCTCAGTAACCTTTAGACAAGTTCGGTTATAATTTTCAAAGTTGTAATTTATACGTTAAAATAAACTGAGACAAACTTAATCAGAAGAAGATATGGCATGAGACTTAATTAACTTCTATACTCGCGCTCGCTACTTTATAATTGCTCTGTGGAATAATGCTGGTGTTCCGGTGATTGAGATAGATATATCCATAGATTTATCATAAACTGTAGTGGATGCCAAATATAGTAGTAAAAAGTATAGTAAAAATGTACTACTGATCAACACTGACAACGCGATCGCGAGTAAGCGATTCTCAGGATGTATCTAATTCAACACATGAACAATACTTATGTAAAAGTTGACACTTGGATGCAGTTTTTACACACACATTGATAAGTCACTCACACATCAACAACCCATTTTTTGTCTCGTTATTTGGGTGCCTATTGCCGATCTACTACTCTTATATCTATGAACTAGCTGACCCAGCAAACGTTGTCTTGCCGAAAAATAAAATTTAAAAAATAGGGGTTGATCGTAGGGGGTAGAAAATTTAGGGTTGCATGTATTTTTATATCCTGTTTTATAAAAAAAAATACGAAACAGAAATATGTCTAAAATTAAAAAAAAAAATTGAGCGGTGGGCTACTCTTGTGATTTAGGGGGATGAAAAATAGATGTTGTCCTATTCTCAGATCTACCCGACACGCACATAAAATTTCATGAGAATCGGTCAAGCCGTTTCGGAGGAGTTCAATTACGCACATCTAGACTCGAGAATTTTATATATTAGAGAAGATATATCAGAGAGATGTAATTATTCTGTTGGCATTTCCGCTTTAGTGAGATCGCTTATGGCATTTTATGAGCAAAGGAACAAGCGGTTCACTTGATGGTAAGAGACTAGCTCCGACCAGGAACCTTTGGAACACAGATAGGGTTTAAATAGCGGTTGACAGCCTTTAAAATAGAATATAGAAGAGGTCAAAAGCGGGATGAGCAGGAGAGGGCTATGGATACCTGTCTTAACGATCGAACGCGGCATGAGCCGTGAACTCTACAAGTAAAATGCGTTTTGATTGTCTAGAGAGTGTGAAAATATCTGGTCTAGATGACCAAACAACCAGATCCTCTGGGATTTTATAGTGCTTCTCATACGTGTCCATTAAGATAGTCCAATCAGTGATTAGGAAGAGGGTTGCTCGACATCCAGATTCATCATTCAAGTCGCTTCTCATATAGTGTAGCTCATGCCTAATATATTTCTAACTTCACCAGTTACCAAAAACTCATGACAAACGACACCAGTGTAAGTGAAAAGCAATGTTTTGTGCGGACTGATTTGCTTAAATCTAAATAATGGGCGCTCGAACTAAATACACAATTATATATTCCGAGTGTTTTGCAAAAGGAATTATTATATGCGTGAAAGTTCCGCCCACGAATTCTGCAATACATACACGTGTTCAACCAATAAATAGAACCAACAAACAAATTGAAATTATTGAATTGTAGTAAATTTACAATTTAATATTGACAATATTGTATTGTTAAACATGTACTACTTCTGCATTTTACTCCTGGTGGAGGAGGACGGTTTATGTCCGGCAGGCGACCAGTAATAAGACCGTAGTCAAAATTTTTGATAACATGGAAAGTTCGAAAGGATGACATGTTGTGCCCATCCCTGGTGGAGGGTAATCCACCAGCGAAAATGTCCCTAAGGAGGGTTGATGTCAGGAGGGTGGCCGGTCATAAAACCACAGTCAAAACTTTTGACAACATGGATAGTTCGAAAGGATGACATGTGCCAACCCCACTTAGAGTAGCATAAGGGCTAAATAAAATAAGGTCTAAATAAAATACTTCTCGACAGTTACACCGCCTGTCTGACGTCAACCCTCCTTGAGAATGTTTTCGTTGGTGGAAGAGGGAAGGTTTTTGAAAGTGGGATCGGGAAAGGAGAGAGGACCAGATTGGGCATCCGCATCTTTCCACCTCTCTTACCGAGCGAAACGCGGCATGAGCCACTTTACGCCGATATTTTGAGAAGTCGTGGTATTTCACCGGTCGAGTCCATTCAAAAAGAAAACTGTGGGGCCCTTCCACTACATTATAAGATTACTTTGTCTATAAATATGCACCTTTTAACCTAACTCAGCAGGTCTCTCTAATTTCGGCGGGAATTTAAAATTTAAAGCTGATTTTAATAAATAAACCCATTAAACATCAAACGTAAAGAAACTGTCAATATCTAGATGAGACTATTATGTTTAAGAAGCAATCGTAGGGTGAAATAGCCAATTATAAGTAGTTTGTTGCTTAACATATATTTAAAGTATTTAACTGTGATCGTAATAAATACAAATTATAAGTAAGGTTATATATATTTTTAGTGACAGTTCAAATATGACACAGAATAGTCCTAAAAATAATAATATGTCTTTCTTACTATAGCTGTCCAAAGTACAGCCCTCTGTGAACTGGAGGAGTTGCCAAAAACGTGATCTTCTTAGTGTTCATAACTCTTCCTGCAATTTTATTGTATTTGGTGAAGAGCTCCACTCCAGTCTAGTCAGTATACCATGTTGTAGGAAGCTGGAAGGTTGATCGGAAGCCCGAAATAGCTAACATCATCCGTCAATAGATCATCATCATTTTCCTACCCTTATCTCACTTTAAGTGGGGTCTGCGCAACATCGGATTTGGTTGTGGTTTCCACCGGCCGCCTACCTGACGTGAACCCTCCATGGGGCTATTTTCTTTGGTAGGATAGGGAAGGGGTTGGAAGTGGAATGGAAAGGGTATTATAAAAATATTGTGTGGTTTTATGAAACCACCGTAAAAGTGAAACTTTTTTTCACATTATAGACATTTAACTAAAAATTTTCGAAATATTATTTTTTTCGAAAATCGAATGTAAGTCACTGTTCACGTATTTTAGTTACCATAAAATATTGGTTACATTTATAAACGATAATAGACGTGAAAGGCGCTCTGGCGAGCGCCTTTCACTTTATCCCTACTCCGCGGCCGACCGTCACGCGACATGCAACACGCAGACGAAAAAGTTTGAGACGATGTAATAAAAGTTTCACTCATTCGGTCATCCAGATATTCACTACTAAATTGACGAACATAACTGTGTCACATATATGTAGTTCACTTTTTGGAATTGGAAACTTAAAAGCCGCCGCCTACGCCTCCGTCGTTTACAATACATACGAATTTATTATATTCCCTTTTATCGTGTCATTTGTTATATTAATAATATAATTTTTTTTTTCTCCGCCTGCAATACGTACGTACGTATATGTATGTATGTAAAAAACAAACAAACCCGATCCTAGAAAATGTGTCGAAATTGGTAAAGAGGACGGTAATTAGACGATTATACATACGGCCCTCGTGGTGCATCGGTAAACCGCACTACCGATAACACAAGGTCGGGGCGGGTTCGATCCCTCGTCTGGGGGTGTTTTTCTACATGTTTTTACGGTATTTATTTACAAAAATAAAGTGTATATTTGGGTAATTAATTAATAATAAATAAACGATAATAGACGTGAAAGGCGCTCTGACGAGCGCCTTTCACTTTATCCCTACTCCGCGGCCGACCGTCACGCGACATGCAACACGCAGACGAAAAAGTTTGAGACGATGTAATAAAAGTTTCACTTTAAAAAGTTTCTATTAAACAAAAAAAAAATGCTATTGAACCAAAACAAAAAAGAAAAACTGCAATTTATTAAAAATTGCGTTCATATAAATTGATTATAATTGGGTAGTTTACCTTAGCATATCTACAACTCAACAGCTTAGTAGAAACGCTTTCAACGCGATCCGTTAATTATCGTCAAAATTTAAAGACGTGTTATTTAAATTTCACCAAAAGCTCATTAAGATACGTGCCCGCCTCAACCTACAAGATAAACGGTTTTCAAAATAACAACTACAAAAGGTACAATTTTAGCTTATTCATTTAAGTGTAATTAAAATGAGACGAAATAATGACTTAGTCATGGCTTCGTGCAAATTAATAACATACAGTTTTGAAGCGCTGGGAGATATTCGTGAAATAGTCGCCGAGGCCTATCTCTTTAGTATGCAAGAGGGGGCAAGTGGGGGTGGTGGTGGTTCTCAAAGTTTCCCCAATTGTTTTTCGTGGAGAATTTACATGGACTAATGTGTGTTGTGTTCGTCGTCATTAAGACAAGTCTGGAGTTGCTCGGTAAAATTACGGCGTAATTAATGGGTGGGACTGATATTATGAGGGCGTTGTCGTCAGATATTTTTGTAGTTATTATACGTAGTGCATTCTTTTAAACATACCTTTATTCTTGTAAATATATGTCAGGACTCGGTGATCCAGTGGTCGAGCACCCCGCTTCTGAATGTAGAGGTCGCAGGTTCAAATCCTCACACTGGCTCACACCAATGACTTTTCGAAGTACTTTTCGGAAGTTATGTGTGAAAAATATCGATGACTGAAAAATCTTTGTGCCCAGTATGGCCATAGGTTCACCACTTATTCCATTTAGGATGTAAAACATAACGGCGAGACAAGGCTTCACAGCCACTGTCTACACCTTCAGGTAGAAAAAAGCGTGAAGTTATGTAAATATACCCTACGACATAAATGTAATATAACTTCATGCTTTTATTAAGGGCAATAGGCATAGATTTCAGTTAAACAATGTTTGGACACTATGCCTTAACTGTTTCTTGTCCTGAAGTAAATAACAAAATTTATACAACCTATCAGTGTTTTATTATTACATTTAAAATCAATAACATACAAATACCTAAAATATATAGCAATTTCATAACCTAACCGTTGAGTTTCACATGTAAATATAAGAAATAATATGGCATAATTGGCGCTACCTGTACCATCGGTTATTATAAGAGTTAATTTTATATAAAAATAGCTGACCCGGCGAACTTTGTTCCGCAGCAAAAGTAATAGATGAGTACATTTCGGATTTATCATTTTTCCTATACTATATCACCCTCTATCTATTAAAAAAAAACGCACCAAAATGCGTTGCGTAGTTTTAAAGATATAAGCATATAAGGGTACAAATAGCGGACTGACAACCTTATTTTATACTAAGTAATGTAATGATGAGGCAGAAAAAAGCAATCCTATTAACATACATACTTTTGTTTTTGGGTACATCTTTTTTTGCTAAAGTTAAACTAGTTACTACTAAAATTAGTTATATATCTAGTACATTTTAGTACTTAGACAGCTTTCACTTAGTTCTGAAATTATGCTGTCTAAAATATTTATATGTATACATATATTAAAAAAAATAAATATATATATATATATATATATATATAATAAAGTCTCGGTGGTCAGTGGTCGAGCACACGGCTTCTGATCCCGAGGTCCGGGTTCGAATCCTGACACTGGCTCACACCAATGACTTTTCGAAATAGTTTTCCGAAGTTAAGTGTGATAAATATCGATGACTGAAAAGCTTTGTGACCGGTATGGCAATAGGTTTGCGGTTCGCCACCTATTCTATTTGGGACGTAAACATAACGGCGAAACGTGGCTTAACAGCCTCTGCCTACACCTTCGGGTAACAAAGGCGTGAAGTTATGTTGTTATGTTATGTTATATATTACATATCTGGTTTTATTTAAATTTTATTTAAAGGTATACCGATATTTTTAATTCAGTCTGTTATCCAGTTTGAACTAAGTTTTAGTTTGATTGCAGTGCCTGTTCTATTTCTATGTCAATTTTCTTGGCTTCATCTCTCAATTTATCCTTTTTGTGTTCAAAATATAGCCACCTGAAATTTAATCAAATTTAACTGTTATTATTATTATCTGGTGGAAAGCGACTAGCATTGCCTATGGACATCTGATATATCAAGAAGGTCGTAGTGGCATTATCAGCCTTTAAGATGGGATAGGAGGTTAATATCGAGAAGAGGGAATGGATGTGGGGCTCACCAAATGAAATGCGGCTTAAGCCACTATAAATAGGAGATGTGGAATTTCACCGGTTGAGCCGGCCTATGCAGCGAACTCATTGCTCTACCGCTGTTTTAAACGTGAGACATTATATTTTGTAGAGACCTGCGGTACTGGTTACTTTAAAGGCTATATTTCTACGGAAATGCTTGAAAATTTAATGTCAATATTTGGCTGTTAATTATGAATGTTTGTATAGCGTCTGGGTATTTTTGTGTGTACTATATTTAAGTAGCAAGAAAACAAAGTGTACATTTATGATTATCGTAGTTTCATTACATAACACAATCTTTAGCAGCCTTAGTTTTGGTCTAACGGGCGCTGTGTGTATTTGGATGCAAAGTGGTGCCATCTAGTTTCCAAGATATGAGGATTATAGATTAGGTTACGTTAAAAAACTTCAATATCTAATATACTTTCTAAAACGCTGGGATATCCTCATTATATATATTTGTTCACGACAGGGGATCGAACCAGCAATCTTAATAAGCAGGTGGTATTTTTACAGCAATATACTCACGTATATATAGCAACAGCAGGTAATGTCAACAATGATCCAAGAAGGAAGACGGCTCCAGGCAGAATTTTAAGAGTCGCTTCGTACACATTTGTATACAAAGGTCCATACAGTAAGGGAGTCATGGCTTCAGCGAAGCCAAATAGAGAATTCACTTTACCTGTAAATAATTATATTAAATCAGTTATTTTTTTATAGCAGCAGTAAATGTGGCCAACAGATGTCTGCGACATTGTGGCGGTCACATGAAGTTAGTTGTTACCTCGTAAATTTGTTCACTAAAATTTGAAACTGGGGATGATCAGGTTTTTGTTAGGATGTGGTTAAGATAAAGGATTACATGTGCGTCGTTATTAAGATAATATTACATAACTTCACGCCTTTTCTACCCGAAGTGATAGGCAGTGGCTGGCTGTTAAGCCTCGACTCGCCATTAAGTTTACGTCCCAAATATAATAGGAGGCGAACCTAATGCCATACCGGGCACAAAGTTTTCAGTCATCGATATTTATCACACATAGCTTTTGAAATTAATTTCGAAAAGTTCGGATTCGAACCCGCGACTTCTTGATTCAGAAGCGGGGTGCTCGACCACTGGACCACCGAGACCTTTAAGTTTGGTTGTTATTAGTGTAGTCTATAGTAACTGCGAGATTCTGCTATTTCATTCTGGTGAAGTAGGTTCGTGCTACTCTCTGTCTCTTCTGATAGAATATGATTCTTCTGATTAAAACATTTCTTTTTCTCTTATATAAACGCACCGATGGTCTTGCTATAGCATGAGGGCTAGCAGTTAAAAGCAGTTCTGTGTTCACATCAATGACTTTATGGGAATCTGTTCTTAATCGGTCTCGGTCTCGGTGGTCCAGTGGGAGAGCACACGGCTTCTGATCCAGAGGTCCGGGTTCAAATCCTGACACTGGCTTACACCAATTACTTGACTTTTCGAAATTGTTTTCGGAAGTTAAGTGTGATAAATATCGATGACTGAAAACTTTGTGCCCGGTATGGTAATAGGTTCGCCACCTATTCCATTTGGGACGTAAACATAACGGCGAGACGAGGCTTAACAGCCGCTGCCTACACCTTCGGGTAACAAAAGGCGTGAAGTTATGTTCTTAATCTAAGTGTGATAATTTAATTATTGATGAATTTGGAAATTGTGTCCAATGGGGTTGTTCCGAATAAGATGACAGCTATTCAGTTACGAAATGTGTAAATATGGAAGGATTCAAAGGAATCTTTAGAACAGAAGATGCAATTAACAACAAATGGGGAAACCAAAAAGCAAACTTACCAAAATCATCGCCAGTGACTAATTTAGTTGCTATAGAACGCATTGCTATGAATGAAGTTCCGTTGAGGATCTCGAGCAGAGGTGCTGTGGACAATAGAGATAATATAAATTTGTTTACACGTTGTATATATTATAAATATAGTCTGCGTAGTGTAGTGATTTTACCATTCGGCTTCTGTTGGAGAGGTCTTAAGTTTAAATCCGGATTGGTAACGACAACTCTGATTTACCCTGTAGTTGTATTTATAATTTGGATCAAACTCAACTATTAAATCTATAAATGAAATATTTATTTACAATAATGAGAAGAAATAAATACATTACATAAATTACAATTTCTCCGCATCTTGGTCTACTGGCAGCGTGCCCAGAAGACTGGCCGCATTGCCACGCTGGATGGCAATGCTAATCTTCTGTGCGAAGAATAGACCAGCCATCTGGTCGCGAGAGGCTTCGATCAGCTTCTTTGCAAGATTTTTGTAAAGTGCACGAGCACTCGGACCCCATGTCCGCAAAGTCTCAACCGGTTCAAATACATAATCAACTACAAGGTATTTGTGCCGCTTGAGATAATAGTTTTTTTTTATCTATTAATTATAATATAACCTATTAGAAAAAAAACTAATATAGTGTATTTATCTTCTGTCTTATATAATGACAACTTTTGTCCCATAAAGTTATCATTTCGGTGAATAGTAAGTTTTAGTAGTCTCTTTAAAATAGTTTTCGTGCGCTCCTTGTGCGTTTTCCCACTACAAACAAGACTGCCTCTAATCGTCACGGAGGGCACGGCAGCGGTGGGCATTCCTTCTAGAATGTAAATATGTATATCATTTCGGCGGTATGGGGACAAAAATGTTAAATTATTATATTTAGTGTTAAGTTAATTTAATTTATTTCAAAATTGTCTTTTCAATTTGCCTTAATATTTTGCTTTATTGTAGCAGTGTTAACATTGAAATTTTTTCCAAACGGAATAGGTGGCATACCTATTTGTCATACCTTGCAAAGTTTTTGGTCATCAATATTTATTTATTTTTTATTATTTATTCTTCCGAAATTAATTACGAAAAGTCATTGATGTGAAGCCAGGATTCAAACCCGCGACTTCTGGATTCAGAAGCAGGGTGCTCGACCACTGGACCACTTACGCATATGTTTCAAACAAGGTTAAACTTATTTATTTCTAAGACTTTCGCGAATCTCACTCATTGATCAAAACAACTTTTAGGATTATATTGTGTTTATTTCTTAGTTATTTATATTTATTTCCCGACGTTTCGAACTCTTTACAGAGATCATTTTCACGAGTGATGAACAAAAAGAATCTTTATCTTTATAAATAAGTAAGAAATAAACGCGATATAATCCTAAAAGTTGTTTTGATCAATAAGGTTAAATTTCCTTTTTCCTTTAAAATATATGTAAAAATCACAGTAAAAAAAAAATCACCGACACGACAAACAAATATCAAAATACCCGTTTATACTCCATAAAAATTCCACCTTCCTTTTAAATCCATAATTATGCTTATTATGATCTGCTGATATCTCTTCGGTTTTCCCCACGATTTATATAAATAACCCTGTTTGTTTGTGATTTCATTTACGAACAGTACTTATAGCTCTTAAGATGTTGCTTGCGGTTGTCATATACAAATATAGTGTTAACAACCTTCATGGCATATCTATATTTAAACAAATTAAATAAATAATATTTGTTTTACAATATTTACAAATAATAAAGAGGATGGATGTAGGAGTCGAGGACGGCCACGACACACACACAGAGAGAAACAGAACGAATCCTCAGGGAAGGTGATGTGAGGAGCCTTATAAATCGACAGATATCAAAACAAAAAATGATTTTATAGAAGTGGCTAGCGCCGCCCATAGACATATGCAACACCTAGAAGGTCATCGTTCCGGGGACTTCTCTTAGGAAATAAATCGCAGCATGAGTCACTTTTCATCGATTTTTGAGAGGAAATTGTATCGGTGGCCCAGTAGTCAAGCTCACGCTTCCGATGACTGACAACCTTGTGCTCGGTATCGCAATAGATTCCGCTACCTATTACATTTAGGTCGGCATAATATTTTGGTGGGTCAAGGCTTTTAACAGTCTTTATCTACAACATTAGGTAGTAAAAGGCGTGAAGTTATGTCATGTATGTATGTAGATATATTCTGAAGAGTCGTGGTATGTTAGTGGTCGAGCTGGCCCCTTAATACAGCGAACTACGTAGTACTATATTGCGATTTTCTTAGAGCAAATAGTTAACAATTTATGGTGTTTAGGCTTTATTATAGCTATCAAAAGGGGCATAGATGAAATAACGTATGTTAGATATATAAATAAATACGATAAATAAATATTGTAAACACCATATCATAATCATGAAGTAAGTAAACAAACCTGTATACATATCGTCTCAAGTTTATTGCGGGATAGACAGAGAGTACTAACGTCATACGCGTAATAGGACATAATGTTTGAGAAGAATTAAATGCAAGTAAAATTTTACTTGTTATTTTAGCTGCCTAATTAATGTAGATTTAGATAAAATATGATGATGATGATAAAATATGTAGGTACATGTATACAAAATTTGAGATATAAATTTTAGGTAATTTAATTTAATTAGAAATTTATTTTCGCGAAATACGAAGCGAATTGAACACATCGCAGCAATTAGTATCTGTGACTTAAACGTAACAATATCGTCTCGGTGGTACAGTGGTCAAGCTCCAGACCAATGATTTGTCGGAATTATTTTCGGAAGTTGTGTGTGATCAATAATGATGACTGGTAACTTTTTGCTTTGTGCAATGGCAATAGTTTGGCCACCTTTTCCAGTCGCTGTATTCAGGTAGATAAAACGTAAAATTACGTTTTATGAACATTATTTTACAATCGATATTATTTTTATCCACTGGTTGTAGAACTTAATTTACGATCTAAAATAAACTATGTGTACATATTCCTAGTTTCCAAATTAGAGAGCATTATGCGACTCAGTGCCACACAATGCCGAATTGTGCTGAAGCCTAATTGGAACGCGAATTGGTGTTAAAATGCGCCAGTAGAGTGCGTTAAATTCATTGTGGAATAAAAGAAGTCACTGTTTGAACTTTCAACCATATTTATATTACCTTTTTTTTAACACAGTTTGAATTAGCTTTGATTATTTCCAAAAAACTAAAGCGAAACGAAAGCTATAATTTTTTTAAGAAATATTATTATTACTAAAGAAAATTATTTAAAATATTGTGATTAATGCCAACATAAATATAAAACACATAATAATTTTCTGTAAATGAGTCGGTAATGTTGGTATCCATGGCACGCATCATGCGAAAGCACTACTTTTGCGAGTGCCCGATTGTGCGTGGCGATGCTGTAGTTGGAACATCAACGTTAAGCATTATGCCGCATAATGCGCCATAATGCTGTAATTGGAAAACTAGGTTTACTAACTCTGGCGATCAATCAATCTTAGAAGTAAAGATTTATATGTTAGCAGTCAATTTGGTAATGTCTTCTGTTCAATACTTTTTTGCGTATATTTTTTTAAGAATAGTGTAATAAATAACAAACATTATCTATTAACAAGAGTATGAAAATTATCTATGCTAATAATACAGAGAAACATTGTCTGTCTGTTAAAACATCTACTAATTTCTAGAATCGATATCCACATGAACTTGAAAATATTTATTTTTCATTAAATATGCGTAAACAAAACAAGGTTGTTACAAAGGAAGTCGGACTGAAAGAGAGTGTCGGTGTAAAAGTAAGAAAATTGCTCCGATGGTTCGGACATATAGAAAGAATGGATGATGAAAGATTGACTAAGCAGATAGATAGTGCAAAAACGTATGGATGTAGGAGTCGAGGACGGCCAAGACACATATTCCATGACCAAATAGAACGTGTTCTGGAGGAGGGTGATGTTAGGGTAAGGATACTAGTTTCTGAAGCAGGGCAGTTTAACAGTGGTAGTCTTGCAGTTAGCTGCATGAATTCTGCTCTCTGAATATGAGCGTGGAGTGGCTCGTGACGCGTTCCGTTCGGTGAGAGAGGTATTCGGAGTCCGGCCCCCTTTCCCCTGCCATTCTCCTCCTACACCCTTAAAGGACGGTAATGCACCACGGTGTTCATGGGCGGTGAGAAGTTGCTTACCATCAGGTGACCCACTTGCTCGTTTGCCCTCCTACTATCCTTCAAAAATCCCAAAATAGTGGAGTTGCTACTGATGTGATCAACTTGATCCTCATATTTTCCCAGTTTTAGCTACGCTGGTCTTACAGAGACCAAACAAATCTTTCTTTATAGTAAAAAATATATGGGTAGATATTGTCTTACCAAGGTATATTTCCAAATCATTTCTAGCAAAAGCGTAGGCGAAAGATGCAACTATCTTGCTGCAGATAGAGATGATACCGAGAATTGTGTCGTCCAACTTCATATAGTTACTGAACAGTGATATGGAGAAGTAAGTGCCTGAAATATAAGGGATCATCCATTACTTACGTATCACGTGTAGGTACTAGGAGAATTTGAAGGACTTTTTCCATTTTTATCAATTAAAGAGCAATAGAGCATTTAAAAATTATAGATTACAATATGTCATATACCCCAAGGAGAATCCTAATAATAATATGATCGTGGTCCCGTATATTATACATACATACATAACTTCACGCCAAATCCCTTGCGAGCTAGGCAGATAGAAGAGTAGAGAGAATAGTAGGTATAATATACTCTATATTATACCTACTATTTGGATAATATAATAATATATAGCAACCCGCTTCTGAATCCTGAGGTCGCAGGTTCGAATCCTGGCTCACGCCATTGACTTTTCGGAATTAATTTCGTTAGTTATGTACGATAAATATCGACGACTAAAAACTTTGTGCCTGGCACATGGTGTGCCAGGTTCGCCACCTATTCCTTTTGAGCCACTGCCTACACCGACGGGTAGAAAAAAGTGTAAAGTTATGTTATGTTATAATAATAGAGCCTGGATGAAGACTACCTCTGATATTGCATACAAACACAAATAGGAAATTTTAAATGTCTGCAGCTCAGTTCTGAAGACGAACTAATCTGGATTCTTTCTATAGTTTTATATAGTTTTTACTACAATATCATTACCAGGTGTTTTACGACTTACTTTTGGCAAAAGGAATAAATTATTTAATAACCTATAATAATAAAGGTGATATGATAATATGATATGTTTAATTATATATTTCTCTCAAAAATCGACGCGCGTGCTTGAAGAGAGTTATTAAAGTCAACGAAGCGAGTGAGGCGTGTAAGAATCGTGTCTTATGGCGCTCTGTTCTCTCTGCCTACCCAAGGAATTTGGCGTGAAGTTATGTAAGTATGTAATATGTTTAATATACAGAATATAAATATATTTAAACATTTACCGAAGAGATTGGTGACCGTGGCGTAAGTAGCCCACATACTGAACTGCAACTCGTTCCAGCTGAATCTGTATCTCGTGAACAGATACATTATTGAGTATTCCCCTGAAACATAGTGTTATATTACATTTTAATATAAATATAGGTTTCAAATTTATAACTAACAGTGGTAAAAAATTAAAAAATTGACAGTGGTAGAGCCAAGCAGTTCGCTGCATGAATGGGCCGTCTCGACTGGTGAAATACCACGACCTATCAGAAGATCGACGTAAAGTTTGTTCCGTTTTGTTCGGTGAGAGAGGTACCCGGAGGCCCACCCTCCTCCCCCATCCTTACCTATCCCGTATCCCTTAAAGGTTGCCAACGCAACAGTAACACTATATGTGTTGCTGGTGTCCATGGGCGGCGTTGGTTACTTACCATCAGGTGACACGCCTGCTTGTTTGCCCTCCTATCCCATAAAAAAATAATATATTTATTTTAAAATAAAATAAAAAAATATTATATATATTTAGCCTTCTATTTAAAAGTGTAGGCAGCATCTGTTACGGGTAACTTCGACTGGTGGCTAAACATATTGCCAAAAACACCGCACTCATTTTCCAATCATAGATCACATATAGTTATCACACATAACGTCCGAAAAGTCATTGGCGTGAGTCTGCAATCGATCTTAGGTACTTGTTCACGAGTTTTTGTTTTAGAAGCAAGGAGCTCGACCACTGGACCCCGAGGCAAATAATATGCTAAATATATTTGTATCAAAGTATTAAGTAAACCATTCTTTTGACAACAACTTTTACCGATTTTATGATAATGCGTTGAGTAGTTTCGGGGAATTCTGATTTTTCTTTAAGAGAATACAATAAAATAAAATAATGATACATATATTATATTTTTAAGTAGAAAATATGTCTGCAATTACCCAGACTTATTCATTTTGTTATAGGTACTCATTGAAAGTGATTAAAAAAAATGTGGGCGATAGATAGGTAGGTAGGTACTCCTGAAAATTCGTAACAAATACTCTTGGCTTTTTAATGTCACCATCCCTCAGGGCAACCCCTGAACATTTTAAAAGGCACCGGGGAATCATAAGAAATTCCCTTTTATTATGGAGAATTATTTAAATTAGATGCTTGGCGAAATAAAAAAAAAAACGACGAAATCTCTTCGGAAATATTAAATTTCAAATGTTATTTTTACGGTTTTTTATTTTTATTTCAAGGTTGCGATGAATTTATTAAATGAATTGATTTATTATTGTTAGTTAACGCGTATTTTCTTTGTTATATTATTCGAGTCAAATGTATATAATTTTATTTTATATTATAGTGAATATGGCAGTGGTCGGTAGTAGGTTATTTCTATTACTAAGAAATTGTATCTGTTTCCTATATGTTATTTTAGTTATTAATAAATTGATTCTATCTCCTAAAGAAACCCGACTTATTCAATCTTTGTGTTAGAAAATCGACGAAGGTAATTTATTACAGAAACAAATCATATTTCCTACTATTAGATTAGAATATAACTGATAAACCTAAATACATTTATAAAGACAATTACTTGTGTCGGTAGGTAAATATGAAATTGACTTTTTTATGAAGATGGCTGAGTGAATGGAGCTTTATGAGTCTAATTGTACTTTTGTATTTCACAAAAAAACTGGCTATGACCCAAGATGATATGATTAATGACTTAAATATCACTCAATTTAAAAAAAAAATCAGTCATTAAAGTGTATCTTCCGAATCAGGGATTCGATCCCACTAGGGGATCGAATCCTGGATCACGCCAAAAGTCATATAGTCACCTATTACTAAGAGGCAATTCCTGTAGGTTTCGACCATTGTATACTATTTGACATAACAGCCTCTGCCTACATCTTTGGGTAGAAAAGGGATCAATAGTTTTAAAAATATAAAACTACTGTTCTAAATATGATAAAACCATATTAAATAGTGTAAGTTTAGTAGCAGTGGGATCTTATCAGTGTTGAAAGCTCGTTTCTAATAAATAATACCATTTATATATACACCTATACTCTAAATACAACTTACCGTTGCTCGGTCCAAAGATAACCCAGACACAGCACAGTAGTAACGAAACTCTGAGTCTTCTATTGCCGGCACCTTTTGTGAATGCCACTTTAAAAGTCTCCACTACAAGTGACAAATCGAAGAATTCTCGAAGAAAGCCCTTACTTTCACGACTTCCTTTTAACTGGTTAAAAAATGCCTTTATTTGAAATTCATGCTATACTTGAACTTTATAGCCAATATGTGCTTTTATTAATTGTGCTTGTATAACAGATACATACTGAATGAAAACTAACAAGAGGTACAACAGTAAGAAGCTATATAAATAGGATAAAACTGCATAAAAATAATTATTATTACATAACATAACTTCCCGTGTTATTCGAAGATGTAGGCAGGCGCAGCTAAGCCACGTCTCGCCGTTATGTTTACGTCCCACATGGAATAGGTGGCAAACCTATTGCCCTACCGGGCACAAAGATTTCAGTCATCGATATTTATCACACATAACTTCCGAAAATAATTTCGAAAAGTCATTGGTGTGAGCCGGTGTCAGGATTCAAAAGCGGGGTGCTCGACCACTGGACCACCGAGACATTAATTATTATAATCTTTTTATTTATCATAAGAAAAAGTTGATAAGCACGTTACTTAGTACTTTTGAATCTTTTGAGCACATTATCCATTGAAAAAATGAGTAGGAAGTCAGAGGTACCTTCTAATAAAGTAGATAATATTAAGATACTAAGATTAGACTATTCACATAAGTTCAGTTCAGTTTCAGGTAACGATACTTTCAGGTAAGTATTAATGAACGATACATAAAATTATTTTTTATAATTTCATATACTTACTGGTTCATTGTCAATCTTCTTCTTCGGTTCTTTTAAGCAGAAGCAGCCGTATATTAAAGCGAAAGAATAAAAAGAAATTGTTATTGAAAACACCCCGTAATAACCGACCCATGAAAGGATTACCCCACTTAGCGCACTACCGACGGGATAAGCCAATGACATGAACATGTTCACCAATCCAACTCTGTATGTCCGCCTATCTTCCGTAGTGATATCACATATATAGCTGAATACCCCTATGGAATTAGTAAACCAGCCTCCAGTAATAGCAGGAAATAAAGATTCATTCAATGCTGTGACCTCCACAGGCAATTCATAAAAGAAGTATTTATTCACGATGAAACCAACAGAAGATAATAATTCTCCCAAAATAGGTAGTAATATACACGCTTTTCTTTTACCCGTCTTGTCACTCCAAGCTCCCACAAATAATATAATAGTTAAAGGTATTGCTGTCTGTATCACATTTTTCCACGTTTGTGTTCTTGCAATCAATTTTTGCACTTCGTCTTCGTATTCTGTATAGTTTTCCATTTGTCTCAAATTTAGCGCATCACAAACTTCGTCACCAAAATTTAAATTCACCCTGCATGCCTTTTCTAGATTCAAATTTTGTACAGCCAACGATGCAAGAACACTGGGTATTAGATAACAAGCCATTATAGGTTCAACTGTAATGTTATCTTTAATTAATTTTAATCTCTCCCTAAATGTCAATTTTCTTTCAATATTCTCTTTTGCTTTGTCTTGTTCTTTTGCTTCTGTATTTGCTTTAAGAAGAGAGTAGCCATCTGTCGATTCTTTATCATCATCTTCATCCTTAAGTTCTTCTGTTTCTACAGTGTATGTAGTTTCAGTCTTCTCTGATGAATGTATGGTCATCTTAAAGAATAATAATAAGATGTCTACTTGATGCCAGTTCTTACACTAATACGTAACATATTCTGCCTGTAAATGTTCTTTATTTGTTCTTTAGTACGTTATTATGTTTCTCATAATAAATAATATTTTATCTGTTATAATATTTGTAGAGATATGTCTCAAGTTGTTTGTGATAAGGGAACGTTGGAATCTATTGTATTCGTAAGTTTAAAAGATTTGTATTTTTAAAAGCCTGTCGTAAAAACACTGGTGCTTCATTTGATGATGTCAACCTTATGGTAACAAAACACAATGACATAACAAAACATGTATCAAGATTTTACAATGCAGTATACTCTAATTATAGTTTAAGCTTGACAGAATATCTTTACTTTCGTAAGTTACGTCCTATAATTACAAATTGGTATAAAAGAGATGATGATAAAAGGCCTATTACGGGACTACCATGAAAAACTTGAATTTTATTTAAAAATATGTTATCACTAAACATCAACATTGCGATGTATGTATATTTGCAATGTTTGAGAGAAATAATCTGAGTTATGGAAATACAAGCCAAAAAACGACTTTATTTTTCTGTTTCTATGTTTGTACACGCTTTATACAAATTCGGTTTTGTTTTATTTAAGAAATTCAAGGAAAATTATTGTATAATAGATTATATTTTACAATATTTTTTTTTCTAATTTCTTTAGAATATTTTGGGATTGGTGGTCAAACTAAAATTTGCAAAATCTGGCACAATTACAATTTATTAAGTTTCTACAAAGGCTTTCTTGAAAATGAATAAAGATTTATTTAGTTTTAATTCGATTTCATTAATGAAATATTACAAAAAAACTGCACACTAGCACTAAGGAATCAATACAAAATACTTACATATATACTTAGCAGCCTAAGAAGTTGTTTTCGAGCTATTCACTATTAAAATAGGAAATAAAATAATACTTTAATAATAAAAATTAATAATGAAAATTAATAGTCTGAAATTATTGAATTTTTTTCAATTAGTCTATTGATTATTAGACTTGATACTTTGGCACTGGCACTTGATGCTTTTATAATGGATATAAAAAAAAAACATTATCTTAATAAATCATCAATCATAAATTATTAAATCATCAATTTCTTATTATATCATAAGTATTCAGAAACAGACTTTTGAAATCAGCATAAATATGAATATTATTATCTGCTAATTAGTTTTAATTATTGAAGTGAGAATTCTGGGTTGTTGTTATTCGATTTTTTCAGTTGTTTTCTGTGATCGTAGAACAACCATCTGAAACAAAAAAGCGAACAGAAATATATACATAAAAATAATAGAATATATTAATATCACCTGCACCTGCTTTCTCTATCACTATATAAAAAACTTAATCAAGTTAAAGTTATGATTAGTCAAGATTATACACGATATTATTACCAAATTTTATTTTACCAATAATAAATTAGTGGCAAACAGGTAGTGTAGGTAGTGTTGCAGTTCGCTGCAAGAATGGGCCGGCTGAACCGGTGAAATGCCACGACCTCTCGGAATATCGGCGTGAATCGGCTCGTGCCGCGTTTCGTTGGGTGGGAGAAGTCTACGGAGGATCGATCCCCTTTCCCGCTCCAACTCCCTTAAAGGACGGCAACGCACCACGGTGTTCATGGGCGGTGAGATGTTGCCTACCAACAAGTGACCCACTTACTCGTTCGCCCTCCTATCCCATGAAAAAGTCATAGAGTTTCCCAGAAATCTTGACTTGTATTTACATGAGGCCCGTCATATATATATATATATACTTAGTCTGGCCATAAATACTGTTACAACTAAAAATAAAAAAATATTACATTTGAATTTGGAATCTGTCATTTTTATACGATTGTTCATTGTTTTCTCGTTTTGGCGCCAATACATTGTACAATATTTTGCGATATTAAAATGGAGTGGGGTGATAAAGAGAACCGAATCGCTGTGATTGCATTACACAAAGTAGGTATGGAGCCAAATGCAATTTTTAAAACTCTCCATACACTTGGTATTAGTGAAATGTTTGTGTACCGGGCTATTAATAGGTACAACGAGACCTCCTCTGTTTGTGACAGAAAAAGACCTGGCCGTCCACGTAGTGTTCGTACGAAAAAGGTGGTCAAAGCAGTAAGGGAAAGAATTCGAAGAAATCCTGTCCGCAAGCAAAAGATTTTATCTCGGGAGATGAAGATAGCACCTAGAACAATGTCGCGTATTTTAAAAGATGACTTAGGACTCGCAGCCTATAAGAGGCGCACTGGTCATTTAATAACTGATAATTTAAAAAAGAATAGGGTGTTAAAATCTAAACAGCTACTGAAGCGGTACGCAAAGGGAGGTCACAGAAAAATATTGTTTACGAATGAAAAAGTTTTTACAATTGAGCAACATTTTAACAAACAAAATGACCGTATTTATGCTCAAAGCTCTAAGGAAGCTTCCCAATTAGTTGACAGAGTGCAACGTGGGCATTATCCGACTTCAGTGATGGTTTGGTGGGGTGTTAGCTACGAAGGAGTGACTGAGCCATATTTTTGTGAAAAAGGTATCAAAACATCGGCACAAGTGTATCAAGATACCATTCTTGAAAAGGTAGTCAAGCCCCTTAACAACACCATGTTCAATAATGAAGTATGGTCCTTCCAGCAAGACTCGGCATCGGGTCATAAAGCTCGGTCCGCGCAATCTTGGTTGGAAGTGAACGTTTCGGACTTCATTAGAGCTGAAGACTGGCCGTCGTCTAGTCCCGATCTTAATCCACTGGATTATGATTTATGGTCAGTTTTAGAGAGTACGGCTTGCTCTAAACGTCATAATAATTTAGAGTCTCTAATACAATCCATATGATTGGCAGTGAAGAATTTTCCCATGGAAAGAGTGCGTGTTTCTATTGATACCTGGCCTCAACGTTTAAAGGCCTGTATTGCAGCCAATGGAGACCACTTCGAATAAGCTTTTTATATTTTATATCGTTTTATATTTATGTATTAAAGTAACACACTGTAAAAGTAATAAATGTTATTTGCAATTAAAAAAAATTTTTTTCTTTGTTACAATATTTATGGCATGACTAAGTATATATATTTGACGGGCCTCGTGGCGCATTGGTAAAACTACCGACTGGAGCAATGAGGTCGGGGGTTCGATTCCCGCCGAAATATTTGTGATAAACATGAATATTTGTGTGGTGTCTGGGTGTTTTTCTATGCATTATAAGTATGTATTTACGAAAGAAAAGTATATATGTATTAATATTCGTTATCTAGTATCCATAACACAAGCATTTAGTTGCTTATCTTGGAACTAGAGGGTGTATTATGTCTGAGATATTATATTTCTTCTTCTTCGGGTGCCGTCTTCTAACGAAGGTTGGCAATCATTATGGCGACCTGAACCCTCGACACAGCAGCTCTAAATAGAGAACGTGTACTTTTATTGTACCACTGGCGTAGATTTTTCAGCCAAGATGTTCGTCTTCTACCTGGACCTCTTTTGCCTAGTATCTTGCCTTGGACAATAAGCTGCAATAGATCATATTTTGGTGCACGCATTATATGTCCAAGGTATTCCAGCTTCCTTTTTTTGACAGTTTTGAGAACCTCAACCTGCTTCCCCATCCGTTGCAGAACTGCTTCGTTTCGTACTTTGTCTCTCCAGGATATCCTTAACATTCTTCTATAGACCCACATTTCGAAAGCTTGGAGTTTTTTACACATGGCCTCTGTTAAGGTCCAAGCTTCAACGCCATATAAAAGAATGGAGAAAATATAGCAGTTTACAAGACGATCACGAAGCTTGATGCTCAACTTACGGTCACACAGGAGTTTTTTCATATTATTGAAAGCACTGCGCGCCTGTTCAATTCTGCAGCGTATCTCTATGCTATGGTCAGCCTGATCATCAACAATACAACCCAAGTATTTATACCTTTGGACACGCTCCAGCCTGCCACCACCGCAAGATATGTTAGTGACAGCAGGGGGCAATCTGGATACTATCATATACTTCGTTTTCCTAATGTTGATGTTAAGGTCATATGTGGCACTAACAGACTGTACCCTATCCAACAATATCTGCAAGTCATTCACACTGGAAGCCAGCAGAATCGTGTCATCTGCGTATCTGATGTTATTGATGACCTTTCCATTGACAATAACCCCAATGTCCAAGTCTTCCAGGGCTTCCTTAAAAATGCACTCAGAATATAAGTTGAACAGTAGTGGCGAGAGTAGGCAGCCTTGACGAACGCCTCTCAAGATATTTACTTTGTCTGTTAACTTGCCTTCGACTCGTACGCTTGCCTTTTGGTTCCAGTATAGATTTTTAATGAACCTGATATCCTTTGAGTCTAGGCCAATAGTTTCCAATATGTTTAGTAGTTTAGTATGTTTGACTCTATCGAATGCTTTCTCATAGTCAACAAAACATACGAAAACCTCCCGGTTCATATCCCAACATCTCTGTATGAGTACCTGATAACTAAACAATGCATCTCTGGTGCCTAAGCCGTTTCTGAAACCAAATTGTGTATTTGAAATCACGTCCTCACATTTTTTGTAAATTCTTTGTTGAATAATTTTTAAAAATATTTTTGAGACATGACTCATCAACGAGATGGTTCTGTATTCACAGCATCTCTTTGCATTTGATACTTTAGGTAAAGTAACAAACACTGATTGAAGCCAGTCGGATGGAATATGGCCGGTGTCATATATTACATTGAAAAGTTTTACGAGTAATCCAAGATTATTATACTCGAGTACCTTCAGTAGTTCAACAGGTACTTCATCAGGTCCAACAGACTTGCCCGACTTAGAATGCATGATTGCGTAAGATATCTCTTCCTTGGTGATTGATGGTCCCGATAACTCCACAATATCTGTACTTAAGGTAGGTCTAGTATCCATGAAAAGCTTTTCTATATATGTTTGCCATATTTTTAACTTATCTTCTACAGACATTGCGTACATCCCGTCATCGTCAACCAAGGTATGGATTGTGGTTGCCTGTTTGCTTCCAATTAATTCTCTTACTTTCTTATGGACATTAAACCAGTCATGTTTGGCCCCAAACTGTTCCACCATGTCACATTGTTCTGCTATCCACAATTCTTTGGCCTCCACTACTTTTTTCCGGATTATTTTCACAATGGTCTTATATCTTTTCTCGTCTACGCCCTTACATAGTCTTCTTTCTTCCATGAGGTCTATTATGTTTGAGGTAACCCAGCATTTTCTTTTCACTATCGGATTAGGTTGAAGAAAGCTATTTCCGATTCCAAGAATGGTTTGTTTTAAGTTATTCCAGATTACATCAACATTACTGCTACCCCTCATATCATTCGTTAACGAAGATAAGTTCTGGTTTAGTGCGGTGTATACATTTGCTCTAGTAATTTCGCCTTTGAGGCGCGTTACATCAATTTTAGGCTTAGGCACAGGGGTTTTTAAGATCTTCAGACTACAAAACATGAAAGCCACAACGGGATTGTGATCCGAGTTAATGTCAGCTCCGGGATAAGTCTTGACAGATTTAATAGTGTTCCGATATCTCTTATTTATCAATATAATATCTATTTGATTGCGAACGATCTTTTCAGGCGAATCGCGTGGGGATTTCCATGTGTAAAGTCTTCTGGATGGTAATTTAAAACAAGTGTTGGTTATAATGAACTGTTTGTCCTGGCAAAATTGTATCAGCCGGTCACCACGATCATTTCTAGTACCCAAGCCAAAGTCTCCCACAACGTTAGTAACCCTTCCACTACCTACTTTGGAGTTGAAGTCACCAATAGTCAGAGTAATATCCCGACCATTTAGTTGTTTCAAGGCCACATTAAGGTCATCGTAGAATTGTTCCACGTCTTCATCCTTACTATCCGTTGTCGGTGCATAAACTTGGACTATATTGATGTTCCTTGGTTTTGCTCTCATCTGTAATAGTAGCACTCTGTCAGATATAGGTAGGAAGTTAATTACGCTGGGTTTTAGATGTTTCCTGATCATGATGGCGACGCCGTTGTAATGCGTACTGGTATTGTTCCCGCTGTAATAGATTACAGCTTCCGGGCGATCCATGATGCCAACACCTTTGTGTCTGGTTTCACTCATTCCAAGAATGTCCAGATTAAGTCGCAACACCTCACGCTCTATACTTACAACCTTATTTGTGTCGTACATACTTCGTACATTCCACATTCCACATATTATATTTAGACAATCCTAAAAATATCGAAAGCAAATTATACTTGCTAAATAATAAAATGCACACATACAGCACACTAATTGCCAAAACAGTAATATATTCTGCTGTTGCTGCTACTGCAGATATGCTGTTGTAAGAAAGAGATACGGATCACAAGTGTATAACAAATAAACTCACATTAGTACAATTACTGCTGGTAAAGTCATGCTGGCGCCCAACAAGAATACTGCACCAGGTAATACTTCCATTGTTGCTGTATAGACCTTCGTATACAGTGGTACATAGATTAAAGGCATCAAATTCTCCACCAGCCCCGCTAAAGCATTTACTTTACCTGCAATGAAAATATTTGAATAAATAAATGTTCGTACAAAATACGTATTATGTTCACAACAGTATCAAATATATATAGATGTATCAGATGGAGATATTCTCTTTCTACTAGTTACGATTTTAACAAACTTCTTTCACCTCATCATACATCATTCACTTCATCATTTTCATTCTTTCTTCTTTTTAATCATTTATTTGGTCTCAATAGCTCCTTCTTTCTTTTCTGATACCTGCTCTTCCTTGATACTCACATTCACTCTGTACGCTTTTATTCATTCATTCTTGCAACATGATCAAATCCATCCATATCCATCTCAATATACTTCTCTTCACCTTGATTACGACATTATCCTTTAACTTACATTTAAAATTTTTCCTTTATCCCTCTTTCTTTCACGATTACAGTAGTAATGTAGTAAGGGGTAATTAAATTAACACTATGTTAGTCAGATGGTCATGCGGGTTTCTTCTAATGATCACTGAATTCTCATCAAATATTGACATTGGTCAGACTAGAGTTTTAATATTTTATCACGTTTATATTGGGTCTAACGATTTACTTACATCATAAATATTTGAATAATAACACCCTATTAACAGATTGAATTAATGAAATGAATAAAATTTGGGGGTCATGTCAAGAGCGTGCACGTCGCGACCCCTGCCGTCCCAGTGGGACGCAATCTTGACTGAAGCAAACTCAGCCGGACGGGCTGCTAGGGCGTGCCCCGTAAGCGCCGGGCACCGATTAGCCCCCGTCGGTGCGGCTGCATGCGCATGCGGCGAAGGGGGCCGCCACCCTTCACGCTGCGCCAACCCTGGCGGGACGAGGAGAGGGGAGTGCCGTATAGGCACGTGGAATGTTAGAGGTAGTATGACAAGAAAGATGAATGAGATGATGGATGTAATAAATAAGAGATGCCTGGATGCCTTATGTTTGACAGAGACAAAGCGGAAGGGGAGTGAGACCGGGGACCTCCCCGGTGGCATGGTAGCCCTATGGTCCGGAGTGGACCCGGACGTCCGTGCCAGTGGGGGTGTTGGAGTCGTTCTCTCCTCCCGCTTTGCTTCAGGAGTGAAAGATTATGAGTTGGTAGGCCCGAGACATCTTTGGGTTCGAATAAAACTGGGGATCACGCGAGTTTTCCTGGTCGCAGCTTATGCTCCCGTCAGCTCCGCGGATCCCCGCGAACTCGAGGAGTTTTGGGAAACTGTTAGGGATATTCTGGATCTGGTTGAGGTAAATGAAAGGATAATTCTGTATGGTGATCTTAATGGATGGGTCGGAACCAAGAGAGATAGCCTGGAGGCTGTCCTTGGTCCGAATGGTGACAAGAGAGTGAATGATGCTGGTAAGCCGATATTGGATGTATGCCTGGAACGGAACCTCCTTGTGACTAACACATTATTCCGTCATAAAGATATTCACACGTATACGTGGAGACGGAATGAACAAAAGAGTATGATTGATTTGATTTTGGTAGATAGTCGTCTCCGAAATACTCTAAGGGATACAAGAGCCTACAGAGGCCCCACTCTTGATACGGACCACTACCTGGTGGTAAGCCGTTTCGTGGGCCTTTTCAAGAAGTGGAGACACTGGCGAGTGCGTACCCATTTCGGAGAGCTTGAAAGGATAAAATGCGAGAAATTAGAAGATGGAAGTGTACGGAGTATGTATGTAGACCTAGTCAGTAAAAGACTCAGTGAGACGAGTCTTTCTGACCTAGGTGTTGAAGAATGCTGGGAAAGAATGAAAGAAAGTATAGTGGATAGTATAAAAGAAGTATGTGGTTGTGCAAAGAGACATAAGATTCTGAGAGGTGATGCCTGGTGGGACGCGGATGTGAAATCCAGCGTCGAAAGAAAGAAAAAAGCATGGTTGGATTATGTCTCAAATTTGAATCAGAATGATAGTATGACAGAGAAAAAGTATGAAAGCTACCGCCGCTGCAGGAATGTTACCAAAGCCTTAGTGAAAGAGAAGCGTGAAAGACTAGTTGCGAATGAGGAAGTGAGGTTGACGGAGAACTTCGAGGCGAATAACAAACTCTTCTGGAGGGAAGTTAGAAAGTCTCGGGGTTCTTCGTCAACATCCAGAATGGACAAAATTATGTCTAAGACTGGTGACATACTTGCAAACCCAAGCGATGTATTGGGCAGGTGGAGTGAGTATTTTGGGGAAATGTACGAGTATGTTCCGGATGTGGGCGCCGCGGGTGAGCCTACGGCTGATACCGCTGCGCCAACATCTGACGAGGACATTACTATGAAAGAGATTGAATGGTCGATACGAAGTATGAAAAATGGTAAGGCAGCTGGAATTGATATGGTGTCTGCTGAAATGATCAAATACGGTGGAACCTGTGTCCGGGACGCTTTCCTGACCTTGAGCAATCTGTGCTGGAGGTCGGGTAAGGTTCCCATGGACTGGAGGTGCGCTGTCATTGTGCCCTTGTATAAAGGTAAGGGATCACGTATGCAGTGTTCCAGTTACAGGGCCATCAGTTTGATTAGTTTAGCAGCAAAAGTGTATGGGAAAATTATTGAAAGGAGAATGAGGGTGATATCTGATGGAGTGTTGTGGGAGGCTCAGGGTGGTTTTAGAAGCGGACCAGGGTGCATGGATCAGATTTTTTCTCTCCGCAACATCGTGGAGAAACAACTGGCTGTTAACCGGAAGGTTTTCTGCGGTTTTGTGGATTTGGAAAAAGCGTTTGACAGAGTGTTACGAAAGGATCTGTGGGGCATACTCCCGGGCTACGGGGTGAGCGGAGCACTGCTGCGCGCTGTGAAGTCCACTTATGAGGGCTGCACAGCGTTTGTGCGTGTTGACGGCGGCTTGTCCCCCTGGTTTGACGTCAATATCGGCGTCAGACAGGGTTGCGTGCTGTCCGCTCGACTGTTCATCCTGTACCTGGACAGTTGTCTCCAGAGAGTGAGATCGATGGATGTAGGAATGCGAATGGGTGACCTAGTTGTGAGCTGCCTGCTTTACGCAGATGACGCCGTACTTCTAGCCGAATCGCCGTCGGACCTGCAAACACTAGTCACTACTATGAAAGATGATTGCATGATTAAAGGCTTGCAGTTGAATGCGACGAAAACAAAAGTTATGGTGTTTGAAAGGGAGGAATCCAGAACAGATGCAAGGATAATGGTTGATGATGTAGTGCTGGAACAAGTGAATGAAATTGTATATCTTGGATGCGCTTTTAGCAGAGATGGAAGGTACACCGCGGATGTAGAAAGACGAGTGGCGATATGAAATAGCGTAAATGGAGCGTTGAGCAGATTCCTGGGCGCGAAAAACATTAGCAGAAAAGCCCAGCTAGCAATCCACAATGCAGTCCTGATCCCAACGCTAACATATGGAAGCGAGAGCTGGGTATGGCAGAGTGTGCATGAAAGTAGAATAAACGTGGTAGAAATGAGGGCACTACGCAAAATCTGCGGAGTGACTCTCGCTGACCGCGTAGAAAACAAGGTTGTAAGGAAGGAAGTTGGTTTGAAAGAGAGTGTCGGTGTAAAAGTAAGAAAGGGCATGCTCCGATGGTTCGGACATGTAGAAAGAATGGTTGATGCAAGACTGACTAAGCAGATATACAATGCAAAAGCGGATGGATGTAGGAGTCGAAGACGGCCAAGACACACATTCCATGACCAAATAGAACGTGTTCTGGAGGAAGGTGATGTTAAGAGCCTCAAAAACCGACGCGCGTGCATGAAAAGAGTTATGAAAGTCAACGAAGCGAGTGAGGCGTGTAAGAATCGTGCCTTATGGCGCTCTGTTCTCTCTGCCTACCCCGCAAGGGATTTGGCGTGAAGTTATGTATGTGTATGTATATAAATGAATAAAATTAACGTATTGTTACATTTTCTTGATATAAAACATACTCATAATTTATTTGCATCATTTATTCTGCCCTTATCTCACTCTAAGCGGGTTTGGCACAACATGTCATCCTTTAGAACTATCGATGCTGTCAAAATATTTTGCTATGGTTTTATGACCGGCAACACTCCTTGTGAAAGTTTTCGTTGATGATATATTTTATTTACTACAAGTAAAAATGTGTTAAATAAAAACAAAATACCTAATTCATATGGCTCTACCAACTTGGTGAGGATTGATCGCATAGCCAGTAGAGATGTCCCGTTTAGTATCTCCACAAGAGGAGCTGAAAATAAAAGAAAAAAGATTAGTTTTCATCTTTTAATAAATTCAATTTAAAATGACATTTTCTTGTGATCCGTTGATTGTTTTGGAGCATAAGTTGAAAAGCATAATTTATATATTCATTTCAAGTACCTAATTAATAGAGACATGGTTGGTGTCAGAACTCCAAAATTGATTGAATTGGACACGTGGTATTCAGAATTTCAATAGCTATCTCTTCTTTGTTCTATACGATATCTTTTCAATAGAAAAGTGCTCATGAATCAAGAACTCGGGGTCATACCGATGACATTTTGAAATTATTTTCCGACAAAATTGGACCCGGTGTATAGCAAAGGTTATGCCACCTATTGCATTTGGAACATGAAAATTCAGCAAGTCGAGACTTAACAGCCGCTGCCTATACCTTCGTGATAGAAATAAGTGTAAATTTATGTTATATAAAAAAATAATAATGATAAAATAAATAAATAATGTGTTGCACAATATAATATAATATGAAGGTATAATAATAAAAATCTGATAACATCTGATAAAGTAATATTTAATAACTGCGTTACACATGTTTGTGCATTTTATTTAACTTTAATCAAAGAATCATTACTTAGTTTATAACAGGTAGAGCCAAGCAGTTCGCTGCATGAATGGGCCGGCTCGACCGGCGAAATACCACCTTTGAAGATCGACGTATAGTGGCTCATGAAGCGTTTCGTTCGGTGAGAGAGGTACCCGGAGGCCCACCCCCCTTAACCATCCCTTCTTATCCTACTCCCTTAAAGGTCGGCAACGCAACTGTAACACTATTTGTGTTGCAGGTGTCCACGGGCGGCGCAGGTCACTTAACATCAGGTGACACGCCTGTTCGCTTGCCCTCCTATCCCATA
The DNA here is from genome assembly GCA_905147225.2 of Euproctis similis. Classification (NCBI taxonomy): domain Eukaryota; kingdom Metazoa; phylum Arthropoda; class Insecta; order Lepidoptera; family Erebidae; genus Euproctis; species Euproctis similis. The sequence goes on along the minus strand of LR990118.1, from coordinate 3,697,298 downwards.
AAAAAATAACAAAGTCGCTTTCCGCTCTCTGTCCCGTTAAATGCACCCCTTGTCCTTTATCTTTGAAACTATGCAAAGGATTTTGATGAGGTTTTTAATATGTATAATTTTTGTATACTGTAGCGATTATAATTGATAATTTTCGATATTTTAAAAGCTTTTATTTAGCTTGCACTGTATGTATGTATGTATGTATGTATGTAAGTACGTATGTAAGTATGTATGTTCGGTGGAATCTTGCAACTCAATTTTGAAGTAGATATCTTCAACCGATTGAGCTGAAATTTTGTATACACGTTTACTTTGGATGACAATGCATGATATGATGTGTGACATTATTCTATATCCAATATGGCGGACCACCCAAGATGGAGGAATGGATATTTTGGATGCATTTCTGCAATATGGGTATCAAATGAAAGGGCTTATTAAGTGTAACTCAAAAAATAATATGACGTCATTCAAAATCCAATATGGTGGAATATCCAAGATGGAGGAAAACATAGTTTAAGCTTCTGTACAATATGGATATCAAATGAAAGGGCTCATTAAGATTAACTGAAAAAATAATGTGACGTCATTCTAAATCCAATATGGCGGATCATCCAAGATAGAGGAACTGTTTTTTTTTAATGCATTTTTACAACATGGGTATCAAATGAAAGGGCTTGATAATAGTAACTCAAAAAATAATATGACGTCATTATTAATCTAATATGGTGGAATATCCAAGATGGAGGAAAATATAGTTTAAGCTTCTGTACAATGTGGGTATCAAATGAAAGGGCTCATTGAGAGTAACTGAAAAAATAATGTGACGTCATTCTAAATCCAATATAGCGGATCATCCAAGATAGAGGAACAGTTTTCTTAATGCATTTTTACAATATGGGTATCAAATGAAAGGGCTTGTTGAGAATAACTCGAAAAATAATGTGACGTCATTCTAAATACAATACGGTGGACCATCCAAGATGACGGCATACATATTTTTGATGCATTTCTACAATATGGCTATGAGTTAAAAATCATCATTGCGATTAAATGGAAAAGAAAGCTCTAAGCTGAAATTGAATAAGATGATCGCCTTATAGAAGAGCTGGACTGTTTGAAATTAAGCGGTAAACTAACTTGCCTTAACCTAGCCAGCTATAACTAAAAATAAGAAAATAAATTAAAAGCAAAAATTCTTTTTAAAGAAGCTTTTATTTAAGCGCTCTAAAAATAAGAAAATTATATTTCCTTAAAAATTTCAAGTATCAACTTAGAGCCTCAGTATGTACAGTTTATATAATAATAAAAGCTTGTCGCGAGGTTTGACTCCCTATCAGTAGGTAATTAAATTGCAATAGATAATATAGTAAAGTTAGTCGATTAATTTACATGAGTGTTTTGCCCATTTCTTCTCATGACAACCTTACACTCAGAATCGTCCGTGAGTTTTTGTAACAATGAGGCAATTTCCTCAAGCGCTCGTGTTTTAATATGTTATGCTTTAAATATAATAACATAACATAACATAACATACATAACTTCACGCCTTTTGTTACCCGAAGGTGTAGGCAGCGGCTGTTAAGCCTCGTCTCGCCGTTATGTTTACGTCCCAAATGGAATAGGTGGCGAACCTATTGCCATACCGGGCACAAAGTTTTTCAGTCATCGATATTTATCACACATAACTTCCGAAAACCATTTCGAAAAGTCATTGGTGTGAGCCAGTATCTGGAATCGAACCCCGGACCTCTGGATCAGAAGCCGTGTGCTCAACAACTGCGCCACCGAGACTGTTATTAAATAATATAATAATAAGTTGAATATCTGTATTTACGGACTATATTTAACTGTGTGTGAAGACCCATGAAAATAAAGCTATTTTGATTTGATTTGACATTATAAAATTAGTACAGTTTATTTACAACTCGCGCGACAAGCTTTTATTATTATATAAATTGTACATACTGAGGCTCTAAATTGATACTTGAAATTTTTAAGGAAATATTATTTAATTATAAACAATGGCTGAACTCTCTTTAATAGATCAAACAATGTACTACTTAATAATGTAATACATAGTTTTTGAATCATAAAAAAATTATAAAAAAGGTGAAACAAAGTTCGCTGGGTCAACTAGTAAATATAAAGGTAACTTCACACCCTTAACACCACGAAGTATAGGTAGTGTTCGAGTCACAAATCCACCGTATCGATAGCAAATTGCATACCGTATACTAACCTATATAAAATATCTTTCCATTTGGCGCAAAGCAATATACAAATGAGGCAGCTATCTTGCTCACTGTGGAGACTATACCCAGTGAGGAGTCATGCCATTGCAGATATTTACTCAACACCAATATTGAGAATACAGTACCTGAAAAAATTAAAGGTTGTATAGTTTATAATAGCGGTAGAACTATGCAATTTGCTGCATCAATGGACCGGCTCGACTGGTGAAATTAGATAACCTCTCAGAAAATTTGCGAAAGTTTATGCCGTGTTTTACTCGATGAGAGGTGCATGAAGAGGACCTCCCGTTTCCCTTTTCCCTGAAAATCCCCTTCAACTATCAGGCGTGATGCTAATGCTATGCTAAATGCCAATGCTAATCCTTTGTACAAAAAAAAAATCAGTCTTATGATCGCGAGAAGCCTTCCTCAGTCCTCTTTGCTACATCATGCTATATTATCTTCATATGTTATATTTCATAGTGCTATGGAATTAAGTCTTTTAAATTGAACATAGTAACATAAATATACAAATAAATATTGTAACATGATTATTTTCTGCACAATAAAATACTAGCCATTTATTATTAAATAGATAAGAATAAATTTTGTTACGATTTTAAAAGTGTAGAATTTCGACAAATTAAAAACATTTTACAGATACCTGTTAGCGAGTTCTACTTTTAAATTCCATTCAGTTATTTGGATTGGTTACATGGAATAGGAGGGCAATGACATTTAATAATAAATGTCTAGTATTTTATTGTGCAGAAAATAATCATGTTACAATATTTATTTGTATATTTATGTTACTATGTTCAATTTAAAAGACTTAATTCCATAGCACTAAAAAATATAACATATGAAGATAACACATGATGTAGCAAAGAGGACTGAGGAAGGCTTCTCGCGATCATAAGACTGATTTATTTTTTGTACAAAGGATTAGCATTGCCATTTAGCATGACAATGCGGCTAGTCTTCTGGGCACGTTGCCAATAGACCGAGATGCGCAGAAATTTGATTTTAGCTAGTTTTTTAATTGTATATATTGTAAGGACATTCAAAGTTTTGAAAGTAATTACCAACTGTGTGTGTAATGGAATAATAAGTCTGGAACAGGCTGTACTTGACTTCGTCCCATCCAAATCTATACCTCGTTGACAAGTACATAATGGATATTTCACCTGAAACAAAAAATATTATTTTTAAGGTGCAACGGATTTTTGTAGTAGCTTCTATTTGAATAGGAGTTCGATTCTCATCTGGCCTTTTTTAAACAATACAACAGAGGTTGATATATTTTTGGGCAGTAAATAGACTGATTCAAGAAGGCAAAAATATGAATCTCTATAATGATTTAATCAAAATATCTAAAGATGACGATATAAGGTTTATTTTCTATGGATAAATTCACCATAAGAGACTTAATATTGATACTAACTCATGGAGTAAAGTATCAGCTAGTTCAAAGTGAGTATGAAAAAAGAACAGAGCCGGTAGTGATGGGAATCAATATAGCAGTCTGTGGTGAACATAACGTTAAAAATAGAGAGCTGGAAGAAAAGAGTCAGTTGTAAGGACAAACTGGTTATGTTCCAGTAGTTCAGTTATGAATGGAAGATGAAAAATTACTAAGCATATGCAGTGCAAGTGTGAAAAGATGTGAGAGTTGAAAAAGCAGTGACGCAATTTTTATTAGTGAACCACGTGTTATCAGAATGTCAGGAGTCATAAAGAAACCTAATCATTACATAGTATAAAACAAAGTCACTTTCCGCTGTCTGTCCACTTATATGCGCATATCTTTAAAACCACGCAACGGATTTTGATGCGGGTTTTTTTTAATAGTTAGAGGATGTCAACGGGGTAGTTTTGATCTATATTTCATGTATAGTTTAGTAAAAAAAGTGATAATTTTCAAGAAAGAACTTTAATCGCAAACGCTGCCTGAACCCTAAGTGGTAAATCAAAACAACGTACTACATTATTAAACACCTAAAAGGACTACAAAATAGTCCACGAGGGCATATATCTATCTCTTAGGGATAACCCACAATGACCATTTTTATTTTTTCACTTTTTACGAGAAATAATGGCCTATTTACGAAGCGATTTTAAATATTAAAGTATTAATTTTTACCCAATTAAGTGTCTTAAATAGATTGTGCATGTAATATAGATGATCCTGGCCCTTTACAGCATGCAATTTAAACGAATATTTTCGAAGATATTGCATTATTAACATAGCGGGACAGCAGTTATTACTTTTGATGAGGAACAAAGTTCGCCGGGTCAGCTAGTAAGTACAAAATATAGTAAATGACTAAATATAATAAGAGCTCAAAGCTAAGGAAGTCAGGGAGCTTAAGAAATCGTTAAGGCATTCAAATCTTCCTGTCTATCCTGTAGGTGATTTAGTTTGAAGATTTATCAATTAACAGTGCATCAGTTAAAATAGGTACGTTGTTACTACGTATACGTCGTTTGCTTTAACAACTAAATGTAAGCATTGGTTGCAAGAGCATTCTCAAATCAATCAATCAATCTAAACTCATTTATTCAATTTAGGTCGTGTACAGATACATGAAGGTCTGCTTGAAAATCCGCGAATTCGATTACTCTCGCGCTGAGAAGAATTGACAAAAAACTCAAGGCGGAGTCTTTCTTTACATAAATAACAGTACGATGTTTTGATGAGGAACAAAGTTCGCCGGGTCAGCTAGTAAGTACAAAATATAGTAAATGACTAAATATAATAAGAGCTCAAAGCTAAGGAAGTCAGGGAGCTTAAGAAATCGTTAAGGCATTCAAATCTTCCTGTCTATCCTGTAGGTGATTTAGTTTGAAGATTTATCAATTAACAGTGCATCAGTTAAAATAGGTACGTTGTTACTACGTATACGTCGTTTGCTTTAACAACTAAATGTAAGCATTGGTTGCAAGAGCATTCTCAAATCAATCAATCAATCTAAACTCATTTATTCAATTTAGGTCGTGTACAGATACATGAAGGTCTGCTTGAAAATCCGCGAATTCGATTACTCTCGCGCTGAGAAGAATTGACAAAAAACTCAAGGCGGAGTCTTTCTTTACATAAATAACAGTACGATGTTTTGATGAGGAACAAAGTTCGCCGGGTCAGCTAGTAAGTACAAAATATAGTAAATGACTAAATATAATAAGAGCTCAAAGCTAAGGAAGTCAGGGAGCTTAAGAAATCGTTAAGGCATTCAAATCTTCCTGTCTATCCTGTAGGTGATTTAGTTTGAAGATTTATCAATTAACAGTGCATCAGTTAAAATAGGTACGTTGTTACTACGTATACGTCGTTTGCTTTAACAACTAAATGTAAGCATTGGTTGCAAGAGCATTCTCAAATCAATCAATCAATCTAAACTCATTTATTCAATTTAGGTCGTGTACAGATACATGAAGGTCTGCTTGAAAATCCGCGAATTCGATTACTCTCGCGCTGAGAAGAATTGACAAAAAACTCAAGGCGGAGTCTTTCTTTACATAAATAACAGTACGATGTACTAAATACACAAATCAATAGAATAATATAGAGATCAAAATGCGGTTTCTCACGTCAAACCAAAGACACAAATCATATATATCAAATATAAAGATGACATAAGTATCCAAAATTTTTTATCGAAATTAATAAAATAAGCAATATATATGCTTTTTTACTTTGTACGCTAAATATGTTGTTATCAGCTGAAGTAATCAAGGAAGATAATTTTTGTCATTCAAACGATGTTTCGATCGTATAGTAGTAATATATGAGATAATGAAAAACGATGAAAATTGGCCTCTGCCAATTAAAAAGTTATTACAACTACACGTAAATACTAAAAGCATTTTGAAAATAAATGACTGATATCAAACGTATAAAATAAATAAGTTAAAATTATTGCTACAACAATGTACATAACGATAGGATGTATTTTGATTTGTAATTAACCACACTTAGCAAATGAAAATTAATTGAAAGAATGTGTCGGTGTAAAAGTAAACAAGGGCATTCTTCGTTGGATCGGATATGTTGAAAGATTAGCTGATGCAACTACTAACGATCAAATCAAATCAGATCATTTTTTTTAGCGAAAATGGTTACATACAGGTTTCTGTATACAATATTATAGTGTCGTCCAGACGGTGGGATAATGTCCATATCCCACTGTCTGGAATGCAAAACATATAAATCAGTAGATACAATAAAAATAAAAATCTAATGGATAAATACAACACTGTCAAAATAAAATTAATTCCAACAATTGCAATATAATAATGTTAAAAGTGTTTGTTACAGTTACTAGTAATTTAAATTGGTCCTTCTATTTCGATTTCTTGAGGTCATTTACACAGTAATACACGTTGTCCTTTAATAAGTCTGATATACAGTGAAAAAGTACTAAGAGCAAAAACAGCCACATTCCATCACCAAATTGATCCTATCTTCGCGGAATCTTGACGAACCTATTTATGACATTAGCTAAGCAAGTCAAAGATGCGAGTGGGGTGTGTAAGAATCATGCCTTATGGCGTTTTATTCTATCTGCCTAGCCCGTTAGGAGATTGGCGTAAACTTATGTTTATGATTTTGTTTGTTTGTTTATTTATGATTTTGTTATTAATATTATGAACGATAAATTAAGTGAAATAAAATATACATTATATATACAGTTTTGTAGATTTGGAACTGATAGTACAGAAACATAAACTATAATGATTACTGATATCTTGTAAAACAATGTCTGTTCCTATAAAATAGTACATTAAAAGTAGGCAATAATAGCTTTTATTCTTACCATACATGGGTCCGAACAGAAAACTGATGACGAATAGAAGAAGACAAAGGCGTGCTCTTCTATTGTTGGGTGCATTTTTCAAAAGTACTCCCATTGTTTTTTTAACACTCCTAATATCGAAAAAGTTGCGAGCCAGGTGACAAGGTCCTTGGCGGTCATGCTGTGAATTAATTTACGAGTTAAAAAATAAACACGTGCGCTCTAGCTTATCATTAACATTAAAAAACGTGGCTGCAGTAGCTACAATCGTCCAGCTTAGAAGTTGAGGTAATATATTATAATGTTCAATTAAAAAAACTAAATAAAATCGTGAAAGTATTATTTTAAAAAATTAAAGAGAAATTATTATATTGCAACATTAAAATTTATGCTTCTAAATATTATTTTTATTACTTAATGGCAACTAAAAATATGTTTCATTGATAACGGAAAACTAAAATGGCATCATATATATATGAAATTGCAAAAATATGAAATTGGAAGTATTTTTTAAGTAAATTTTAAGTTAGTTTTAATTATAATAATACTTCTTCTACTATCTTTTAATTACCTTCTTCTGTTCTTTGTTCCTCTTCGGATCTTTGATCACAAAAACGTAATACATCAGAGTCAAAACATATAAAACTGTAGTCAAACCATAACAGCCGTAGAATCCGAATCTCTTCAAAAGTATTCCACTAACTGACGTACCAACTGGAAAGGCAACGGATATGCTGAAACTCATCAATCCCAATCTATAGGTTCTGTTCTCCTCTGATGTAAGCGTACTAATGTACGCAAAAGCAGTTGCAAAACAAAGACACCATCCACCACTTAGTCCTTCAAATAGAGCTTCACTAAATACCAAAACATCCAAATTAAGATCGTAGTAAAAATACACATTTAAAATATTATTTATACTCAGCAATAGCATTCCAAATGCTGGCATCATCATGAAGAATTTCCTATGTCCAGTTTTATCAGAAAACGAACCAGCAAACAGGGCTATGATAGATGGAATTGTTGCAGTTATATAAGTTTTTCGAGCTTGACCCTGGGTTACTAATTTTTGTGATTCTTTTTCATACTCGCTTTGGCTTTCGCCATCTTGCATCCTTAGAGAGTCACATATCTCTGTTGTATAATTCAAATTTACCCGACAGGCTTTATCCAAATAGAGGTTCTGTGATGTTACTATAACTATCATACTCGATACAATAAACAAAAACAGTGACGGTTCAATTGTTACATTTTTAAGAATATGAACAATGGTTTCACGAAAAGTCCTTTTCTTTTCTTCTCCATTTTCACCGTTTTGTCTAAGAGGTACTTCTTCTTCTTCTGTTGATACGGCATGATTATGATTATACATTTGATTATCACTATTCATTTTGACATTCACTTAGGCGACCTTAACTTTAATGTGTTTTTACTATTTTGTTATGTAAATGCTGAACGCGACCTACTTATTGATTTTCATTATTGGTAATAAATGAATATACAACGTGACAGATAGAACTATATCAGTAACTCGATAATGGCGATAGCAGTATGATTACCGCTCTATGTTTTAAAATATTCTAATTGTAATATATTCGACTAATCCGAATTTATCATGATGACTAGTCTTTTATTAGAATGAGTTTTCGTTTTGTTTCCATGTAATATTTCATAATAATATAGAGATTACTTCATTTATCTATTCTATGCTTATTTGTTGACAGCTGTCATGAATTTAGCAGATTAGAAAAAGCATCCACGTGAAGTCATCTACGTATACACGCAATTTAATCCAAAAGGCGTAATGTTCTCATCACCCTTTTCGGACAGTGCCTTTGTGAAATTATATTTAGGTATACATTTAATCTCAATTCAATCGTTGTTACTTGCTGTACCAATTGACAATTATGGTTCATGCCGTTAATAATGATTTTATATGTAAATCCAGCCCAGATTAGATGTTTATACTGAAAAACCAATAATCACTACCCTATAGTCAAGTTTCCGAGTAATAATTAATTTATACAATTAATTCATCGAAGAAATATTTTTTTAACCAAAATCATTATACTGTCACCATTCACAGAATATATTTATGTCACTTGCCAGCTCACTATTCCATTAAAACTTTGATTCATAGGAAATAGCATAAAGAAAAAATAAAATAATTAGTAGATACTGTAATTGATAACTGTCGAAAATTGATAGTAGTTTATAAGAGTTGTGTCTGATGTAGCGTATATTTTTTTAATGGTAAAAAGGGGCAAACGAGCGTGCGGGTCACCTGATGGAAAGCGACCACCACCGCCCATGGACTTCTGTAAGCATCAGGGGCGTCACATCTGCGTTGCCGGCCTTTAAGATAGGAATACGCTCGTTTCTTGAAAGTTCCTAGGTCGCTCCGGGAAAACCGTTGCTGGCAGCTGGTGGCAAAAAGTGATGGATGAGTCGCACTGTCGTTGATCGCCAACCATTAAGCCGATGCAGATGGAAACACTAGTGACTAGTAGTAAAATCAGCAGGTGGTATAAGTCCAAACAATTCCTCAGAGTACTTTCCGTGATATATGTACATGTGTATTGTGCCTAACTAGGCAGTGTCACATTCATCCATCAATCCATCCTCATTGGCTACTTAAGGAGAATGCTTAGTGGCGTGAAGGATATACATTTATACATAAGATTGCCAAGTCCATTACAGGGTATGCAGAGAGAGAAGAGCGCGCTAAGGCACATTCTTATACGCCTAACTAGCTAGCTAACTAACTAGCTTCTTTGAATTTCATAACACTTTAGCCTTGAAAATCATTTTCAAGGCTCCTGAAATCACCTGTATCGTGGCCGTCCTACTCCTACATCCATCCACTTTTGCATTGTATATCTGCTTAGATAAACTTGCATCAGAATATCATAGTATTATTACTGTTGTTCGCAGAATGTTGAACATAATTTTCGGTAATGATAATTATTAGGTATATAATTTTATGTATAATCTAATCTCACAACCTACATCTAAAGTCTGGTAAGTACATTGAGATATAAATTAACAGGTAACTTACTTGTTGATAATTTTGGTAAGAACGCAACTACAACTGTACAATAATAACCTAATATTTTTTGGACACATAGCTCTCTCTTGCTTCAAGTTAAGCAACCAAAACCAGCCAACACAAGCTAGTCCGCCGGGTCAGCTAGTATATTACATATTAAGTATGAAAATATTTTTTAAACATGTTTTTTATTTTTATTATTTACATATTTATAATTAAGTTTTTACGCTGTATCTGATTAGTCATTGTTTCAACTTCAGATAGGTACTGTAGTATGCTTCGAGGAGCACTTCGTGCGGATGGCCCCCCGAGCGCGACGGGTGGCGGGCGCGCTTCATCGCCTGCTGCCGAACCTCGGGGGACCGGGAGAGGGAGTTTGCCACCTCTACGGTGGCGTCGTGCGGTCCGTGGCCTTGTTCGGGGCCCCCGTTTGGTCGAGAGACCTCGCGGGGGCCTCATGCTCCAGGGCTCTGCTGAGGAGCCTGGAGCGGATCATGGCCAAAAGGATCGTACGCTACTGAACAATATCGTACGAGGCGGCGACGGTCCTCGCGCGTTCCCCCCCCTTCATCATCCTGGCCGAGATGTACGCAGCCACGTACGATCTCGGCCAGGGAGGGGGTACCCGGACGCGCGAGGACACGAGGTGCGGAGGCGGGAGGCCTTCCGGCGGTGCCTGGGGAGCTGGCGCGACGTGCTGGTCCTCCAGCTGGTCAGCGCACCGTCAGTGCCGTCCTGCCCCACCTCGAGGCCTGGGTGCTCTGTAAATAGGGCACTGTCACCTACAGGTTGACTCAGATACTCACCGGACACGGGTGGTTCGGTGAGTATCTGAGTCGAATAAAACGTAAAGGGACGGCGAGATGCCACCATTGCGCATCCGGCCTGGACTCCGCCCAGCACATGCTGGAGGTCTGCCCGGCCTGGGCGGCCGAGCGCCGAGTCCTGGTCGACGGGATCGTGCGACACCTGTCCCCGCCGGCATTGATCGCGGCAATGCTGGCGGGCGAGGAGGAGTGGAGGGTTGTGGTCTCCTTCTGCGAAGCTGTAATGCTCCAGAAGGAGGCCGCCGAGCGGGATCGGGAGAGAGCCGATTCTGCTCAAAAGCGGCGGCGGCGAGCTCGGTGATCGCCACCGCTCTGTCCTGGACCACCCTAACGCCGGAGGTAGGCCGCCGCGGGGTTTTAGTGGGTAGCTCTAGGATCGGATTGCAGTTTACTGTTTTGGGAGGCCACCACTACCCCCTGCCGTACCCAGGCGGGAGGTGTGCATAAAGCATTTCCTCGCATAAAAAAGGTACTGTAGCATGCACGTGAATACTTTAACACTTATACTCTGTTTTAGTTCGACAGTTTCGCCATGTCTTCATCACGTTCCAATTCCGCCACTCCGCAGATTTAGTGCTATGTTCACGTACCGACCGTGTCTATTCTAATTTAATTCACCCTCTGCCATACCCAAGTCTTGGTTTCATAAGTTAGTGTGGCTATTAGGTCACCAAAATCATATACCTGTTTCAAAATATTGTTTAATCATCACACTTGATTTAATCTTATGTCATCGTATTCCCTGCATTGCACTATTTTATAAAATATTGTATTATTAAATGTGGTCTGAAATTGTTTAGGTAAATTCATACATGTTTAAAATCACGACAAGTCTCTTGCGGGGTAGGCACGATTCTTGTGTAAGCACCTCACTCGCTTGTTTGACTTTCCTTCAGCTCACTTCACAGCTGACATCACCTTCATACGTTATAAACGTAAAAAAAATGTTATTAAACTATATACTAAATATTATGTTGTTCATGAAAGTAATAAGGAATTTAATAAATAATAAATATTTTAAATATCCACGTTCCTGATATTACAGTAAAACTATATTACACATACTCACACACACACACACACACACACTGCCGTGTATGTTTTTGTGGTAAAAATAACATAACATAACTTCACGCCTTTTGTTACCTGAAGGTGTAGGCAGCGGCTGTTAAGCCTCGTCTCGCCGTTATGTTTACGTCCCAAATGGAATATGTGGCGAACCTATTGCCATACCGGGCACAAAGTTTTCAGTCATCGATATTTATCACACATAACTTCCGAAAACAATTTTGAAAAGTCATTGGTGGCCAGTGTTAGAAATCGAACCAGGACCTCTGAATCAGAAGCCGTGTGCTCGACCACTGAGAATAGTCTTCAATGTTCTATTGGCATGACCATTGAAAGACCAGCTCGCTATTCACTATTCGGTACTGATACAAATGCTAGCTTGGAGGCGAGAGTTGTGTAAGGTGGAATGTGCATGAAAGTAGGATGAACGTGGTCAAAATGAGGGCACTGGGCAAAATTTGCGGGGTGACGCTCGCTAACCGTGTCGAAAACAAGTTTGTAAGGAAGTTGGATTAAAAGTCAGTGTAAAAGCAAGGAAGTGCATGCTCCTATGTTCCAGACATATAGCAAGATTGGATGATGGGATTTAACCAAGCAGATATACAGTGTAAAATTGTAAGAATTTTCTCTTTCCATGAAAAAACCAAAGAGCGTGCATGACACGAGTTATGACAGTCAAAGAAGCGAGTGAGGTATGTAGGAATCGTGCTTTATGGCGCTCTGTTCTCTCTGCCTAGAGAGGAGTTATGTACATTATGGGTAAACTATGAAAATACTTAACGGACTTACAGCTGGGTTTTCCGTTTAGATTAAAATTTTTAGGGAGTAATAAATATATTGTATGTCGTAAGAAAAGTAAGTGTAAAGATATCGTATCTTTTATTAGGGTATTGTATGAGTAAATAAGTTTTACAACATATTTTTGTAATATTTTTTTTTATCATTTAAACTCTCAGTCAGCCGGGAGCGAAAGAAAAATATATGGCTGACAAGCTTACACAGCACAACACCAAAAAATGGCGGGACAACCATCCAAAAATATGGGTCAACCTAAATGTTCTTGGTGGGGGCGGGCAGCAGCGTCCCTATCTACAAGAGGTTTACTTATCCCTGCGGTCTCCAACCCGTTTGCCCAGCGTGGGGACTATGGGCATAAACCTCCCTATGGAAAAAGCACCAATACAACGTGGTAACGGTGGGACAGGGGGTGCGAAGAATCTCCGGGTTACGGCAGGCTGCCAAAAACAACTACTCGTGGCCACTTATAATGGACGCAGTCTTCGGCTGGACCAACACTTCACCGAATTCGAGGTAGAGCTACACGATAACCCTACAGTCAGGCAACTTACTGTACCTTCGGGAAGGTGACCAGCTCTCCCAAGGGGGTGTCGGTTTCCTCGTTCACAAGGACCTCGTTAGCAGCGTTGTGGAGATCAGTAGTGTGTCGACCAGGGTAGCGTACCTTGTACTGAAACTCACCAACAGGTACACCCTGAAGGTAATCCAGGTATATGCGGCGACCTCGACCATACTCTGACGAGATAGCGGAGGCGATGTACGAGGATATTGCGAAAGCAATACATTGTACCGCCAAGGCTCACTACAACGTTGTTATGGGGGACTTCAATGCCAAAGTGGGAGTACAATAACGCGGCGAAACGAAAATCGGTCCATATGGCTTGGGGTGCCGAAATCACAGGGGCCAGATGCTGGTCAACTTCCTGGAGTCTGAAGGGCTTTTCTTGATGAATTCATTCTTCAAGAAGAGTCTCCACAGGAAGTGGACTTGGCGAAGCCCCGATTCTGTGACAAGGAACGAGATAGATTTTATCATTACGGATTACTATCCGTATATATATATGATAGCATATATTTAGAGATATCTCTGTGATCAACAGGTTCAATACTGGAAGTGATCACCGACTTCTTCGAGGCTCTCTAAATATTAACTTAAAAGCTGAAAGGACCCGGAAGATAAGGTCTATTATCCGACCTACGCCAGTTCAAATAGCCGAAACCGAAAAGTTCCAAATGGAACCTAAAAATCGTTTCGGCCTGCTGGAAACCACAGGCAACGTGGACGAAAAAGCCGATACTGTGGTCAACACGCTGAGGAAAGTGTCTCAAAGGCTATTCCCGAGATCGCAGAAAAAACAGTCCAAGCTCTCTGCTGAGATTTTCGAGCTGATTTTTTTCGAGTCTCGGTGGCGCAGTGGGCGAGCGCACGGCCTCTGATCCAGAGGTCCGGGGTTCGATTCCAGACACTGGCTCACACCAATGACTTTTCGAAATTGTTTTCGGAAGTTATGTGTGATAAATATCGATGACTGACAAACTTTGTGCCCGGTATGGCAATAGGCTCGCCACCTATTCCATTTGGGACGAAAACATAACGGCGAGACGAGGCTTAACAGCCGCTGCCTACACCTTCGGGTAACAAAAGGCGTGAAGTTATGTTATGTTTTATGAGGCAAAGGCGAGAAACTCCATCGGATCAGCTGTCTTCGTCAGAATGGAAAAGCCTAAACCAGCGTATTAGAAAGCTGATGCGGCGCGACCTTCGTCGATCGAATACTCGAGCAATCGAGAACGCGATCGACCGCAACAAAGAGTCGAAAGTGTTCGCTCAGCAGCTTGGAAGGTCCCATCTGAGGAAGCTGAAAACTGCGGATGGACGTGTCGTCACCTCTAAGCCCGAGATTCTCGCAGAGATCGAATCTTTTTATGGGCTCCTTTATTGTACACGGATGACCAAGTTAACTGGACACAGCGATGATGACCACAGAGCCCCGCTAACGCGTCACTAGAGTGAGGACATTCCCGATGTCATAGAAAGCGAGATTAGTGCGGCTCGACTCCATCGAAACTTGGGAAGTTCTGGATACACTGCAGCGATGTCGGATTGACTGGCGTTATATCGAGGTGTTGAGATGCTTGTATGACAGCGCCACGATGGCTGTCCAGATACAGGACCAGGTGACGAACTCCATCGAGCTGAATCGAGGTGTAAGACAGAGAGAAGTAATATCTCCCAAACTCTTCACCAATGCTCTGGAGGACGTTTTCAAGATACTGGATTGGACTGGACAGGGTATCAACGTGAATGGTGAGTATATCTCGCATCTTTGGTTTGCCGACGACATCGTTGTAATGGCAGAGTCGCTGGAACAGTTAAGCGGAATGCTGCGCAGCCTAGACGAGTGCTCCCGGCGTGTCGGTTTTGGCATGAACTTGGACAAGACCAAGGTCATGTTCAATGAACATGTCGTGCCCAGTTCGATAAGCGTCGAAGGGTCAGTTCTCGAAGTCGTAAACAAATACGCCTACCTAGGCCAAATAATCCAGTTAGGTAAACGAAACTTCGAGAAGGAGGCCGAAAGGAGGATTCAGCTTGGAGGATTCGGCAAACTGCGTCGAGTCTTCAGCTCGCCTATACCGCAATGTCTGAAGACCAAAGTCTTTGACCAGTGCGTCTTACCGGTGATGACCTACGGTGCCGAAACGTGGACACTCACGGTGGGGCTAGTCCACAAATTTAAAGTCGCTCAGCAAGCTATGGAGCGGGTTATGCTCGGGGTATCTCTGAAAGATAAACTCAGGAATGAGTATATCCGCCAGAGAACTGGAGTAACTGACATAGCTCGTAGAATAAGCTCGCTGAAGTGGCAATGGGCTGGTCACATCTGCCGAAAGACCGACGGTAGATGGAGTAAGAAGATCATAGAGTGGACTCTGCGTCTTGGCAAACGTAGCGTAGGACGCCCACCAGCCCGATGGTCAGACGACCTCAGAAAGGCTGCTGGTAAAGACTGGTTGCGGAAGGCAGAGAATCGGATGTTGTGGCGCACATTGGGAGAGGCCTATGTCCAGCAGTGGACTGCAATAGGCTAATGATGATGATGACGATGATTTAAATACACATACTTGCATAGCGCTATGTTGAAAATAGTGCTATCTGTCATTGTGATATGAGACATAAGTATATACTTTCAATATATTATTATGTGTTACTCATAGACATTTCAGTATATGTATTTAATGGGTATCGTATCGTATTATGTACATCATAACGACTGATAATAACTTATGATTATGTATATCTTTCAGGCACGCAAGGCTTATCAGCTGAAAATATTGTTCACACTTTTTTATATTGATATTTTTTGGATGACAGGCTATATTAACGATAGATCAAAAGCACTTGCACTCAGAAAGTATAACAGAGAAGAGAGAGGAGAAAGAGTTACTTTCACCGGTCTTTAGGCGGCACCACAATACCTGGAAGCCTGACTTGAGAGTAGACTTAGTGCTAACTATAAGAATAATAGTGGTAGATCCACACAAGTCGACTCGACTAGACAGCCGGACTGGCTCGACTAGTGAAATACCATGAAATGTCAGAAAATCGACGTAAAGTGGCTCATGTCGCGTTATATTGGGTAAGATATCCGGAGGCCCACTCCTCGCCATACTCATATATTTCTCCTTCTTTATACTATCTTAAAGTCAAAATTTCCAGTGTGTTGCAGATCCCATCTCTGCCACATAATGTTGCAGCAATACATGGGCGGCGCTAGTCGCTTAACATCAGGCGTTATAAATAATGATTGTGCAGTTACAATTAATACCTGAATTAAAATCGTCTTTATTATACGATGTTAGGAGATTGCTTGTATTTGTTTGACATGTTTAATAAAACTTTTCACATATTAAATTTAAATTACGGAATTTAATTTTTATTAGACGTTTACTTACTTCTTTTGTTAAGCTAAATAGACCTACGTAATGTAACGTATTTTAAAGAAAGAAAGATGTCAAAGCTTTCTGTTAATAAAAAACGAAAACAAAATATCTCAAATCATTAATCATTACATAATATAAAACAAAGTCACTTTCCGCTGTCTGTCCCCTTATATGCGCATATCTTTAAAACTACGCAACGGATTTTGAAGCGGTTTTTTTTAATAGTTAGACGGTGTCAACGGGGTGGTTTTGATTCATATATAGTGTAGTAAAAAAAAAAAGTAATAATTTTCAAGATTTAGAACTTTAATCGTAAAGGCTGCCTGAACCCTAAGTGATAAATCAAAACAACGTACTACATTATTATACACCTTTAAAAGGTCTACAAAAAAGTCCGCGAGGGCATACTCGTATGTCTATCTCTTAGGGATAACCCACAATGATCATTTTTATTTTTTTACTTTTTACGAGAAATAATGGCCTATTTACGAAGCGATTTTAAACATTACAGTATTAATTCTCGTCCAATTAAATGGGTTTAATAGATTGTGCATGTTATGTAGATGATCCTGGCTCTTTAAAGCATGCAATTTAAAGAAATATTTTCGAAGATTTTGCAGTATTAACATAGCTGGATGGCAGTTGTTACTTTTGATGCGGAACAAAGTTCGCTAGGTCCGTTAGTAATATTTATAAAAAAACAAGTTTTGTAAGAAAACTAAGGTGAAGCGTCTGTATTTCTACAGTCATATTTTTATGTACATTTGTCTGATGCATCATTATCATATAAACTTTACTTACTTATTTATCTTTACGCCAACTCTTTTGAGGGGTAGGCAGAGAGAGCAGCGTTTAGAGTCAATTCTTACATACCTTAACTTGTTTATTCGGGTTCCATAACTCTTATCACATACATATACTAGTGAAGTTTTAAGGCTATCATTTTGCCATCATCAAAGACAACTCGGCTGAAGCCCAGAGCAACAACTAGTTCAACATAATTTCAAAATCATGTGTAAAGCTTGATCATATTAATGAAATAATTATGTATCGTAAACGTAGGATTTAAACTTAATCAAATGCTCTGAGAAACACGGGCTTATCGAGAAGTACTCACTTGATTGCTTCTGAACTGAAATTGAGAGTTAAATTATTATTGCCTTAATTTATAATTCCTGAACGAGCTGATGATGTTGAACCAAAGAACATGCATAGAGGACTGTGTATTGTGATATTTATAATAACATAACTTCACGCCTTTGTCTACCCGAAGGTGTAGTGGCTGTTACATCCTCGAGCCTCGATTCGCCGTTATTGTTATGTTCCAAATGCAATAGATGGCGAACCTATTGCCATATCGGGCACAATGTTTTTAGTCATCGATATTTTTCACACATCACTTTCGAAATTAATTTTGAAAAGTCATTGGTGTGTGCCAGGTGGTCGAACCCGCGACCTCTGGATTCAGAAGCCGTGTGCTCGACCACTGGACCACCGAGACTACCCGAGACTATATATTTAAAATATTTTTTTTAAACTATGCATTAATTTAATTTCTAACCATACCATGTGTGTACTATACAAAATGTAGAACTAATAAATATAAAACGACGATAATGAGGGTGATACCAGAAGCCACGAAAGCCGAAGAGCGAGTATGACAAAAGCTATGAACGTAAATAGTAATTAAAAAATATGTTGTGTTGTGTTTGGTTCTTTCTGCTTACCTCGCAAAACACTTGCATGTCATGAAGTTGCGTTGTTATTTTCCTGCTCAAATAGTTCTTTCTTCTTTCCTGCTAAGTGATATATTTTGACAAGGTCAGATAATTTGATTAAGACTATAAAAATATTAACCTTATCATATTTCTTTTGTTACAGTAGAGGTCAAATTATTTTGAGTGATAAAAGTCATTGATAAAAGTCATTGCATCATCAGCTTATCCACAAAATAACATGAATCGCTGATCCGCTTTTGGTAAATCTTTCACAACCAGGAACCTATTTCATTCGAAAATAATATTGGAGTGAAGTGTTTTATTGTTGCCCTGATTCTATCAACACAATGGCAAAATAATATTGCGTGATTTGCAGTTAAAAACTGCTAGGCGTTAATCCGGAATATCAATTGTTTGACATAAAACGCAACGATCGAAAACACGTGTAAGTTTGGAGCAAGGCAAGCTCAACCCCAGTAAAGGTTGGATCAAATTATCCTGAAACTGTAAGTTCACGGCCTACGAATTGTTGACACGTCGGATTAATTTACTAGTAGGTACCAAATACGAAACCTTTTCCAAATTTGTAAGTCATCTGTATCTATCGGATATAACATAACATAATTTCACGCCTTTTTCTACCCGAAGATGTAGGCAGTGGCCGCTAAGCATCGAATCGCCGTCGATTTATAATATATCGATAGTCTCGGTGGCGCAGTGGCTAGCACCCCGCTTCTGATTCAAGAAGTAGTGGGTTGAAATCCTGGCACACACCAATGACTTTTCAAAATTTTCGAAAGTTACGTGTGATAAATATCGACGACTGACAACTTTGTTAAATTAAATTAAATTAATTTCAAAAAGTCATTGGTGTGTGCGAGGATTCGTACAGTGCGACGTTGCTATCTTTATGTTTTTTTTCTCTTTCTTTAACAATCGCTTGTCAGTACATTTATACCAATTTCGTCAAATCTATTGATTAACATATAGAGAATGCCCGATATTTTTATATAATTTATTATTATCTATCTACACTTGTTAGTAACAATGGATTTTGATAAGTTTAGTACACAAATAGTTTATAATAAGTTAAAGAAAATTAAGCTCCTCTCTCTGAGATCTTATGGGAAAAATCGCATGTACTCGTAGTAGCTAGAATAACAAGCATATAATATGTACATGTTTCTCAAGTCTATTTTTTTATAAATTTAAGACAAGTAGGTACGTAATAACTTCATTTGTGGGTTTAATATAAATATAGGTATGATAAAATCGGGATTGTGTCCTACCATGGCCTGAACCAATATTATATATGGACGTCCAATATTATACACGGACCCCAATATCTACTTATATATACGGACGCCTAATAGCTATATACGGACGCCCAATAACCTGGCTACTTCATCATTATCATCATCATTACATAGTATAAAACAAAGTCACTTTCCGCTGTCTGTCCCCTTATATGCGCTTAGCTTTAAAACTACGCAACGGATTTTGATGTGTTTTTTTTAATAGTTAGAGGTTGTCAACGGGGTGGTTTTGATCTAAAATTTATGTATAGTGTAGTAAAAAACGTGATAATTTTCAAGATTTAGAACTTTAATCGCAAACGCTGCCTGAACCCTAAGTGATAAATCAAAACAATGTTCTACATTATTATACACCTTTAAAAGGTCTACAAAAAAGTCCGCGAGGGCATATGTCTATCTCTCAGGGATAACCCACAATGACCATTTTTATTTTTTTACTTTTTACGAGAAATAATGGCCAATTTACGAAGCGATTTTAAACATTACAGTATTAATTTGCATCCAATTAAGTGTCTTAAATAGATTGTGCATGTAATATAGATGATCCTGGCCCTTTACAGCATGCAATTTAAACAAATATTTTCGAAGATATTGCAGTATTAACATAGCGGGACAGCAGTTATTACTTTTGATGCGGAACAAAGTTCGCCGAGTCAGCTAGTTAATTATAAAAATACGGGACTATGTGAGGCAGTACTGTTTGGCTACAAGCTACTGTATGGTGGAAATACTGTTGCCAATCGTGTTGCACCGTACTGGATTATTCCCATTTGTCTCCACAGATTTCCCCGGGACAAATGGGAATTATTTATAGTAGGAAGACATCGATATTATTAATCGACTTATCTTGACTATCCCACTAGATTTGAATTGGAAATCCGTATATAGCAATTGAGCGTCCGTATATAGCTATTGGTCGTCCGTATAATGCTATTGGGTGTCCGATTTCTCCCTTAATTAAGTGTTTTAGTTTACACTCGGTAAGCGGCTCCTGAGTTAGCTACATATAGGCACGACTCGGCGAGTCGTGAGTACACGAACAAATAATTCTAGTACCCGGGAGCCAGTTGGTATTTTTTTTCGTAACTTTCACTGACTTTTTATAAGTTTAAATAAACTCGGGCTCATAATGATACGCAACGAGTACACCACCTACGGCGAATATATTGTTTTGATTAAATATCGTGTGATATTGTGATCTATTGTTGCGAACGAGCTAGCAGTGTCGCAGTCAGGAAATCCTCGAGTTATGCGGCTGTCAATATACGCGCGACAGCAGTGCCACACCTGCGCTAAGATTTCGTCGCGAAGTTTTGAAAATATAATTGCAAACATTTCGGCGATATTTTGGCTTCTATCGATATTTGTCCTACGGCTAGTCAGGACCAAAGGGACGTAAATGCTACTGGCTATCAGAGTGGCGTCTGGTATGCATAATTTATTTAAAAAATTCTTGTAAAAATCCATATTGTGATATATATGTCATTTTATATATTTACTGCTTTTAATACTCTAGAAGAAAGCTTACATGTCACTGTTTGTTTGTGTATTACAATGTATTGTAATTTTTCAGAGTATTTCCACGAATTCGTCGAATAAAACAACAGAAAACTCAAAGCAGTGGTTTTATAGTCACGAGAGAAAATTACACTATGGGATTAAGTGCGCCTTTGTACACATAGTGCATTAAACTTATAAATAAATAAAAAATAATAACATATCTTCACGCCTTTTGTTAACCGAAGGTGTAGGCAACGGCTGTTAAGCCTCGTCTTGCCGATATGTTTACGTCCCAAATGGAATAGGTGATGAACCTATTGCCATACCGGGCACAAAGTTTTCAGTCATCGATGTTTATAACACTTAACTTCCGAAAAGTCATTGGTGTGAGCCAGTGTCAGATTGGAACCCGGACCCCTGGATCAGAAGCCGTGTGCTCTACCACTGGACCACCGAGACTGTTAAAAAATAATGAAACATATATTCGCGCTAAGAAAACATCTCTCGCATTAACCTTGACGATGATAAAAAATGAAAAATAAACAAATTTTAATATGTGTTGTATTCGTTTAATTTAAATAACTAATATTCGGATATACATACATACATAACTTCACGCCAAATCCCTTGCGGGGTAGGCAGAGAGAACGGATATACACATCACATATTAAAAGAAAATACCAACTACATAATAATATAATACATACAATACACTATCACAGTTAAAACATATTTACATAACATACTTATAACTTATCTTCACGCCTTTTTTTATCCGAAAGCGTAGGCAGTGGCTGTTAAGCCTCGTCTCACCGTTATGTTTACGTCCCAAATGGAATAGGTGGCGAACCTATTATTATTATTTTCGAAAAGTCATTGATGTGAGCCAGGATTCGGACCATCGACCTCTGGATTCAGAAGCCGTGTGTTCGACCACTCGACCACCGAGACTTTAAATCAAACGAATATACATAATATATATATATTCACTGAGAAAACGAAGCATTTATTTTAGTGCAGGCGTTTATAGATCAATGTTAACCTCAACATTTTATTTTGGCTAGAAGATGTCTTTAAATATCTTATAAAATCTAGTTTTAAACAACTTAATTTAAACAAAAGTTAACTAGCGGTTTTCTCATTAATTCTAAACTCGTTTTCGTTGACAGTTGATGGAATGAATTCAAGAGGCTCAGCCTTTTTTGATTCGGCTTCTTTCATGTCTTTCTTCTCCTGGTCTTCAAGAGCTTTTTTTCTCGTGTCGCGTAGCTCTTTTCTGTGATTGGCGTAGAAAAATCTGCAATAATAAATTACAAGTTTAATATATTTGAGTTGGTAAATTTCTTAAATAATTTAATTTAATATCTTTGCACTTGACGTATCATCTTAAATTGTCAAAAGATTTTTTTTTAAACTTAAACATTATATCAAATATAACATTAAATGAAATCCTACCAAATGAAATTAAATTTTAAAAGCCTCGCGTGGAAATCGAATCCCAGGATCATAATAATCTTACGTACATCGTCCATACATACTTATTTTCTAAATATTGTATACCTTTGGGCGCTCATTACTGTTTGTAAAAAAAACGATGGATGCGTATGAAAAAAATTATGAAAGTTGTCGAGTGAGGCGTGTCAGAATCGTGCATCGTTTCACTCTGCCAACCTCGCAATGGATTCCGCGTAATTTTATGTATTTATGTATGTGTAAATATTTACATACATATATAATAAAATTATAAGAAATTTAAAACTGTACATTAAGTATTATTTTTTTAGAATACTTGGGACATGATCTACAATCTATACCGAAACTAAAAATATGTTTTTTAGAATTTCTGTCTGTTTATCTGTTTGTGTATTTGTTACGGATAAACTCGAAAAGTACTGCATGCTTTTACGTCAAATTTTGCATAAATATAGCCAAGAGGTCGGGTCAACACATAAAATCGCGAAATCACGCTATCACTAATTGGGGGTGAGCAAGAACCCTTATAATGGTACAGGCACATTATTTTTGTTGCTTTATGGCGTCCACGCAGACAAAGTAGCGGGAAACAGCTATTACTAAATAGTTTGGTATTTGATATTTAGCAATCAGAAAGAAATATTGACGGAACTTGTTAATTAGCTATCACACTTTAATTTGTTAATGGATTCGATATTAAATTGGATTGACAGATTGGTCAATCCGAACATTATATTTAATTTTAATTAGCCAATACACTAGAGAACGTCTGTTGGTATTACTACATAAGAATTGCAATTAGCTGATGAACTGATTTGTAAAAATTATATATAAATATAAATTAGTAGTCTCGGTGGTCTAGTGGTCTAGCACACGGCTTCTGTTCCAGAGGTCCGGGTTCGAATCCTCACATTGGCTCACATCAATGACTGTTCGAAATTAGTTTCGGAAGTTAAGTGTGATAAATATCGATGGCTGAAAATTTTGTGCCCGGTATGGCAATAGGTTCGCTACGTATTCCATTTGGGACGTAAACATAACGGCGAGACGAGGCTTAACTTAACAGCCACTGCCTACACCTTCGGGTAACAAAGGCGTGAAGTTATTTTATGTTTAAGTTAATATACATTTATTTGCTAATCAAACATATATAATAAATGCATTGTCGCACATCTTTAAAGAAGAATGTTAATAGTTGTAGAGCTACGTAGTTCGCCGCGTGAATAGGCCGGCTCGTAAAGTGGCTCATGCCGCGCTACGCTCGGTGAGAGAGGTTCGAAGAGAAACAATTTCGAAAAGTCATTGGTGTGAGCCAGTATCTAGAATCGAACCCCGGACCTCTGGAATGGATTTAATTGTAAATATTGTAATATGTAATTACTTTCTTCAATCCATCTCATACAGAAATCAATATATTATCGGTAAAGCGCAATACTTTGACAATTTCAATTTTGTGTGTTACATACACATTTTTATTGACTATAGACTATCGGTTTGATAAGTATACTTACACAAGAATTATTCCAGGTGGTATTGCGATGACTGCACTGAAAATGAACACGGCCCCGGGCAGTACGTGCAGTGTCTCCATATACATCCACGAGTAGAACGGATGGAATATTAGCGATGCCAGGGTTTCCGTCAGAGAAAATAAGGAGTTCACTTTTGCTGAAATATAAAAAGTATAATAAAGTTTTTTTTTTTTAATTATTACTGCAGAAGTATATGTACAATAAATAGACATATTATTACATAATAATAATATTAGTATTTGTGAACACGTAAGTACTTATAATGAAAATAAAAACCTCGAGGGATGTTATGGAGTTATAATTACTTTCTTTACCCAAAATGTTAGTATTTGGTTGCGATTCGTATCTAAATACAGGGTATTCCCTGTATTTTTATTTTTATTGCTGCCATTAATTTCTGTAATTTCACGATTACAAAAAACTTTCGAGGAGTTTAAAAAAATCTATACAAAGGATAAATACTGAAACTAAACGAACTCGATTTAAAAAAATAAATTATCATCAATAAACCCAATTAATTCAATAATTGCACATCAATTAAATTAATCAAGATACCTATAATTATTGTTATAGATGAAGATATAAGTTAACCATAAGAAAATTACAAAATTTATAAAAAGCTAATGGATTCGAACCTGTTTCCTGTTTCTCGACGAGCTTCGAAATGATTGATCGCAGCGAAGTGAACGTCGTTGCATTCAACAATTCAGCCACGGGCACTGAAATTATATCGTATTGGAATCGAATTCATATTCGATAGTGAACTGATTAATAATCAAATGAACATCGTTATGATTAATCGAGTTGATACACATCGATGTCAATTTTGTATCTTGTATACGTAACTATTATTTATTCGTATAAATAGTACCTAATGGACAAATGTATTTATTCAGTGATGTATCAATGATTGTTCAAGAGTAGTGGCCTCTTGTTGAGGATATGAATGACTTCTGTGGGATATGCGAAAATTAAATTTCAATAAACTTTTGATTTTGAAATTGGATTATTAAAATTTTAAAATAAATTAAATCCATTCTAATTCAATATAATGGACCAGTACATTGACTATAAGAATATGGACAATATTAAAATGAAATGAACCAACGTGAATATCTCTTAGAATGTATTTTACTGTATTATAACATAACTCTGAACACTATTACGTTAAGTCCGAGAGGTACATTGACTATAAAATGATAATTATAAGTTGCGACCATGAGCTTTTGACTCCTGCGCTGAAAACTATGTACAGCAAACTTGTACTGTATACAAAAAGAATTAGGAAATGCCGCACAGTAATGAATAACCTGGTTTTACGACGTCTATAGCTATTTTTTATTGAAAGTAAGGGGTTGTGGCCCTAGTGAAGATGTAGTGACCAGAATAGAGAAAAATGCTGCAATAGTTTGAACAAGGGTGGAGAAAAGAAGACGATGGTGACGACGCAAATACATGAATGAGATAAGTGTGAAAGGGCAAGTCGGTAGAGGTCGACCTAGACAAATCTTCCATTACCAAATTAATTTTGTATTAGAGAAAGGTTAGGTCAAGGTTGCCTATAACCGTCGAGTGTGTATAAAAGAATCATGATGAACAAATGTTTGTTGTTCGTAGTAAATGGAAAGATGTAGTCTCTGTCAATATATGTATGTAGAGAAAAATACCGCATTATATAAAACGTTAAAAAACCAAACAAAAAACACGGCGAGACAACAAATATAGTTCAAAACGATGACATGTTGTGCCTATACCTGGTGGGGGATAAACTATCAACAAAAGCATTAACATGGAGGGTTGAAGTCAGGCAGGCGGCCAGTCATAACAGTCAAAACTTTTGACAGGATTTAGGTTAGTTCGAAAGGGTGATATGTTGTTCCGACCTCACTTAGAGCGGGATAGAGGTAGGAAAATGATGATGAATATATAGATACGGACTTAGAAGACTTCTGCAGTTCTGCGCCGGTGTCCTATTCAGTTAAGTCTTCTGCTTGGTGGTATATCTGTTTCTCACAAAGCTAATATTATTATTTATTTATTACCTAAATACATTTCAATGTCTGTAGTTAAGAAGGCTATCCACATAGAACCGCCAAACTTGCTGATAACTGAGATGAGACACAGCAGCGAATCGTCCACCTGCATTTTTTTGCTCAATATAGTTATCGAGAACATTGCACCTGGAACATGATAAATATTGCTTGAAAAAAAAAAAAACTAAAAAACACGCTTTCATATCATACAAACTAAAAAGTGTACAGTAATTTGAAAGATCCCCGTTGCTTGCTTTGTGCCACATTTTTATAAGTCGAGCAACCCACCCCTTTTTTAAATTATCTTAGGTACACTTTTTAGTTTGTATGATAAGAAAGTGTGTTTTTTAAGTTTTTTTTTAAACTATATCTATTTTTCTTTTACTTTTTAGTGAATACAACAAAGACTATAACATAACATAACTTCACGCCTTTTGTTACCCGAAGGTGTAGGCAGCGGCTTTTAAGCCTCGTCTCACCGTTATGTTTACGTTCCAAGTGGAATAGGTGGCGAATCTATTGCCATACCGGGCACAAAGTTTTTCAGTCAACGATATTTATCACACATAACTTCCGAAAATAATTTCGAAAAGTCATTGGTGTGAGCCATTTAAACCTTAAATACACACCATAAATATTTTTATAATCCGATACCGTGCGTACGGTATTTGTTGATATATCGAAGAAATTGTTAAATCCTAGCAAATCTAATCAGGATACTTACTTGGATTATTTTTTTTACAATTAAATAAAATTAAAATAACTAGCTGAAATATCAGGATAACCGGATGTTTTGATCAAATTATTGTATTGTCATCGATCTCTATCAGGTGTGCAAAGTTTAAATGAAATCGCATCGTTCAAAGTAATAATCAATGTTTTGATTACATACTAGGGTTCATGATTTCTCGACATTTTTAACTTCTCGGGTCTCGAGAATTCTCGAGGCTAATTTCTCGAGTCTTCTCGGGTTGTCGAGCTATTTTCATTTAAGAACGTTTTCTCATGTTATTTGGTTCCGACGACAACGATTGAGTGGTTTTTCTTACAAACAAAAGTTTCCAACAAAGTCAAAGTCAAAGTCAAAGTCAAAGTCAAAGTGGTTTTATTTTCATAGGTCCTCACAGACACTTAAAAATAGTCAATGTACAAAAATGTTTAAAATTAAATTAATATTTAAAAAGCTTAGACACGAGCGCTTGAAGCAAGTGCCTCCGTGGAACAAAAAACACGGAAGCAATCGCCACGAGCGGCCCGATTCCGAGTGTAGGGGTTTTCATCAGAAGAATCGGGCAAGAAACTCATGTGCCAATACTCTTTTCAAAACCATTGAAAATTTACACAATAGTATTATCAACGCTACTGAAAAAATATCGCATAAAAAGTGTAGCAGCCAGACTACTCGACAATCACAGTTATGATCCAACTAACTTAAAATCATCGTAGTACAAGTAATGAGAGAAATTATATGATATTAGTCGAGCACAATTGACGCGACATCTTCTATTTAGAATGGTAACGTTGTGCAACAAGTAAGTACAATAGTAAAAATTATGTATAAAGCTTTTATCAAAACAACATCAATTCAAACTCATAATAAGAAATGTTGATTACTATTAGAAATAGAAATATTTGCAGCACGTCTCCACTCCAAAATAAGTGAACAAATTCCAATACGTAAACTACACAATCCGCGTTGAGCAAGCAATTTGACGGTCCCAAGACGACTTGTCCGTCATGAAGTCATTGATGGTGTAATAAGCACCGGTAACGAGACGATCCTTCACAGCCCGCCTAAACCGATCGAAAGAGAGAGCCAGAATATGCGCAGGGATCCTATTATAGAACTGTACACCCATTCTCAAAAACGACTTATGTACTTTGTGCAGGCGATGACACTTTAACACAAGTTTATGCTTGCCTCTGGTATTAAAATTATGTACATCACTATATTTAGTATATCTATTTAAGTTTTACCTAACAAACATTATATTGTCATATATAAATTGAGAAGCAACTGTTAATATTCCAATTTCCTTAAACCGTTCTATAAGGGAGACTTTGGTCCCCAGATTATAAATTGTCCGAATAGCTCGTTTTTGAAGCACAAAAATAGACTGAATTTCAGCTGCTCTACCCCACAGCAAAATGCCATAAGACATGACACTATGAAAATAACTGAAATAAACTAGTCTGGCGGTTGCAACATCAGTAAGCTGTCGAACTTTTTGAACCACGTAGGCAGCAGAGCTAAGTTTTCCAGCTAAACATTTTACTTGAGGACCCCACTGGAGCGTATTATCTAGAGTAATACCTAAAAATACAGTTGTATTTACTGGGTCTAGAATTCTGTTATTTAAAGATATATTTATAACCTGACCTTTAACATTGGGCATAGTAAACTTTATTATTTTGGTTTTATTTGAATTTAGCACTAAATTATTAGCTGTAAACCAATCATGGACTTGTGTAAGAGAGCAATTTACATCATCAAAACTGTTTTTTTACGTTTCTAGGCAACGTAATATATCGTAACTTCACGCCTTTTTCTACCCGAAGACGTAGGCCGTTGAAGCCTCGACTCGCCGAATCGTTTCGTTACATTCCAAGTGGAATAAGCGGTGAACATATTGCCCTACACCCGGCAAGAAGTTGTTAGTCATCGATAGTTAGCAGACATCATAACTTCCGAAAAAATCCGAGAAATCATTGTTGGAATCGAACCCACGACGTCTGACCCAGGAGGGTGGCGCTCGATCACCGGACCACGAGATATAGGGGAGGTAGGGGAGGCATGGGCACCCCCCTTTTATTCTGATTTAATCATAGATTTTATATTTTTCTTGATTTGTTAGTTTTCTTTACCAACTGGAAACACTGTTAATCCATAAGGTATATGTAATTTCTGTAAGTTATCAAACACAAACGTTTAAAGATTTTGGGCTAGTAAAAGTAAATATTTTGTTGTGGGTTTGGATTGTAATAAAGATAAAACTAATAAAAGGTATGTGTATTTTTGATTATTTATCTATTGTATATTTACTAATCTATATAAGTATATTAAACTGAAAGTTAAGCCTAAATATGAAGATTCATTAAAATACCGGTAACTTAAGTCTCAAAAATAACCGTGAAATAAAACGTCAAAGTCTCAAATTTACGTATTTATTGAAAAAAAAATATTATTATTATTTCTCGAAATCTCGACTTTTCTCGAGCTTGATTTCCCGGGAACAAAGCCCAACGATTTCCCGGGAATTCTCGACCCGAGATTTCCCGGGAATAAACCCTATTACATACACACATAACATAACACACTAACTTATGGAAGCAAGAGCTGGGTATGGCAGAGCATGCATGAAAGTAGGATAAACGCCGTCGAAATGAGGGCATTGCGCAAAATCTGCGGAGTGACCCTCGCTAACCGCGTGGAAAACAAGGTTATAAGGAAGGAAGTCGGATTGAAAGAGAGTCGGTGTAAAAGTAAGAAAGGGCATGCTCCGATGGTTCGGACATGTAGAAAGGATGGATGATGCAAGATTGACTAAGCAGATATATAATGCAAAAGCGGATGGATGTAGGAGTCGAGGACGGCCTAGACACACATTCCATGACCAAATAGAACGTGTTCTGGAGGAAGGTGATGTTAGGAGCCTCAAAAATCGACGCGCGTGCATGAAAAGAGTTATGAAAGTCAACGAAGCGAGTGAGGTGTGTAAGAATCGTGCCCTATATGGCGCTCCGTTCTCTCTGCCTACCCCGCAAGGGATTTGGCGTAAAGTTATATACTTAGTCTGGCCATAAATACTGTAACAACTAAAAATAAAAAATATATCATTTGAATTTGGCATCTGTCATTTTTATACGATTGTTCATTGTGTTTTCTCGTTTTGGCGCCAGTACATTGTACAATATTTTGCGATATTAAAATGGAGTGGGGTGATAAAGAGAACCGAATCGCTGTGATTGCATTACGCAAAGTAGGTATGGAGCCAAATGCAATTTTTAAAACTCTCCATACACTTGGTATTAGTTAAATGTTTGTGTACCGGGCTATTAATAGGTACAATGAGACCTCCTCTGTTTGTGACAGAAAAAGACCTGGCCGTCCCACGTAGTGTTCGTACGAAAAAGTTGGTCAAAGCAGTACGGGAAAGAATTCGAAGAAATCCTGTCCGCAAGCAAAAGATTTTATCTCGGGAGATGAAAATAGCACCTAGAACAATGTAGCGTATTTTAAAAGATGACTTAGGACTTGCAGCCTATAGGAGGCGCACTGGTCACATATTAACTGATAATTTAAAATAGAATAGGGTGTTAAAATCTAAACAACTACTGAAGCGGTACGCAAAGGGAGGTCACAGAAAAATATTGTTTACGGATGAAAAAGTTTTTACAATTGAGTAACATTTTAACAAACAAAATGACCGTATTTATGCTCAAAGCTCTAAGAAAGCTTCCCAATTAGTTGTCAGAGTGCAACGTGGGCATTATCCGACTCCAGTGATGGTTTGGTGGTGTGTTAGCTACGAAGGAGTGACTGAGCCATATTTTTGTGAAAAAGGTATCAAAACATCGGCACAAGTGTATCACGATACCATTCTTGAAAAGGTAGTCAAGCCCCTTAACAACATCATGTTCAATAACGAACTATGGTCCTTCCAGCAAGACTCGGCACCGGGTCACAAAGCTCGGTCCACGCAATCTTGGTTGGAAGCGCACGTTTCACTCGCTACGTTGACTTATCCAGGCATCTCTCATTTATTACATCCATCATCTCATTCATCTTTCTTGTCATACTACCTCTAACATTCCACGTGCCTATACGGCACTCCCCTTTCCTCGTCCCGCCAGGGTTGGCGCTGCGTGAAGGGTGGCGGCCCCCTTCGCCGCATGCGCATGCAGCCGCACCGACGGGGGCTAATCGGTGCCCGTCGCTTACGGGGCACGCCCTAGCAGCCCGTCCGGCTGAGTTTGCTTCGGTCAAGTTTGCGTCCCACTGGGACGGCAGGGGTCGCGACGTGGACGCTCTTGACATGACCCCCAAATTTCTCGACCTTTTTCAATTTCTCGGGTCACGCGAATTCTCGAGGCTGATTTCTCGGATCTTCTCGGGTTGTCGAGAAATTAATAACATCAAAAATTTTGTGATTTTTCTATCAAATACAGCTAGCAAGATAATTACATTAAAAAACAGGGGTTGGGCTGCATTCGGCAAACTGCGTCGAGTCTTCAGCTCGCCTATACCGCAATGTCTGAAGAACAAAGTCTTTGACCAGTGCATCTTACCGGTGATGACCTACGGTGCCGAAACGTGGACACTCACGTTGGGGCTAGTCCACAAATTTAAAGTCGCTCAGCGAGCTATGGAGCGGGAATTCTCGGGTCGAGATCTGAATCTGAATGAACACTAGTTAGAGAAGACTGCTTTTGAATGGAAAATTACAGAGTTCGAATCATCGAATGTCATCGATCACAATCATTGCAATGACTTTTCGAAATTATTTCCGGAATATAAATGGGATAAATTTCTGCCACCTATTCCACTTAAGTCTTATTAAAATCAGCGAGTAGAAGCGTGACAACAACTGCCTACACTTTTGGATGGAAAAGGCTTGAATATAGATATAAAAATAACATAATAAGCGGAACATTATACAATTTAACTGACATCAACATATTTAACATAATAAGCGGGTGTTTTTTTTTTACTCAACATCAATTGTTTGAATTTATTTTAAAAGCGCAATAAAACAAATTATCCATTATTCAAAAGTTATTTTGCACATCATTATAATGACACTAGCTGTGCCCGTCAACTTCGTCTGCGTTTTCGTGGAATTCAACAAAAACAAGTCTAAGTCAAACTCTAACCTCGATTAGTCCTTATTGCTCCAGCCATCTGACAGTGAAAAACTTTTTAAAAATTGCTCCAGCCGAAATCATTCACAGACCGACAAAAAAATGTTTAGTGAATAGAGGTGTACACTTAATATTTTTAAACAGACACTCCTATTTTATTTATATGAATACATAGTTGGTTTTTTTGAGTCATACCTAAATTTCAGAGACATCACTGCCTGACATGTTATTATATTAAAATACCCAGACAAAAA
The DNA here is from genome assembly GCA_905147225.2 of Euproctis similis. NCBI lineage: Eukaryota > Metazoa > Arthropoda > Insecta > Lepidoptera > Erebidae > Euproctis > Euproctis similis. The sequence goes on along the minus strand of LR990118.1, from coordinate 3,664,902 downwards.
ATATCTATCTATTCATACCTACTTTTAAGATAATGTAAAAAGAAGTATATCATCTAACAGTTGTAGAACCAAGCAGTTCGCTGCGTGGATGGGCCGGCTCGACCGTTGAAATACCACGAACTCTCAGATGATCGACGTAAAGTGGACCATGCCGCGTTTTGTTCGGTGAGAGAGGTACCCAGATAGCCGCTCCCTTCCCCATCCTTTCCTATTTTATTCCTTTCAGGGTCGGCACTAAGTTTCTGTACACTAAATATGCTGCAGGTGTCCATGGGGGGCGCTGGTCACTTACCATCTGGCGAAACGCCTGCTCGTTTTCACACCCATCCCATAAAAAAATGATGAGAACTCCTATGAAGAGAGACAGGTCACACTTCGCTTATCACAACAAAACTGACAATGGCTAGAACCAGTTAGAAATATAATTTGGTGCTCTCTATTTACCTCGTTAGGGGTGTTGGGGTGAATATATTGAAATAATATATTATTAAGGATTTATTGATTTATTAAGATTGATTTAAAAGTCTCGGTGCTCCAGTGGTTGAGTACCCCGCTTCTGAATGCAGAGGTCGCAGGTTCGAATCTTGACACACTTATCTAAATTAATTTTGTAAGTTATGTGCGATAAATATCGATGATTAAAAAAAATCATTGTGCCCGGTATGGCAATAGGTAAGTCCTAAAATGGAATAGGTGAGGACCTATTCTATTTTGGGACTTAAACATAATGACGAGTCGAGGCTTAACAGCCACTGCCTCCACCTTTGGTTAGAAAAAGGCGTGAAGTTATGTTATGTATGTTATTAAGAATTGAATAGTATTTATGATAAATGATTTGGTTAAAAGATTTTATTCCGAGTTTGCAACGTTCCTAGAGACTCATCACAAGCATGATTTCTACCATAGCGTCTCGTATCGTCGAATAAAATGTTTGGTTCAAAAGAAAGGTAAACCTATTACTAAAGTTTTAGCCTAATTTCTCAGTCCAAAATCAATATGACTGCCAATATTAACACAAATCCTTATCTTCCTCATTTGATTCTATCATTTAAGGTTGGCACAAAAGGCTTTTTTTCACAGTTCCCTATCATTCGTCTTATCCACACTAATTTCTACCAAATATTTCTAACCAAAATTTTCTTATCTCTTTCTCCTCTATTATTTCCTTCTATTTCTGCGCGTGCATGAAAAGAGTTAAAGGAAGTCATCAAAAGTCAACACAAAGAAAGTCAACGAAGCTAGTGAGGTGTGTAAGAATCGTGACTTATGGCGTCCGTTCTCTCTACCTACCCCACAAGGGATTTGGCGTGAATTTATGTATGTATGTATTTCCTTCTACATTCAGATTACATGCATCATTACATGTCAATACCACGCAAGGCGTTTGCCTCCTATCCTTTCAGTTACTGGCGCAACTTTTACCCTCCTTTTACCTATATGCCGTTTGTCATATTAAGGTTATATATTTAGAAGAATAGAAACTCAAAAAGAAAATACTTACCAAATGAATGTAGAACAATGGAGTAGCTCATGAAGAATCCAAACTTGACCATGTCCCAGTTGAGTCGGTTCCTCAGGAACAGATAGAATATTGAATGTTCCGCTGGATTAAAAAAAATATCTATATTATTTACCTTAGGATAATAGTTTTATTTATTTTTAGACGATGAGAATGTGGAGGATGTGACCTTTAAAAAATAATATTAAAAAATAATATTGTTAACACATACAACGCCATGTAGTTTTCAAAACTAAAAAAATGCTTGTGCTATTGAACTACCAAAGGGTATTAATGCATTACTTATACCTATTGTAATTATTTGATGTAATTATCAGGCATTTTCATAATAATTGTTTAATACTTACAAGAATTCGGTCCGAACAGTATAAACACTACGAATAGAGTTAATATAACCTTCAGTTTCCTATTTCCTGGCCGTTTGAGGAAGGCCACTGACACCGTGTCCACGACATGCGTCATGTCAAAAAAGGATACCTTCGAGTGGTCTGGCCGTTCTATCTGTAAAATAAATTAAAGCAAAAACCCTTTTTAAAGAAGCTTTTATTTAAGCGCTCTAAAAATATGAAAATGATATTTCCTTAAAAATTTCAAGTATTAACTTAGAGCCTCAGTATGTACAATTTATATAATAATAAAAGCTTGTCGCGCGAGTTGTAAATAAACTGTACTATTTTTATAATGTCAAATCAACAGTTAAATATAGTCCGTAAATACAGCTATTTAACTTATTATTGTATTTAAAGCATAACATATTAAAACACGAGCGCTAGAAATTGCCTCCTTAGAACAAAAACGCACGGACGATTCTGAGTGTAAGGTTGTCATGAGAAGAAATGGGCAAAACACTCATGTAAATTAATCTACTAACTTTACTATATTATCTATTGCAATTTAATAACCTACTGATAGGGAGTCAAACCTCGCGACAAGCTTTTATTATTGTATAAATTGTCCATACTGAGGCTCTAAGTTAATACTTGAAATTTTTAAGGAAATATTATTTTCATATTTTTAGAGCACTTAAATAAAAGCTTCTTTAAAAAGGGTTTTTGCTTTAATTTATTTTTTTATTTTTAGTTATAGCTGGCTAGGTTAGTGTCATTTCATTCAACGCATCATTATTGCAAGTTAGTTTACCGTTTAATTTCAAACAGTCCAGCTCTTCAGTAAGGAGATCATCTAATTCAATTTCAGCTTGGAGCTTTCTTTTCTATTTAATCGCAATGATGATTTTTAATTCATATATTGTAGAAATGCATCAAAAATATGTATGCCGTCATCTTGGAAGGTCCACCGTATTGTATTTAGAATGACGTCACATTATTTTTCGAGTTATTCTCAACAAGCCCTTTCATTTGATACCCATATTGTAGAAATGCAAATATTTTTCCCGCCATATTGGATTTGGAATGACGTCATATATTTTTTTGAGTTACTATTAACAAGCCCTTTCATTTGATACCCATATTGTACAGAAGCTTAAAATATGTTTTCCTCCATCTTGGATATTCCAGCATATTAGATTTAGAATGACGTCATATTATTTTTTGAGTTACACTCAATAAGCCCTTTCATTTGATACCCATATTGCAGAAATGCATTCAAAATATCCATTCCTCCATCTTGGGTGGTCCGCCATATTGGATATAGAATAATGTCACACATCATATCATGCATTGTCATCCAAAGTAAACGTGTATACAAAATTTCAGCTCAATCGGTTGCAGATATCTACTTCAAAATTGAGTTGCAAGATTCCACCGAACATACATACTTACATACATACATACATACATACAGTGCAAGTTAAATAAAAGCTTTTAAAATATCTTTTCAATATGTCAGAAATGCAAAAGTGATACGAAGAAATTATAATATTAGGTATATCTTTATTTATTTATTAATTATTAACCTCACTATTATTGTATTGCAGAATAAATAGGCGGGAAAAAATTGTGTGTGTTTTTGTGTTATGTTGATTGTAGTTATTACTGCAATTATGAAGACTCAGCCTTGAGTTTCTTTCCAGTTCTTCTCAAGAAGGCTTGACGTCGAATGTGGCACTTAGATTCGCTTTAACATTCAAGACAGTGTGATGATAGGGAATCTAAGCTTCACGGATTTTAGATAGTACTTTTGTATGACAAATCTAAGTACTTTGTAAAGTCTATGGAATATAGATATTTTGAATTATCGTCTCTGTACCTTGGCGCTCAAGCATCCCGCTTCTGCATCAAGAAGTAGTAAGATCGAATCTACCATTATTTCCGGACATTATGTGTGATAGATATCGATAACGAGCGCTTAGTGCATGGTAAATGGCAATAGGTTTCGCCAGCTATTCAATATGAGACAGATGATGAAGCGAGTGAAGTGTGTAAGAATCGTGCCTTATTTGCGTTCTGCTCTCTTTGTCTACCCCGCAAGTAAATTGGCGTGAACATATATGTGTTATATTGAAGTGTTTCCTTATTCGGTCTACTCCGATAAAATACAAATAGCTATAATAATTGTTATTGATAATATACTTCAATAAAATAATGAGTGCACTTCAATTACTTATAACAAATAACACCTTTGTTCACACAAATATTTGTACCTGATATAATTTGCCATTGTTTTGTTCATTATTGATAAACAATATGTTCTATTTGACATTTAGGGCTATCGGTTAAGTAAAACAGTAATAATAGTTGTAAATGGTTGGAACTATAAAAATTGTAAATACTTTATCAAGTGTCCGCCTGTCAATGGCAAGATCTGTATATCATAAACCTATCTCTATTTCGAAGCGTTGATATTCGTCTGTTCCTTTTAGAGTTTTTTTTAATATACACTCGAGAGCAATGAATCCGGGTCACTTAAAGAATCCTAAAAATCTCGGAAACTAAAAATGCTAGGTTAATGCAATAAATTGTATTTAATAGACAATGTAATACTCCTTAAATGAAGGTATTAAAACTTCTTAGTTATTGTAAAGTTATATCATAAAAAAATCAAATTTGAAAAAGGGCCACTTTCGAAGATGGAACTACGAAATTACAGCATTTGGTTTTGCTTTTGTTTGTAATCTGTCATTTATGTGGGTACATAAACCATGTTGATAGTGCTCTATATTCATTATTCAAGCTGAAATTATGTCGCTTACGCCTGAAGAATGCACCAGAATACTTACAATGCTGGAAACCGGCCGGAGTCAGCGCGATACAGCCAGGACTGTTGGTGTGTCGCTGTCAACAGTACAAAGAGTTCTCCGAGGTTACGAAGAAACTGGTTCTAACCTACGCAGACCAGGAACGGGCAGAACCAGGTATACCACAGCACGAGAAGACCGATACTTGGTGAACACCATGCTTCGAAATCGCTTTCTCACAGGAACTGAACTCACCAATCAGTTTCGACGCCTCGGAGGAAGTAACCCAAGTGCATGGACAGTAAGACGTCGGCTTGCTGAATCTAACTTAAAACCCCTTAGACCTGCAAACGGCCCTAAACTGGAGCGTGACCATCGTATTTCAAGACTAAGATATGCCCAGAGCCACGTAAATTGGAGTATTGAAGATTGGTCAAAAGTTATGTTCTCCGACGAATCAAAATTTATGCTCTACAAGCACGATGGAAGACACAGAGTGTATCGAAGACCAGGGGAAAGATTCAAGCAAGCATGCATCGAGGAAAAAGTAGCCTACGGTGGTGGGTCTGTACTTGTGTGGGCCGGAATTTCTTCTGAAAGTCGCACAGAGCTGGTGATCATAGAAAACGGCTCTTTAACTAGCGTAAGATATGTGGAAGAAATCCTCAATGATCACGTTGGTCCATTTATGGTCAATTTAGGTGAGGATGCTATATTTATGCATGACAATGCCCGACCTCATACAGGTAGGATTGTGAATGACTACCTTCAAGAGATGAACATTACTCGTATGGAGTGGCCAGCGCGCAGCCCGGATATCAACCCGATCGAGCATGCTTGGGACGAGCTAGGCAGATGCGTAAAACAACGAAACCCTCCCCCAATCACGCTTCGTGAGCTCAAAATTGCTCTCACAGAGGAATGGGAGAATATTCCCCAAAATCGTATAAGGAACTTGGTGTACAGCATGCCAAACCGCGTAAACGCAGTAATGGAAGCACGAGGAGGCAATACGAAGTATTAAAATTCAAGAAAATCGTAATAAAGTTCAAAAATTTCATGTTTCCTATTTTTGTTTTAAGGAGAGATCAGCAGATTTTTTCTTTATGTAATTTTGTGTTAATAAAATGTATGGTGACTCATATTTTTTTTACTTTCATTTAAGGAGTATTACATTGTCTATTAAATACAATTTATTGCATTAACCTATCATTTTTAGTTTCCGAGATTTTTAACATTCTTTAAGTGACCCGGATTCATTGCTCTCGAGAGTATATACAATATATAAAATTTTGATTCAAACTATTCTGGTATGGAATATATTATATGATGTTTAACTAGACATTTGTCTGTCTTCTTCTAGCTCTCTGATGCTTTAATCATGTTTTCATTTGGTGAATTTCCTTCACACTCGTAAAATACACAAATCTGAATTGGCTTAATAATATTATACATCTGATTCAAACTATCTGATAGCGGAGATACTGATTCGGAACTGATCCCAACGCTATATTATGGAAGAGAAAGCTGGGTATGGCAGAGTGTGCATGAAAGCAGTATAAAGGCGATCGAAATGACATTGCGCAAATTTTCCTGAGTGACGCTCGCATCTGGAGTAGCATCTGGTCAGTTCACTCTGAGGGTGCCTGGATCTGTGATGTTGAACGGGCATGTGAAAATATTACTCGCTAATTTAATATGCCATCTATTAAAATTTAACAAAAAGATGTCACATGTGCGGTCCGTTCGTTATACAATTGTAAATCTCCTGGACCGGACTCACTGCACAATTTTTGGTTAAAATGGCTACGAAGTTCACATGCCCTTATAGCTCCAAGCTTATAGCAGCAGTTCCAAGAGGCCATAGAGAAGGGGACGTTGCCAGAGTTCCTGACGACTGGCAATACATATTTGCGCCATAAAAAAGTTAGTACTACGGACCCCAGTAATTATAGACCGATAACATGTTTATCATCAATATATAAGCTTCTTACATCCATTCTGCGTTTAAAAACTACTCAACATATTGAAATGAATTCGATTATGTCTACTTCGCAGAATGTTTGTAGAAAAGGTGGCCGTGGTTATAAGGAGCTTCTCCTCATTGATATGACCACTAACCAACAGGTACGTCGCCGTCATGGAGATCTGGCGACAGCCTGGATAGATTACAAGAAGGCGTTCGATTCTGTGCCTTATACATGGCTGATGAGGGTGCTCGAGCTGTATAAGGTAGATACATGTATGAGGCAATGGAAAACAGGGCTTTCATATCCAGGGTGTCGGCAGAGCCGAGACGGCGGCGTGCCTTTAAAGATCCAACGAGGTATATTCCAGGGAGACAGCCTGAGTCCGTTATGGTTTTGCCTGGCACTGAATCCTCTTATCACTTTGCTGGAAAATTCAGGTCTAGGCTATCGGTTGCGGAGAGGGAGTCGGTGTTTGTCGCATTTGCTTTATATGTATGACAAAGTTGTTTACCTCAAACAAACCCCAATTAATGGAGTTATTACGGGTAACTCAAAACTTTTAGTAGCTCTATTAAGATGGAGTTTGGGGTAGACAATTGTGCGGTCATCCATGTAAATCGAGGTGTGATCGTGGAGTCTGAAGGCATATCACTTTCAGATTCCAAACGATTTCAGTCTCTCTCTGTAACCGAAACCTATAAGTATTTGGGTATATCGCAAGCTTTATGCATCAATGAGGTGAGCATAAAACAACTAATGCGAGAATGTTTCTTTGGCTGCCTAAAGAAAGTTATAAATAGCTTATTATTTGGCGGTAACAAAATTCATGCACTTAATAGTTGGGTCATGCCTATCTTAATGTATTCTTTCAGTATACTCAAATGGACTCAGACTGAATTAGATGCAATGGATAGAGAGGTTCGTACACTTTTGACTACATCTCGGATGCATCATCCACGTTCTTCTGTGATGAGGTTGTATATTCCGCGGAGGTGTGGAGGTAGAAGTTTTTTAAACATCAAATCTCTTCACAACCGCGAGGTGTGCAGCCTCAGACAGTTCTTACTACTTGCTGATGTGGATGTGATCCGGGATGTAGTCAAGGTTGATGACGGATACCCCGCTTGCGTTGGCTAAAGAGAACTGGCGCAAACCTGTGGTTTTGAACACCACTGATCACTTGGAAGTATGGAGGAGTAAAGAGTTACATGGACGTTTTTATCGGGGCTTACCTGGACCCGATGTGGATACATTAAGATCTGTATCCTGGTTACGTTTCGGTGATTTTTTTGGAGAAACCGAAGGTTTTGTATTTGCAATTATGGACGAAGTTATGATGACCAATAACTATCGGAAATATATTCGGAAAGATGGCACATTTGACATTTGTCGGGCATGTCACTGTCCCGGTGAATCAATTAGACATATTGTCTCCGGTTGCAGTCGTCTAGCTAGTCTAGCTAACGGCTAGTATTTGCACAGGCATAACTAAGTAGCCAGGATAATCCATCAACAAATTGCTCTGAAATATAACCTCGTGGAAGGGGGTGTTCCGTACTAGTTCTCGAAAATGGTCATATTACGTTATACTGGGATCAGTCTATTGTTACTGATAGGACTGTTGTCGCAAACAGGCCTGATATAGTGATAGTAGACCGATTAGAGCGCCGAGCAGTGATCGTTAATGTCACCATCCCCCATTACGATAATCTCGTGAAAGCTGAAAAAGATAAACAATTGAAATATTTGGACCTTGCTCACGAGATTTCTGACATGTGGGATGTTGATTCAACGATTATTGTTCCGATACTCATTTCTGTAAATGGACTTATTGCCTTGGCAATAAGTCCATTTAGGCTCTTGAGCCTCGACCAACATCCAGAGAGGCTCGCGTTAGGCAGCTGGATCAAGGGCTTGATGCAGAAAGCGGTACTTCTAGGCACGGCACGTATCGTGAGGAAGTTCCTCTCTTTGGGGCCCTGACCACTGGTAGCTTGGTCCCTGTACCCGATGCCAGTGGGCTTCACTTATTTTTATATTTTTAAATGTATTTTTTGTATTTATATTTAAAAATGTATTTATAAAGTGTAAATAATAAATAAAGAGATATAATAATAATATCTTGGACACAATACACACAGCGCCCTCTAGTTCCAAACTAAGCACCTAAATGCTTGTGTTATGGAGACTAGATAACGGATATTATTACTTAAATACTTTTCTTTTGTAAATTCATACTTATAATACGTAGAAAAACACCCAGACGCCACACAAATATTCATGTTTGTCACAAATATTTGTGCTCGGGGAATCGAACCCTTATTGCTGCAGCCGGTAGTTTTACCAATGCGCCACGAGGCCCGTCAATTAATGTGATCAACAAATGATATTTTTGATGTTTAATTTTAAAAATGTAAATATTAATTCCTATATATGGTTTGGGATCTTTTACATTTGTTCTCTTACTTTATTCAAGGACATTTTTGTCAGTATATTTTAGCCTTTTTATATTTTGTTAAACTAAAATAAAGTATCATGTCATCAATTGCCACATGCCTATAACGTTATCAACAATAGATTTACGTATCTGACAAATTATCAAACAATATAAATGATAGCCTAATTATTAATACTTATAATAACATGCAGAAGTATCATGTTTTATTTTATTAAGAGGATTTAATTTTTTTTAGTTATATAGATACGATTTTTTAATATATTATTTCAACAATTTACAAAAAGTTTGTGGGAAAATCTGCGTATCTTAGACATACATACATACATAACATAACTTCACGCCTTTTGTTACCCGAAGGTGTAGGCAGCGGCTGTTAAGCCTCGTCTCGCCGTTATGTTTACGTCCCAAATGGAATAGGTGGCGAACCTATTGCCATACCGGGCACAAAGTTTGTCAGTCATCGATATTTATCACACATAACTTGCGAAAACAATTTTGAAAAGTCATTGGTGTGAGCCAGGGTCTGGAATCGAACCCGGACCTCTGGATCAGAAGCCGTGTGCTCGACTACTGCGCCACCGAGACTAAAGAAGTCTATACTTAAGTGACCACGACAGCTCTGTCAAGAGCGAGACGACAGAGAAGAAGAAGAAGAATATACTTAAGAACAATAATGATTTTCGCTGATATAAGCTGATATAAGCAGAAACTCTTGCTTCGAGACAAGCAGTGTTTTTGTTGTAAAGTGGTAAAAAAAAGCCCGCAGTGAACTGATGATAACAGATTACTGTGATACATATACTCATGTGTTTGGAAAAACCTATTCACAGGTTTTTGTAGGACCAGGAAATGGCGCAATTGCTGTGCATCCGCTGGCCATTTTTTAAAACTCAGATCGATATATTGAATTCCGTTAATGCAGACGGTATATAACTTAATATCGCGGGGCATTGGCAATTCTGAAGTCGTGGGCTCGGTTCCGGACTCACGCCAATAATTTCTCGGAATTCTTTTCGAAAGTTATGTGTGATAAATGTCGATAACTGACAACTTTCTGCCTGGTGTACGGCAATAGGTTCGGACACCTACACCATTTGGAACATAATGTTACGATTCGTCGAGTTGAAGCTTTAAAGCTTCGGGCATTCGCTGCTGTGTAATTCGAGTAGAAAAAGGCGTGAAGTTACGTTACGCTGTGAATATTTGCATGACATCTTGACATTTTGTGCGTTGAGTGAGACAATATGAGGAAAAAATCAGAGAACCGAAACTTTCATTCGTATTGCCTTTGCCTTGTGTAAAGGTTGTGAAAATAAATATAGCCTCTTGCCGAATGTCACTTGTCTCTGAATTAATGACTTGACAGAAAATTTGATTAACTATTGTTTTCTTACCTCGCAAGGGACTTCGCGTAAAGTTAATTAAGCAGATATTAATTACAAAACATACTATAGTACAGATTCGTAAAGGAACATAAAATAGCAAATGGTATATTTACTGTTTAATATTTATCAATGCCGGGATTAGCGGTTATCACGGATTACAAATTTGCTTACTCACATGCATGATGACGTAGGCAAAGATTAGTAAGTTACCAACACAGGTCAAAGTGGCCACAAACATATCTTAGATCTTTAATAGCAAAACTTATACATGATCATTGATCAAGACTATTAACATATTATTTGTTTGTTTTGTAGTAAGCGCCTGAACCAACAGCCTAAGCCTAACCTTAGGTTTTATCAGACGCTCATTACAACCAAAAGAGAGAACTGAAAGAGAGTCAGAGTGTGCGACCACTAGCGGTAGGTCTTGCCGTCACCTCAAGCATATAGCTCGCAATTGTTTTCGATGGAAGGGTTGCCCCACTGTCCGGTTAGGTTCAGTAGCAAAATAACGCCTGCTCACCGCGATCCGGGGGCTAGCTCATACTTTAATTCGTCCTAGGGACGCCAGAGAAGCCGGCTATCAGTCCCAGCTGGATCCGGAGCTGTTAAGCGCGCTCATATCAGGAAGCAAATCCATACTCCTGCTCATCGGCAAAAGCCCGAGTCGACGCAACCACTAGCGAGAGCTGCACTGATGGCTATCTGTGACTGGTTGAGCATTCTATATCTTCATAGGTGAACGTTATATCATTCATTACAATCATATTGTACACCGCTATCATAATTTCAAATGAAATAGGTGGCGGAACCGATTGCCATACACCGAGCACAGTTGTCAGTCATCGATCTTTATCACACATAACTTCCGAAAATAAATCCGAGAAATTATTGGTGTAAGCCCGGGAATCGACCCCATGACTTCTGAATTGGAAGCAAGAGCTCGACCACCAGATCACTGAAGTTGTAGTAAGTTGTTCTCCTTAATATGTTATAATGAAAGGCTTTTTTACCTCCCAACCTACCTACTCTCATCTCTGCAAATATATTTTTGGTTTAATATTTTGTTAAAAAACTCAACATATTAAATAATCCTATTTCAATTCTATCAAAATATACGTTCATCATGTTGATATGAAGAAAAAAAAACAACATTTACCGGGTATAGTATTGCCTTTAATATTTTGTTTTCAGCAACTATGTATTATGTTCTACCATACATTATTTATTTAATTTAAACCAGTAGAAAAAAATATTTACTCCTTTATATAATCAGTTGCAACTAACATTAAATGTAAGTTTTAATTAAATTTTAATTACAGTATGTAAAAAAAATAAATAATAAAATTAAATCTGACTTCCATGGTAACTACTGTAAAGTTATTACTATAATGTAAGCAATACTACTCATAAACATATTTCTTTTTTTTTCTTTAATTTCCGTCGTTTCACTATTTTTTTTATCTGATGATTAACTTATGTGCCTTTTAGTATAAATTATAATATTTAAATCAGGTATAATAGCTGTTAATTCGGTGGTAATAAAAATATGGGAAAAGAGCAGGTGGTAAAAAGAAAACGAAGAATTAAATTAAAATAAGCAAGTGAAATAAAGACAGTATGAATATATACGTAATAATAAGGATACAAACTATTGCCGGTGTTTTTGTTGTTGAGCACTTGCGAATGAGAATTCACAAAGTCTCAATTTCTTTCTAGATATTAACTCTGGTTACCCACAAATTTTCCAAAAGCTTTTCGGAAGTTATATATGGCGACTATTTTATGCAACCAAATACAAGATCAGAGTGAGAGGGATATCCGGAGGTCAATCCCCATTTCCTCTCCTTTCCCAATCTACTTTATTAAAGGTCGTAACAATTGTAACACCATCTATGTTGTAGATGTCTATAGGTGGCGCTAGTCATTTACCAGCAGGTGACTTGTTTGCTTAAATAAAAAAATGATAATATTTTACTTACCTGAGGTAATCCTTTGTCTGCTAACCACTGATTTGGTTCTTTTAAGCAAAAGGTCCCGTACAACAACACCAGTACAAACATGCCGGTCGTCATTGAGAATATTCCATAATATCCCATTTTCTGGAGCAGGAAACCACTCATTCCAATCCCGAGTGGCAGACCAGCTGTCGTACAAAAATTGACAAGACCTACACGAAATGTTCTTGATTCTTCAGCTGTGATATCACTTATGTAGCTGAAAACACCCAAAAACATAACAACCCAACCACCGGTGATTGCAGGGAATATTGTCTCTAGGAACACCGTGATTTGAACTGGTATTTCATAGAAGAAATAAACATTGACCAAGTTGTTCAGAGATGTAAGAAGCTCTCCATATATAGGCAGAAGAATACATAATTTTCTTTTTCCAGTTCTATCACTCCATGCACCCAAAAACATGATTAAAATACATGGTATAGCTGTTTGTAGGATACTTTTCCATATATCTATGGACGAGATCAGTGTCTGCACTTCTTTCTCATACTCCGAGTAGTTTTTGGATTTCTTCTGTATCAATGCATCACATACTTCGTCACCAAATGCCAGGTTTACACGGCAAGCTTTGTCCAAATTAAGATTTCCCATTGCGAATCTGGATATGACACTCGGTACGATCAGACCGGCCAGTAAGGGTTCAACAGTAATATTCTCTTTTATATAACTCAACTTTTCCGAAAATGTTTTGTCCTTGTACAACGTTTGAAATGCATTTTTATTTAGAGGTTTCTCCTCAATCTCGATTGGTTTGGATTTTTCTTCAGCCATTGTTACTAATTTCTTGGTTTTTCACTGCACTGTTTAAATAAAAACTTCGCACATTGTTTATAAATAATATTCTTCAAACACGACTGTTCTCACCCATGTTATGTTTGATATTGATAAATGATTCCATTGATATAATATAATAATTTAGACTATAATTAATTATAAACAATGATAAAATTGTAATCTACATAAATGTATTAGATAAAGAGATTTATTGGCTATTTATTATTGGCTTTCATAGCAGGTAAATTAATCCATAGTCGTTTGATGATTCTTTGCACTACACACGGATGTGTGGTCAGCCGCTGACTGAGTTCTGCAAAAAGATACACAACTCTTTTAAAGCCATTTTATGATCTTCTCGATATTATTGTAATCTACGCGGTCATTTGTTTTGAATATTGTGTTATAATTCTTGTGAGCAAAAAACAGAAATTTGATAAGTGATAAATTTTTATATTATTTTTGATCACGAAAATAATCATTGGGTTTAAATAAATACGTATGCAACTCATATTTTTCTGTGAGTTTATTGAATTTGTGAATTGTGAATCATTCGAGTCATTTTTGTTACATTCAATGACAAAATATCCTTGTATTAACCGAGGAACCGAGTTATTTTTTGGGACAATAATTAAGTTTTTCATTGTTTGTGCATACATTTATGATATGCATTTGATGCCATTGATCAGGTATGCCAGTCAATAAGCCACAATTGCCGTTTACGTTCACCATCAATTGAGGCATGTGTGTTATTTTAACTTATAGTATCCTATCTTTTAAAGATATATTTCTAAATATTCCATATGAGCTTCAATACATACTATTTATCTAATATATGGTTTGATGAATACAATTTTTTTTTTAATATGTAGGCACCGACTACAATAGTATCTGACTATAGTAAATATTTTTATAATTAAAGATGGCCTTGTTAAAGTATTATGTTTTGTATATCGTACTAAGTAGGTAAATTAATTGGGTTATTTATCGCTTTTTAGTTATTTAAGTAGGTACCTTTTGTCGTTTATCTTCTTGAAATCGGTTTAACTTTTTTTTTTTAAAGTATTTTTTTTTAATAAATAGCTAATCATATCTTGGACTGGACATTTGTTAGGCAACCCATATGCAATATATTGATTGACATATTAAATGAAATTTTAATTATATGTTTCATCAAATTAACATTTCAGAGAAGGTCATTGCCTAGTGACATTTATGGGGATTAAAATATCATTGGTGACGTTAATATACATAGATAACTTTACACCAAGTCTATTGCGGGGTTGGCAGAGAGAACAAAGCGTATAAGGCACTTCATTCGCTTCTTTGACTGTCATAACTCTTGTCATACACGCTCGTGGCATTTTAAAGGTTCCGACATTACATTCCTCTAGAACTCTTTCTATTTGGTAATGAAAATTGGGTCGTGGAGGTCGACTCCTATATCCATCTGATTATGTATTGTCGATCTGCTTAGTCAATAGTTTAAAATATTATATTATATACCAACTAGAGCCTAACAACAGCTTCACCTAATGGTAAGTGACAGTGAAATCATTAGTGATAAAGCGCGCTGGCCTGATAAGTACCTACTCACTCTCTTTTTGAATTGTTATCATTAGTAAAAAACAATAGCAATATTACTTAATTATATAATTTTTCATAAGTATTGTTTTCTTTTCATATATTATTTCATTCGTGTGATAGAATCTGCTTTCATTCTATTTGTTCAATTCTATAACAAAAGTAATATAATATCACAATTTAAACAAATAATAATTAATTAATGATAATGATATTTATTTAACATACTAATTAATATATCGAGTCTCTAGTGTGCTTATAATTACCGCAACAATATTTGCCAACAAAATTACAACTGCATATCAGCTATTTACAATAACATTACATAGTATAAAACAAAGTCGCTTTCCGCTGTCTGTCCCCTTATATGCTCATATCTTTAAAACTATGCAACGGTGTTTGATGCGGTTTTTTTATAGTTAGAAGTTGACAACGGGGTGGTTTTGATTTATAATTCATATATGATGTTGTAAAGAAAAAAATATAATTTACGAGATTTAGCACTTTAATTGCAAACGCTGGCTGAACCCAAAGTGATAGATCAAAACAATGCTCTACATTATTAAACACCTTCAGAAGGTCTACAAAAAACTCCGCGAGGGCATATGTCTATCTCTTAGGGATAGCCCACAATAATATAGCAACAATTTTCATCCAGTTAAGTGTCTCAAATAAATTGTGCTTTTAATATAAACGAATTACGTAATTTAAACGAATATTTACGAAGATATTGCAGTATTAACATAGCGAGACATAGCAATTGCGTTTCGCGCCAAAACGCGTGCCGATAAATAGCACAAATTGAACTTTTTAAGATCCAATTTTACTCATTTATTACTTTTGATGCGGAACGTTCGCCGGGTCAGCTAGTTACATAGTATATAACAAAGTCGCTTTCCGCTGTCTATCCACTTATATTCTTAGATCTTTGAAATTACGCAACGGATTTTGATGCGGTTTTTTAAATAGATAGACAGTGTCAACGGGGTGGTTTTTATCTATGTGATGATTTGTATGTATAATTCATGTATGATGTTGCAAATAAAAAAGGTGATAATTCTCGAGATTTAGCACTTTAATTGCAAACGCCAATGTACTACATTATTATACACATTTAAAAGGGTCTACAAAAAAGTCTGCAATTGCGTCTATGGCTATTGTCTAGTGTTATGAAATATTATATTACTAGAAGTATATATAACTTCACGCCAAATCCCTTGCGGGGTAGGCAGAGAGAACAGAGCGCCATAGGGCACGATTCTTGCACACTTCACTCGCTTCGTTGACTTTCATAACTCTTTTCATGCACGCGCGTCGGTTTTTGAGGCTCTTAACATCACCTTCCTCCAGAACACGTTCTATTTGGTCTTGGAATGTGTGTCTTGGCCGTCCTCGACTCCTACATCCGTCCGCTTTTGCATTGTATATCTGCTTAGTCAGTCTTGCGTCAACCATTCTTTCTACATGTCCGAACCATCGGAGCATGCCCTTTCTTACTTTTACACCGACACTCTCTTTCAAACCAACTTCCTTCCTTACAACCTTGTTTTCTACGCGGTCAGCGAGAGTCACTCCGCAGATTTTGCGTAGAGCCCTCATTTCTACCGCGTTTATTCTACTTTCATGCACACTCTGCCATACCCAGCTCTCGCTTCCATAAGTTAGTGTTGGCATCAGGACTGCATTGTGGATTGCTAACTGGGCCTTTCTGCTAATATTTTTTGCGCCCAGGAATCTGCCCAACACTCCGTTTACGCTATTTCCTATCGCCACTCGTCTTTCTACATCCGCGGTGTACCTTCCATCTCTGCTAAAAGCGCATCCAAGATATACAATTTCATTCACCTGTTCCAGCACTACATCATCAACCATTATCCTTGCATCTGTTCTGGATTCCTTCCTTTCAAACACCATGACTTTCGTTTTCGTCGCATTCATCTGCAAGCCTTTAATCATGCAATCATATTTCATAGTAGTGACGATTCGGCTAGAAGCACGGCGTCATCTGCGTAAAGCAGGCAGCTCACAACTAGGTCACCCATTCGCATCCCTACATCCATCGATCTCATTCTCTGGAGACAACTGTCCAGGTACAGGATGAACAGTCGAGCGGACAGCACGCAACCCTGTCTGACGCCGATATTGACGTCAAACCAGGGGGACAAGCCGCCGTCAACACGCACACACGCTGTGCAGCCCTCATAAGTGGACTATATCTATGATATAAATATATCTTAGTATCACAATTGATGATGAAAGTATTCTTTAGTAAATTGATAATCCACTGTCAGTTTTGCAACAATTGTGAAGTATATTGCTAAATGTAACCTCAATACCATTACATAACATAATGTAAATTCACGCCTTTTTCTTTCCGAATGTGTAGGTAGTTGCTGTTGAGCCTCGACTCGCTAAATCGCTATGTTTCGTTCCAAATGGAATAGGTGGCGAACCTATTCACAAACTGGATACGAACTATTCAGTCATTGATATTCACCACATACAACTTTCGAAAGGAATTTAGTTAATTCATTGGTGTGAGCCCGGATTTGAATTCACGACCTATTGATTCGGAAGCAGGGTGCTCGACCACTGTACCACCGAGACTATTTATGCTACTATCTAACAAACGTGATTCAGAAAAAAACATAGAATACTTTGTATTAGAGTCTCGGAGGTCTAGAGTTCAATTATCCGGTTGCTTAATGAAGAAGTCTTGGGATCACATCCGGGCTCTCAAAAGCGTGAAATTATTAAGTTAGGAAATCTAGTTAAAAGTCATAAAATCTAGCTAAAATGCTCGGGAGTTGAGTAGAAGTTTTTACAGAGGTAGAGCTAAACAGTTCGCCGCATGAATGGGCCGGTTCGAACAGTGAAATACCACGACTTCTCAGAAGATCGACGTAAAGCGGCTCATGCTGCGTTAAGTGCGGTGAGAGCGGTATCCGGAGGCCCACCCCACTTTTTCATCTTTACCTATCCTACTCCCATAAAGGTCGGCAATGCAACTGTAACACTAATGTGTGGCATGTGCCCATGGGCGGCGCTGGTCACTTAGGTACCATCAGATGACATGCGTCGTTTGTCCTCCTATCCCTTATAACTAAGTTAAGTGCTATTTAACAACATGCAAACTAAGTCGCCGTTCACAACTAGTGCACAATATTACTTTTTATGTAAGTTGTTTTGACATTTTTTTTCATCCTTTAAAATTATGTGTTTTTTTAATGACTCTGTTTTGTCGTGTATTAAGAAAACGTGAATAAAAGCGAGATTCATGTAATTTTTAGCGTGATGCGTTATATTCCTGTTCATAGAGCTGTGACCATTGCATGGCTGTAATGGTTTGTAATGATCATGTATTGCCTTTTGTCCACGTGCCGGTCATATCTGTATAACACATGTAGGTAGTAACTATTTAAGTTTATATCATATCATAACAAAACTTTACGCCTTTTTCTACCATAAGGCAACGGCTGTAAAAACCTCAATTCGCCGTTATGTTTACGTCCCAAATTGAATTGGTGGCGAACCTATTGCTATTACACCGGGCACAATCATTGGTGTGAGTCCTGAATCGAACCCACGACTTTTGAATCAGAAGCGGGGCGCTCGACCACTGGACCATTGAGTCCACAGTATTTTGTACATTGTTTTAATATTGCCTTCATAGATGAAATATTTTCTCATTCTATTTTTTATCAAGGTAAGTGACAACCTTTCCGTTGCTGGCCCTTAAGATGGTATGGCCTCCAGATATCTCTCTCACCTAACGAAACATAACGGTGAACCCCTTTTCGTCAATTTTCTGAGAAGTCGTGACATTTGACCGTTCGAATCCGCCCATTCGTGTAACGAACCATTTAGTGAGATGTGATCTAGCTCTCAATTTTATGTTACATATTAATAATTAATATTACTTACTTGTCTGCAAACTTTACTGCGTTTGATATAAGCATTTGTAATTGATAAAACTGTGTAGATAATAGATAGTAACTGAATGAAGAAATAAATTAACTTGATAATGTATATCGTATGTTTATTTGTGTTTGTGGAGTACATATTGATAATAACAGTAGTTAATCAAATAATATATTTATTAAATAGCCCATTATGATCAGCATTAATATGTAATAAAGTTTTCATACTATTTGCTATTTAATTCTCAGTTAATAGGTTACGCCATTTGGTACTAGACTCTATCTATCTACTCGAAGGTGTAGGCAGCGGCTGTCAAGCCTCGTCTCGCCGTTATATTTACGTCCCAAATAGAATAGGTGGCGCACCTATTGGCATACCGGGCACGAAGTTTTCAGTCATCGCAATTTATCACACATAACTTCCGAAATTAATTTCGAAAAGTCATTTGTGTGAGCCTGGTTTTGAACCCACGACCTCATGAGTCAGAAGCGGGTGCTCGACCAACGAGACCTTAAATTATTATAATAATATAGTAATAATAATAATTAATTTTGGACACAATACATGCAAGGGACTTCCTTAGTTACTTTACTTACTTAATCTTTTCACAAGTGGTAGAGCCAAGCAGTTCGCTGCATGAATGGGCCAGCTCGACCGGTGAATACCACGACCTCTCAGAAGGTCGACGTAAAGTGGCTCATGCCGCGTTTCATTCTGTGAGAGAGGTACCCGGAGGCCCACCCCCCTTGCCCCATCCTTTCCTCTTCCCTATCCCTTAAAGGTCGGCAACGCAACAGTAACACTATATGTGTTGCTGGTGTCCATAAGCGGTGTTGGTTGCTTACCATCAGGTGACACGCCTGCTCGTTTGCCCTCCTAACCCACAAAAAAAAGGGAAAGGTTCCCGGAGCCCCAACGCCTCTTTCCCATCCTTACTGATTCTACTCTCTTAAAGGTCAGAAACGCAACTGTAACATTTTATGTGTTACCAAGTATCCGGGGGCGGCGTCACATAGCATCAGGTGACATACCTGCTAGTTTGTCCGCCTATCCTATAAAAAACTACTTCCCCAAAAAACATACCGATCTGGAGTTGGCTATGAGTTTAAAGCCATTTGAGTCTCGTTAAGGCAGGCAGGGCATCTTTAATTTCTCACCAGACCTGATCTCTCATTTATTGGATAGGTGACAGTTTTTTTTTTTTTTCAATATTTTAATAACATTTATTGTGTGTCATAAATGCTCCAATTCTTTTCGGTTGTTTTAAAGTTTAATTGTGTGCAAAGTAATTTAATTTATAAAATAAATGGAAATATGCATATTAAAAAAACCCCAATCGGCATAATAATGCAAGGAAAACACGATAATTATATTAAATCATTTCAATATTTTTTTAATTTTATTAGATAGAGAAACATCGAGATACACATTAAATTGTTTGCCGCTATGGATTTGTCAAAACGTATATAATCTATTATTATTTTATATTATTATAGTCTCGGTCGTCTAGTGATGGAGAACCCCACTGCCAAAACAAAAAGTAGCAAGTTCGAATCCTTGCTTGCACCAAGAACTTATCGAAGTTATTTTCGAAAGTTATGTGTGTTCGCCACCTGTTCCATTTGGGACGTAAACACTAACGACGAGTCGGGACTTAATAGCCATTGCCTACACCTTCGAGTAGAAAAAGGCGTGAAGTTATATTTTATTTTAAATGGAAGGATGTCGGAGTTAAGTACGGTAACGACCATTTTCCATGACCAAACTGAACATGTTACTGTAGAAGATGGTGTCAGGAGCCTTTAAAACCGACAAGCATGTATGACATAATTTATGAAAGTTGAAGAAGTGATTAAGGTGCTTGGGAACCATGCCATTTGGCGCTCTGTTCTCTCTGCTTATACCGCTAGAACATTCCCGTGAAGCTATGTATGTATATATGTTAATAATGATACTTATTAAATTCTAATATTATAAAGATAAAAGACTAGTTTATTTGTTAGTAATCGATAAACTTTAAAAGAAATTAATAGATTTCAATCATTCTTTTACTGATAAAAAGTTATTTTATTTAGAAGTAATCAATTATTAAGAATTACTGAATATACATTTTTAGATTTTGGTTTTTTAGCTACCGCAATATTTATAGATGAATCTAAATAAATATCAAGGGTAATCCCCCATGCTATAATTTTCTTTTTTGTAATCATAAACACACATTTTCCCATCAACAAACCTATTAAAACGACTGCATAAGTTCTGAACAATTTAATTTATATCAACAGCAAAAAAATACTCACAATAATAAATTATCACAATTATTTCGGCACACAAGCAAAACTACGTCACCATTTTTTTAAGAATAAAAAAAAACAATAATTCCCACGTTTAAATAGATTTACATATGAAGTATGTATTGTGAGCTTGTTCGAATGCACAACAAGCTGTGGTGGCCTTTGTGGACCCATCTTATATTAGTACCAATTATCTACTTTACGGTTTACGGATCTGACCAGTTAGGCTAGCCTATTCGTTGTTGAGAATTTCCATTCTATTACAGTTGAGAGTTCCACTTCATTCAATCTTTATCCGGTAAGAATTTTAGCAGTATTTCTGAAGAATTTGAAAGAGAGTAAAATGTAATTTAAAAAAAAATACTTTAGGATAATAATGTTAAAATATTTTTATATTAGATACGTCGAATAAATGCGTGCCCTCAGAGAGCTATCTTAGCTTGCGTTATCAACAAAAATACAAAATTGTAATATATGAACTAAATTAAACGAGATTTGTTTTTTTTTTTAAATGCCTCTGGCGTATTACTAATAATCGAATTATGGGCCAGCTGGCGCATCTGTCCATCACCCACTGAAGTTTTATCCGGTGCATTTTTACATTTTAATTTCTAAGTTTATGTGAGCAGCTGATGCGTATTCCCACGTCCACGGTGGAGTTGACAATTTATTTTCAACTTAAAATTATTTCAACAATCTCTGGAAAACGTTTCAGTCGGCGTAATATTAGTTAGCAGTAAGAGGCAGGCCAAGTAGTCAAAGAAAACAGCGAGTATCAATGCTCCTACATTTTCAATCTTTATTGCATTAGTTCACTATCTTGCCACCGCTACATCGTCAGCTGCCTAGGCTGACGATGGTTTTTCAATTCTGTACGAGTTAAAAAATAAATGTTAGTCGGCATACTATTTTTTATATTTCTACTATTGTGACTCCCGACACCCACACCCATCACTACTTGCGCAGTTGACGGCGGATCACTCATCAGTATTAAAAGATCAACAACTGGTGTCAATATCTGCCAGCATGCTGTGACTTTCTCCATTTGTAACCCTCGGAAGAATTCCAAATAAACAAAATAATATCTGTACATGTGGTATAAATACACGACAATGATCTGATTACACAATACAAGTTTTAGTTGGTTAGCTTAGAACTAGATGGCGTTGTCAGGCAACACGTAATTATTTATCAAAATACAATGTTCACGACACAGACGAACGTCTGTTATGCTTTGAAAGGATTTTGCCTGTTAATCTTCATAATAAAATTATACCCATTAAACATGTCTAGACTACTTATGTATTTTGACCAATCTCCGGAATTCCCCAATACCAAACGAACTAGGTGTTATGTATATTACAAATGCATACATTCTGTCTGTGGATAAACTATTTTATATGAAGCACGATCTGGCAAACTTTGTTCCTCCATACTATTTTCTAATTAAAACTTTTAATGTTATTTTACTACTTTTGTGATATACTTTTGTGTGATTGGTGGCCTTGTGATAAATATCGATGAGTAATAAAAAAACCTTGTGCCCGGTATGGCAATAGGGTCGCCAACTACTCCACTTGGGATGTAAACATATCGAGACGAGGCTTAACAGCCGCTGTCTACACATCCGGGTAGAAAAAGGCGTGAAGTTATGTTATGTTATGTTTACCAGTTTGAAAGATTTATTAAAAAAAATAGCAAATGCTACTGTAGTTTTATACTATGTAAATATTTTATAAAATTAGTATATTTAGAAGCAATTACTTATGATTTGGTACCGTACCACCGCCGACCCCACTTAGAGTGGGACAAGGCCAGGAAAATGGTTTTGGTACCGTACCAAACTTGAATCTCCTGGCGGTGCAGTGCTTGAAGTTCTGGTAACTATGTAGAAGTCGCTGCGTTCAACCATTGCCCAATACGAACACGGTCTGATAACCAAGTAATTATGGGGTTTCTAGAATCAATGGAAATAGATCTACTCTGTATTCCTCAAATCAATTATAAATTGGAGTTACCCCCACCTGAGTACAAATATGTGCTGTGTGGCGCCGGCTTAGAATACCACCACCCCATCTCTTCCCGAGAGTGTCGTAAAAGGCGACTAAGGGAAAAGCTAGAAGAATGGGCAGCAGCATTCTCTCTCAAGAAGGTACAGCCTACTGCGATCGCCAACCCGCCTGCCAAGCGTGGCGATTATGGCAAAAACCCCCCATGATCGAGCGGACCGGCAGTTGTGGCGCTCTGTGGGAGAGGCCTGTGTCCAGCAGTGGACCTCAAAAGGCTAATGATGATGATGATGATGATGATGACTACAAATATTTATGACAAGTTTAAACGTTTTGTATAGCGTCTGGATGTTTATCTATGTAAGTATCTCTATTATAAGTATTTATTTACAAAAGATAAGTATATCTGTATGAATACCCGTTATTTAGTTTCTATAATTCAAGTATTTAGTTGCTAAGCTTGGAACTAGAGGGCGCTGTCTGTATTGTGTGCACGATATTACTTATTTATTTATTTGAGTGTTAATAAAATTGTATCATTTTAAGATACGCACATTGCCTTATCTATAGCTTGTACCTTATTGAATAAAAGAAGCATCAGCAAAGAGTAGGTCAAACTATAGATCATGAGGAGCAACAAGGAAATTGTATGCAGGTGGATCTGCAGGCAACAACTACTAAATAATTGATGTTCACGTGACGTCATAAGGTTGCGCTTGAAAATGTTGCCAGGCTTTTTTGCTGCTCTTTTTACTGCCCGTTTCTGTGAAATTAAACTGCCAAATACATATACTCACAACCGGTTCTAATAGAGGTAGGCAGAGTCTTTAGTCTAGCGCCCAAGTAACTGGCAAGATTTAACTATTCATCAATCAATACACAATACATATTAAAAAATATTTATTAGCATTTTTATGTATTGTTTCGTGATGCTGTGATTATATTGGATTCTTCAGTAATTTTCTCTCTGGTCTCCCGTAGATGTCCCACAAAAAACCATCTGAAAATAAAAATATATAAATGATATATAACTTTTTTAACTATTACTATTATTACTACATGGACTGTATCGGTGGCCCAGTGGTCGAGCACACGGCTTCTGATTCGGAGGTCCGGGTTCGAATCCTGACACTGGCTCACACCAATGACTTTACGAAATTGTTTTCGGAAGTTAAGTGTGATAAATATCGATGAATGAATGCCTTGTACCCAGTATGGCAATAGGTTCGCCACCTATTCCATTTGGGACGTAAACATAACGTTATTGGGATGACTGGGACGTAAGCGAGACGAGGCTTAGCAGCTGCTGCCTACACCTTCGGGTAACAAAGGCGTGAAGTTATGTTATATTATTACTATTTTATGTTTTTTTTTACTGTTACTATTATAACTATTTTTGTTAACTTTACGCTTTTTCTACTACTTAGCAACGGCTTGCCGAATTTTGACGTGCCAAATGGAAAAGTTGGCGTAACCTATTGCCATACACCGGGTACAATGTTGACAGTCATCGAGATTTATCACACATAGCTTCCGAAAAGTAACTCATGTGAGTAAGGATTCGATACTGCTACCTCCTGATTTAGAAGCGGAGTGCAAACTTATAAAAACAAAACATTAAAAATTTTAATAGCTTACTGATTTGTATGTAGTAACTTACATCAAAATAGTAATGGCTGGCACAGACATGATTGCGCTGAAGATGAAGACAGTTCCACTGAATACAGTGATGGTATATGCATATAGAGAAGAATATGTGGGATCGAAAATCAGAGCTGCCAGAGTCTCCACTAAACTGAATAATGAGTTCATTTTACCTGAAACCAAAAGATTATTTTTATTTTTTGTTATCTGTTTATATAAAAGCACTTCGTCATATCATTATTTTGTGACGATAATGATTGACACCCACTAAATGAAATGACTTGTTCGTAATCATTATTATCTAACTCATTTTAAAACCTTTCAGGCAATCATTCAGTGATAATAACTCTACTTGAATATGAATATTTGTATCATAATCATTACATAGTAGTACAAACAAAGTCGGTATCCGCTATCTGTCCCCTTATATACTTAGATCTTTGAAACTTCTCAACGGAATTTGATGTATTTTGTTTCAATAGATTGGAGGATTGAACGTGGTAGTTAGTATGTATTATTGCAATAGAATATTAATATGCTTTAAATGATTATTTTAGAAGATATTACATTTAAAATGTAAGAAAATAGCGGTTGCATAACACAGCAATACCGGTGAACGCGTACCGATAAATAGCACCAATTAAACTTTATAAAATACAAAATTTATTCATTTATGGCTTCTGAGGCTAAAAAAATTACTAGTATAAAAAGAAATTCTGCATAAGTACCCGACGAAGGTGCTTCCTACGAGCAAAGAGGCAACGGTTTATTGTATTTTGATATTTTATAGTGTTTTTACTAACAGGGTAGAGGTATTACTCACAGCGCATTACATTATCTATAGGATAGTAATATTACCTAAATCTGAAACCTCTAAATACATGTTAACACATTACTCACCCATTTCTTCACTGGGGACTAATTTTGAGGCCATAGCTCTCAAAGATGTGTATGTGGTGGCATTTAAAATCTCCACTAGCGGTACTGCAAATAACAAATAAAAAAGCTGTATATATATATATAAATTTAAATTACTTGTGTACTGGTATCGACTCCTAAATTTTAGTTTTAGTAAAAATTTGCTAACTTTGTCCAGTCCAACTTGAATGACAGAATAATTACTAACTCAATTCATGATTGCAATGTAATTTTCCTTATTTTTAAGACATTTTTTTTGTAATTGTCTGACAGATACATTAGAAGGGTACAGCAGTAAAAGGATATTTATAGACTGGATACTGTAAGTAACTAATAGATGGCGCTATAATAAAAGCACAAATATAAAACTCGGCCACTGTAACGCCTGGCCTTCTGGTTAGAGCCCGAAAGAAGAAACTTTTAAATCAGCAACAGTGACTGTGGTTAATTCTTATAGTACGTGATCCCGCTGCAGGATTGGTGTGCTCATCGACTATTTGTTTAAAACCAAATTTTTATCTTTGTTTATAATTAAGAGAATATATATTTACTAGGGTGCCTCTCAAAATTTGGCCGCCATTATTTTTAATGAAATTATTTTTAATTGATTTTTGGTAAAGAATTTCGTTTATTTATTTTTTAAATAAAATAACGTCTACATTACGGTAATTAATATAAAGATTTAAAAAAATCACGGTTGCCGTTGCGCACTTGGCCGCACCTCTTTGCAGCCAGGTGTAAACAGGTATGATTTCGAGAAATTGATACGTTTATAACCTATATTTATTAATTATATGTCAAATTGAAGCTATTTTTTTTCTATTAATTATCATATATAGTTGCTTAATTAAATCTGGCTGCAAATAAAGGCTACTGACTGTTAAAGATAATAAATATTTAAGGTAGAGTGAAACGGA
This sequence comes from Euproctis similis, assembly GCA_905147225.2. Lineage (NCBI taxonomy): Eukaryota > Metazoa > Arthropoda > Insecta > Lepidoptera > Erebidae > Euproctis > Euproctis similis. The sequence goes on along the minus strand of LR990118.1, from coordinate 3,638,355 downwards.
GTTAACGCGTAACATCATTTGTCAGACGAGGACAGCGATTGCCGGCTGTGCGACGCTTATAAGCCATTGCGCATGCGTCGAACGTTAGTCTTCTCAACCACCGGGGAGTAATAGAGACGACTTATAATAAATACTCCAAAAAATATGTAATGTTTTTCAAAATGACAAATTAACTGTAACCAAAATTAAAAAAAATATCTTATAATTCTTATATTTCCGTAACTCTTATTTAAAAATCTGAATCATCGGAGCTTTCAGTTGTACTATCATCGGAACTATCACTTTCATCGCTACAAATATCAGAATTTAGGAAATTTATGCATATTACCTAATAAAGTTATTAAAACGTCCGTGTCTGCTGCTTTTACCAAAATTTTTGAATTTTCAGATACTTTTACCTATGTGGAAAACAATTCATGTATCCGCTTCTTCATGTTTACATGCTAATTCAATTTCTTCAGTTTTACATACATACATACATAACTTCACGCCAAATCCCTTGCGGGGTAGGCAGAGAGAACAGAGCGCCATAGGGCACGATTCTTACACGCCTCACTCGCTTCGTTGACATTCATAACTCTTTTCATGCACGCGCGCCGGTTTTTGAGGCTCTTAACATCACCTTCCTCCAGAACACGTTCTATTTGGTCATGGAATGTGTGTCTAGGCCGTCCTCGACTCCTACATCCATCCGCTTTTGCATTGTATATCTGCTTAGTCAGTGTTGCATCAACCATTCTTTCTACATGTTCGAACCATCGGAGCATGCCCTTTCTTACTTTTACACCGACACTCTCTTTCAAACCAACTTCCTTCCTTACAACCTTGTTTTTTTTCTTGTTTTTTTTCTTTTTTTTCTTGTTTTTTTTTCTTCAGTTTTCACTAATAAATTTCCAATAGAACAATATGAAAAGCATTGCTCTCCAACAGTAACATATTTTTTTTCCCTAATATTGGAGCAAAATAATCATCGGCCCAATGGCTAGCTAAGAATTTTACGAAGACTTCTTTGAAACGAAAATTCTTTAACTTTTTAAAAAATCATTGGGTCTTTTTTGCAAAGGGTCATGGAATATCAATTCCTTCGCGATTTTGTCGTTCACAATCTTTAATAGATGGTGTTAAATATCTATTAAATGTGATGTGTACTTTCGGAGCATTTTTTGAACAAAGTTTCATCAATATCGATTCTGCTATTTTTCCAAATGTTTGTGGCAAAGTAGAGCCAATTCGATACAAATAATAAGAACCATCAATGATTTCTATGTCGACTCGTCCGGGATTAGCTGGTGCTATTTTTATCATGTTACGCGCTAACTCTGTTTCACTCTACCTTAAATATTTATTATTTTTAACAGCCAGTAGCCCTTATTTGCGGCCAGATTTAATTAAGCATCTATATATGATAATTCATAGAGAAAAATTAGCTTCAATTTGACATATAATTAATAAATATAGGTTATAAACGTATAAATTTATCGAAATCATACCTGTTTACACCTGGCTGCAAAGAGATGCGGCCAGGTGCGCAACGGCAACCGTGATTTTTTAGAATCTTTACATTAATTACCGTAATGTAGACGTTATCTTATTTAAAAAATAAATAAACGAAATTTTTTACCAAAAATCAATTAAAGATAATTTAGTTAAAAATAATGGCGCGCAAATTTTGATAGGCACCCTAGTAAATATATATTCTCTTAATTATAAATAAACATAAAAATTTGGTTTTAAACAAATAGTTGATGAGCACACCAATCCTGCAGCGGGATCTTATAACTCTGTTTCATGAAAACCATAAATTTTAAGTGTAATGCTGTGTTACTAATTACAATACATACTCATGAACATATGGAGATCAGTTGCAACAAAAGGCATGATCAATGAGCCAACAACTTTGCTCACGATAGAGATCAGGCAGAGCACTGAGTCGTGGAAACCCCATTTCTTGCTGAACACACTAATGGAAAACAGTGCACCTGGAAAAGAAAAGAAAAAAAAATAAAGTACCATTCAATTCACAACGGTTCTCTAAATGGGCTAGTAATGGGAAATATTTAAATTTAATAGTATGTATAATTTCATGTTTGAGCGATGAAATATATGGACAAATAGACAGACTATAGTCATATATGATAGATGATGTATAAGTATTTATTAATTGTATCAAAAAGGAAACCCAAAAAAAAATCGACCAGAAATATATGATTCGTGTTAGCCAATCAACGACTTATTTATATTAAAAGTATGTTGTTTAGGAATTTTTAAACGTGGTATTGTTTGGTAAAAATGTTGCTTTTTAAGAAGTTACTAACAAATTTAATAATGGAAGTCATTACGCTCTACAGCCATCGAAAATCTACTAGTAGAAAAAAGCGTTAAGTAATCAGGTCCCAAGTCTTGATTTGGGACCTGATGACTACTTACCTAAGGAATGAGTGATAGTATTGTAGGTAGAATACAAACTATATTTAACAGCGTCCCATTTCAATTTGTATCTGACATACATATAGGTAATGATTCGTTCACCTGCAAAGAAAAGGATTTTTATTTTAGTTTTTCTGTTAACATAACAAAACTTCACGCCTTTGCTACCCGAAGGTGTAGGCAGCGGCTGTTAAGGCTCGTCTCGCCGTTATGTTTACGTCCCAAATGGAATAGGTGGCGAACCTTTTGCCATACCGGGCACAAAGTTTTCAGTCATAGATATTTATCACACATAACTCCCGAAAACAAATTCGAAAAGTTATTGGTGTGAGCCAGTGTCAGGATTCGAACCCGCAACCTCTGGATTCATAAACAGGGTGCTTGGCCACTGGACCTTTTTCTATTAATTGTTAAGAAACAAATATAATGTTTAAAAACAGAGAGCTTCGATGAAAAAGTAAGAAAGGGCATACTACGATGGTTCGGATTGATTAAGATATACAAGTATTAATACATAATTATGAAAGTCAAAGAAGTTGGTTTTATGGCGCTCTGTTCTCTCTGCCTACCCTGCAAGGGATCTTGCGTGAAGTTGTGTATGTAAATACATTTGAATCTGGAGTCTTAAAAGTCAAGTTAAGCTTCAATGGAAAATATATTCACAGGGTAGGCAGGTATCAAATCGATATCCATCAAAATACAGTTTAACCTTAGTGTAACAGAAGCCACTATACAACATTCCTCGAAATAATAAATTGTTCAAAAATTTCTAGATTAGATATGTTTAGGTGTTTAAATTAATACAGAATAAAAATATTATTATTTTTTTATTTCCAGCCCATTATCTTCATATTACCGACTTATCCTTTAAATAGTTCTCATTTTTTTCTGCAACTTTCCTAGTATTGACAATATCTCTTTAACACTGCCATTGAAGTTTCCTTTTCTTTATTTAGTGGATAGGAGGGTAAAGGAGCAAGTGGGTCACCTGATAGTAAGCAACTTCTCACCACCCATGAACATTGTGGTGCGTTGCCGTCCTTCAAGTGAGTAGGAGGGGAAAGGAGGGGAAAAGGCGATCGAGCCTCCGGATACCTATCTCACTGAATAACACGAGCCACTTCATGCTGATAATCCGAGAGGTCATGGTATTTCACCGGTCGAGCTAGACCATTCATGTAGCGAACTGCAAGACTCTACCACTGTGTTTTTAAATGACTCTTTTTTAATCCAGCCTCCATAAAACAAACTATATTATATTAATAGTTGACGTAGGATATGTTTTCAAATCCCTAAACGTGATATTTTTTAAACCCTTTCACCTCCGCAATATTGCGGTTGCACTGCACATATACTTACCATGATCCGGCCCATATACTATTGCTACTACTAACAGTGTCATGATAATTTTCTCTCTGTAATTAGAATGTCTTTTTTTGGTGGCCACTTCTCCAGTCTCTTTAATAAGAGTAAATACATCTGAGCAAGTTACTGGTTTGATCTGAAATTGTAAAATTTACTATGATGATAGAAGTCTCGGTGGCCCAGTGGTCGAGCACACGGCTGCTGATCCAGAGGTCCGGGTTCAATTCCTGACACTGGTTTACACCAATGACTTATCGAAATTGTTTTTCGGAAGTTATGTGTGATAAATATCTATGACTGAAAACTTTGTGCCCGGTATGGCAATAGGTTCGCCACCTATTCCATTTGGGACGAAAACATAACGGCGAGACGAGGCTTAACAGCCGCTGCCTACACCTTCGGGTAACAAAAGGCGTGAAGTTGTTGTGTTTGAAGCGTCCTTCAAACACAACAATTACGCAAACACGTATTCTGCTGCATGAATACGCTGAGTCGGCCAGGGATATAAGAGGATCTCTGAGAATATCGGTATGAAGTGGCTGTTGGTGTGTTTCGTTTGGTGACAGAAGTCTCTGGGGGCCCATTTCGCCGTTCCTCTTTTTCCGAAGCACCCCACTCTCTATCCTAAAAGAGAAGCCGGGAACACGACTGGTAATACTATCTGGGTTGCAGGTGTACATGGGCGACGGCAGTCAGTTACCATCACGTGACCTGCTTGTTTGTCTGTATGACCGACTTACATTCCGAAAAAGGGTTATTTGCAACTTCACATTTCTAATGCGTTAATAATGTAATTTCCGTTTTCCGTTAATTACTCAGAAGAAATAAAAATGATCATTGTGGCATATCCCTAAGAGATAGACATACACTACCGCGAACTTTTTTGTAGACCTTTTAAAGGTGTATTATAATGTAGTACGTTGTTTTGATCTCTCATTAGCGTTTGCAATCAAAGTGCTAAATCTCGAAAAATATCACTTTTCATTTGCTACAGTTTACATGAATTATACATACATACCACCATGTTGACGCCCTCTATCTATTAAAATTACCGCATCTATATCTGCTGCGTTTTAAAGATCTAACTATAAATGGGGACAGACTGCAGAAAGCGACTTTATTTTATACTAAGCAATAATATATATTGTAAATACTGAACAAAATTTTTCCGAAAAGTTATGGTTGCGTGTATCCGAATTCGAACTAGAGATCAGATCGCGGGTTCGGATCCAGGCACACTCATGACTTTCGGGATTTCTTTTTAGAAGTTATGTGTGATAGACATCCTTAACTTGCGCAAAATTGTGCCCTGGAATGAGTTTTGTCATCTATTCCGTCTAGAACGTAAAAATTGAGCAAGTCCAGTCATAATAGCTACTGCCTACACCTTTGGGTATAAAAAGGGGGTAAATAAAAAAAACTTTGTAAGCAGTCTATAACAATTACAAGAATACGGTCCTGTAGTCTTAGGATCACATCAGATGTAGCAACAGGTTGCCCGTCCATTGTGTAACAGTGCCCCGGGAACCCATTCTCCTCAATTAACTCTTACAATATGCGCCGGCCGACAAATAAAATTATTATGCTATACAGTTTTTTTTTATACTGAGAAGTAGCACGCTACATTCTAATTAAAAAATGTTGATGTTATAACATAACATAACTTCACGCCTTTTGTTACCCGAAAGTGTAGGCAGCGGCTGTTAAGCCTCGTCTAGCCGTTATTTTTACGTTCCAAATGGAATAGGTGGCGAAACTACTGCCATACCGGGCACAAAGTTTCAGTCATCGATATTTATCACACTTTAGTTCCGAAAACAATTTCGAGAAGTTATTGGTGTGAGCCAATGTCAGGATTCGAACCTGGACCTCTGGATATGAAGCCGTGTGCTCGTACCACTGGACCACCGAGACTATTCAAGCAGCTGTTGATGTTATCAAACGATTTTAAACTTTGTTCATGATATAGGTCGGTTACGAGTAGTTTTATTTGCTTTTCCACTACACTGTGCTAGAAGAGAATTCATGGTGTTTTAGTGTACTCGTATATAAATAAGTACGTTTTCGTTAGCATGTCCGGTAGCATCCATGGCTGGATTAATTTGAAAATGCTAAGAGTACATGATACATTTGTCTCGTGTATCAAATTGGTATATATCTTTCACAAAATTTCTTCAGAAACAAACCAAAACTATTTGGCTTAGATTATAACCTTTGATGATTCAGATAAGATAAGATCCAGGCTGTATTTGTTGTATGAAAGAAAAGAATAAGGTTACATCGTGCATAACTTTTATAGTCCTTATTAGTAGGTATCTACTTTTAGATGTTTTCGATTCTGTTATTTTGGTGTTAGTTATATAATCAAACAATACAGCAGGAATGTACTATAATCGGCTAGTTACGTGCATATATTTTTCTCTATATGCATCTTGGCATTAAACTATTACATACATAAGGCACGATTCTTACATGCCTCACTCGCTTCGTTGACTTTCATAACTCTTTTCATGCACGCGCGTCGGTTTTTGCGGCTCCTAACATCACCTTCCTCCAGAACACGTTCTATTTGGTCATGGAATGTGTGTCTTGGCCGTCCTCGACTCCTACATCCATCCGCTTAAACTATTAATTAAAATATTAATCTCTAAAATTACCTTTTTAATACGTTACTTTGCCTGCCTTTTTAATAGTACAAACCTTTTTATTACTGTAATTTCTCACACAAACATACAATAGCTTGACAACAGTTTAAGAGTATTGTTATTTAAAAATTAATGTAACACTGCTTACCCTTTCTTTATTTGCGTTATTTGGCTTGGTATTGCTTTTCAAACAAAAGAATCCATATAAAAATGTTATCATATATACAGTGCCAGATATGGCAAAGACACCATAATAGCCCCATAGTTTCAATAGAATTCCGCTGAGAGCGGTACCAATAGGTATACCGGCAGTCATACAAAGATTAGCAAGACCAACACGGAATGTTCTTGATTCATCGTCTGTTATGTCGCTGATATAGCTGAACACACCCAGATACACCATGATCCATCCCCCAGTGATAGCCGGAAAGAAGGCCTCGAGGAACATTGTCACTTCAACATTGATTTCTTTGAAAAAATATGTACTCAACAAATTACTTATGCATACCATAAATTCTCCAAAAATTGGTAACAATAGGCATACTTTTCTGTTTCCTGTTCTATCACTCCAGGCTCCCATAAATATCACGAGTAATGTTGGTATCGACGTCTGTATAACACTTTTCCAGGATTCTATGTTTGAGATAATCTTTTGTACTTCAGCCTCATACGCTGTAAGGTTACCTTTCCTTTCGATCAGAGCATCACATATCTCATCACCATAATCTAATTTCAGTCTACATGTTTTATCTAAATTTAGATTTTGTATAGCCAATCTGGCTAACATTGACGGTATTATCAAACCCGCTAATATAGGTTCCACTGTAACATTTGATTTTAGACGACATATTTTTTGTATTAAAGATTCTTTCTTATTTTTAATTGGCTGTTTTTCTTGTTCTATAGTCACAGTATCAATATCTTTTAACGGCTCTTCTTCTTCTTCATCTTCTCTTACTGTTATTTTTTCTGTAGCACTCATTTTCTGTACGCACTCTTAGAATGTATTTACTGTATTAACAGTCACAATTGTTATATTTTCAATAAATTGTATTCTCTTAACATTTATTTGCTTTGTATATTAGTATAACTGATAAGGTTTGTTTCAAGTTTTTTTATATACTTAAATTTAGTAAAGTAGGATTGTTGGTTTTTGTTCTTGTTTTTGGGTTAGACAAAGAAAACTTGTCTGTGAATTAAGAAGAGCAAAAGTATCAGGATGATAAGAGGATTGAGGTCATATCAATTTAAGTTTTTCAATCAAATTTCAATTAAATTTTGTCATCAACCGGTGAAATAGTTTTCACAAACATACAGAAATCATAAATATTAATAATGCAATATATAGAAATAAGGGTCTAAGTTGTATATTTTGTTTTCTTTATCAAAGTAATAACAATTTTAGTAAAATAAACTCCCATTTAAAGTATTAATAACGAAAGTGTTTTGTGTAATCAAGTGTTACTAATAAAGAAAACATTTCAGATTTAGTATATTATCATAAAATAACAACACTTCACGCCTCGACTCACCGTCGAATCCGATTAACGTCCCAAATGGAATAGGTGGCAAACCTATTGCCATATCGGGCACAAAGTTTTCAGTCATCTACATTTATCACACATGATTCTCGAAAAGAATTTCGTAAATTCATTGTTGTGGGCCAGGATTCGAACCCGCGACCTCTTGATTCAGAAGCGGGTGCTCTACCACAGGACCACCGAGACTCATTATCGGTCGATCATTATCGATTTCAATTAAATTTATTTTAAATAACAAAATAATAACAACATGCTGTGTTCTCGAAAGTGTTTAGTCAAAAACTTATAAAGATTATTTATAAAATTTTACATCCTGTATACTCTTTTTAAATATTAAAAGTATATAATGATTATTTGCCCACAAAGTAGATGTTTGCTACTGCGTTCATATCTTACCGTTGCAAAGTAAATAATATAATCATTCCTATATTTGTTTCTAGATAGAACAGTTGCGCAATGATTTGGATTTCTTTTTGTTGGATACAGTTTTTATTATGTTTACAATCATGAATAGCAAATTCATAAGTTTATTATCCTATATTTACATTGACAGTAAAACGTGCTAAATAGAACTTCTGGGTTTCTTCTTCCTTGTTTGAAACTTTGATTATCCCTCGCAGATCGCTGAATAAAAGGGCCGGCTCGACCGGTGAAATACCACAATCTTTCAGAATATTTTGTAATCCGGCAACGAAACTGTAACACTATTAGTCCATAGGCTGCGGTAGTTTCTTATTATCAGGTGGCCCCATTTCTCGTTTGCCCCCATCACAAAAATAAACCCAAATATTGGAAATATTGTTAAATCTAACAGTGACTTTTGAAAGGATAGAGTTATTAGAATCAGACAAATTAAATTATAAATATATATAATAACTATGATATATTATATTTTATGTCAGACTTTACTTTGTATTTAATTGTTGTGAAAATTTTGTAGACGGTTCTGGCGTCGAAGATAGAAGAAATAAAGTTTGGTGATAATACGACATCTATATTATTCATTTGGTATGATGTTGTGATTTTAGTGTAAATTAGTTGCTTAGTATCTTAATGGAAATATCGCCATCTAGTGAGCTTTTGTGTCAAATAATAGATCTGATTTCTGTTCAATATTCGTATGCAGTCAGTTTGTTATAAACAAGAGGGCTCTGTTGTATTTATAATTTATTTTTAACAAGGTTCTATTAGTTATTGGTCTCGGTGGTACACTCGTCGAGCTCCCCGCTTCTGATTCAGAAGTCGTGGGTTTGATTCCGGACTCACGCCAATGATTTCTCGAAGTTATTTTCGGAAGTTATGTGTGATAGATATTGATGACTGACTACTTTCTGCGCAGTGTATGGCAATAGGTGCGCCACCTATTCCGTGATTGTTGTGATTTAGGGGGATGAAAAATAGATGTTGTCCTATTCTCAGACCTACCCGACACGCACATAAAATTTCATGAGAATCGGTCGAGCCGTTTCGGAGGAGTTCAATTACGCACATCTAGACTCGAGAATTTTATATATTAAATTATCACGAAGAATTTAATTATGAATTGTGAAGAGCTATTTTTCAGAACAACATTATTTTACAAAAATGCTATCTTCATATTATAGCATTTATTGCTTTATTTTCAAAGTCAAAGTCAAAGTATTTAAGTTTTATATCAATTATTTTCCGGGAAATCCATATGCATTATTGAGCCACTCACCTTTATAACATTGTACGGATCTACCATTAATTTTGTTATTGTTTTAATGTTTTTTTTTCCAAATTAACTACCTTTAATTACCAAAATTTTTTAATATATACACACCCACACATAAACGATGTACCACACACACTTATAAAAAGGCTTTATGTAACACACATAACATAACTTCACGCCTTTTTCTACCCGAAGGTGTAGGCAGTGGCTGTTAAGCCTCGACTCGCTGTTATGTTTATGTCCCAAATCGAATAGGTGGCGAACCAATTGTCATACACCGGGCACAAAGTTGTCATTTAATATATTAATTTTTATCTTGATTATATAAAATCTATTTGTCTTTAGTGATAGTAGTGGAGGTAAGGTAAGGTATACTTACTAGTAGTAGTACTAGTACACTAGTATGCAATGTAAAATTGATAGATTAGGATTTTTTTTGATTAGCTACTTAACCTGTCAAAGAATATTAAAAAGTATGTAGACCGTACAAATTCCTTTACGTAGTACAATGCCTACTTAACATAACATAACATAACTTCACACCTTTTGTTACCCGAAGGTGTAGGCAGCGGCTGTTAAGCCTCGTCTCGCCGTGTAAAGTATGTAGACCGTAGACCGTACAAATTCCTTTACGTAGTACAATGCCTACTTACGCGGTTTTATATTCGGAACACACGTTTTGTTATAGTAGGGGAGCCCATGAAGGGGTTTTGGGGTTTTTATAGCGTGGCTGATTATAGGATAGCCTGTATCTGGCTAAGTACCTCCACCAAATTTATTAGCTTCAATATAAGGCCACCCGTGAAAGACAAAGAATCACATTAAAAAAATTTTTTTTTCTTTGGTCAGATTTCCCAAATCACTCGATAGATAGAAGACAGAACGTTTAAAACATAAAGATAAATCATAAATATATTAATCAGACGCGCTTCAGTATTTCAAAAGGGCGAATTTTTTAAATGACTTCAGCGTATCTGCGTCACATCGAAATCGACAAATTAATATGTTATAGCTTCTTTTTGGTACAAATGGTCTAGTCCACATAAAAATCCCCATTTAGCATTATGATGCTAAATGGGCCTATGGGCTGCCCAAGAATTATTGCCTTATCTCATTACAAGTCAATTAATCTTCTAAAAATCTTTTCATTGTGATTTCATAATTATCTGTACTATTTATGGCAATAAGACTACCGACTATTTAATGGGACAAATATTTACCAAATACGAGGAGTCCATGCTAACAGTTAATTGTGCAGAACAGAGGCGTGAAGGTAAAATAAAAAAACTGAGACAATATTCAGCTTTATTTTATAGTAGTTACTATAGGTAATTAATTATTCTAAAATTATTTTCTCGTGGTCTAAATCAATGCTATTAATTAAAACATGATCTTTCTCCATATTCTCGGATTCTTTAGTTGAATAACCTTTTAGGTTCTTTCTTAATTCACGAATACTTGTCTTTTGTTGAATAAAAAACCATCTGTGGAAAAATAAAAAATAAAATGAAATAATAAATTGATTGATTTAATTAATCAACAAAGGAAAAGATGTAATTTTATTACGAGTACATATTAAATAACTAGTCCTGGTGTTTATCCGGGGTAATCTACTGAATTATTGAATCGATTTGAATAAATTTTCACACGTTGTGTGCAGTTTTAGGCAATTTTAAGATAGGATAATTTATATCTCATATCTACCGAAATTACAGACCGGGCATCTATTTTAAAATATTTACATATCGTAATATAACATAACTAAATATGACATATAATCAGTGACTGATGTAACAGTCATCAGTCAAATTAGCCTTATTAGAAAATCTGATCATATAAACCTATGACTTTCGAAATATTGCAGCTCTTTTTTATGGGATAGGTTGTCAAATAAGCCGCTTGCTCGTTTGGTATGGGGTCACCTGATGGTAGGTGACCAGCGCCGTGCATAGACACCTGAAACACATATAGGCTTACTGGTGCGTTAGAAGTTTCTTTGGATATCTCTCTCATCCAACGAAACACGCCATGAACCACTTTAGGTCAATATTCATGTCTTACCTACTCACTAAGCCAACTTACCCAAAGATAGCAATCGGTGGTATAGTGAGGACAGTGCTCACGTAATATACTATCCCAGCATCGATTTGCAGAGTGTACCGATACATTAACGAGTATATGGGACCGAATGTCATAGATGTCGCCACTTCCACCAGATTGAAGAACGACGTCATTTTACCTAGAATCACGCAAAAATTTAGCAGGTATTGAAGAGACAAGAATCTTTTGGTATTTATTTTTGTTGATATTTTTCCTTGAGAGTACGGTGTGCAAAAAAGATTTATACGTTTAAAATGAAATCTAAAATCTAAACATAAAGAAAATAAAAAGTTACAGTTACAAAGTCAACTCACGCCTTTTCTACCCAAAGGCTTAGGCAACGTTTATGAAACCTGAATTTTAATGTCGCAATTGAAACAGGTGGGGGAACATATTGTCATAAACCAGGCACAAAGATGTCAGTCACCAACATTTATCACACATAGTATGGCCTTCTTGAAGTATTCTGTGTTCAGTTGAGTTCATCAAGTTGGTAGCGTCATGGAAACTTAACTTACCCAATTCATCGGTGGTACAAAGTTTGGACGATATTGACCGGAGAGCTGTGAAGGATGTTGCATTAAATATTTCTATAGCGACCGCTGAAAATGAATGTTAAATATTTTAGCTACTTAGATTATTATGAAAATAGATATAAGAAATGAATATTTCCGATAAAAGTCATTGGTCATTGACTCCAGATCCTATCCCATGACCTATCATTTCTTGATCTAAAAGCGGGTCGCTCCAGCAAGACGACGAGGAATTCTTTTCCAAAGTTTTTGGTAGTGGTAGAGCCAAGCAGTTCGCTGCATGAATGGGCCGGCTCGACCGGTGAAATACCACCCCCCTTCCCCATCCCTTCCTATCGGCATAGGAAGGCCTCCTAACATCACCTTCTTCCAGAACACGTTCTATTTGGTCATGGAATGGGTGTCTAGGCCGTCCTCGATTCCTACATCCATCCGCTTTTGCATTGTATATCTGCTTAGTCAATCTTGCATCATCCATTCTTTCTACATGTCCGAACCATCGGAGCATACCCTTTCTTACTTTTGCACAAACACTCTTTTTCAATCCGACTTCCTTCCTTACAACCTTGTTTTCCACGCGGTCAGCAAAATTAATTTATTTATTTATAATAAAGTTCGGCGAGCCAGTTAGTTATAAACAAGATGATAAATTCACTTACCGATATACATATCTCTTGTATTTCTTGCGAGAGCAGTTCCAATGGCGCCCATTGCCTTACTTATATTTGATATCAGACCTAATACGGAATCGTCCCATTTGAATCGATGACTGAACACACTTATCGATATTAATGCACCTGAAACATAAGGAATCGGAAAATTAAATTATACATTGTAATATCAAAATAATGTTTTTATCAGGAATACTCGAATTAATTAATGCTGTGTGGCGCCGGCTTAGAATACCGCCACCCCATCTCTTCCCGTAGGTGTCGTAAAAGGCGACTAAGGGAAAGGCTAGAAGGATGGGCAGCAGCATTCTCTCTCAACAAAATACAGCCTACTGCGATCGCCAACCAGCCTGCCAAGCGTTGCGATTATGGCAAAAACCCCCCATGATTGAAGGGACCGGCAGTTGTGGCGCTCTATGGAGGAGGCCTATGTCCAGCAGTGGACCTCAAAAGGCTAATGATGATGATGATGATGATGACTCGAAATAATAACTGAAATGAGTAGTAAATTATTTAAACTCATGACTGTATTCATTACATAAATAAATAATTGTAATTTAATAATTATTGAAGCAGAAAATTTATTATTATATAATTAAACTGACCCGTCATGTTTTTAAATAATATAACACAACTTCACGCCTTTTTCAACCCGAAGGTGCAGGCAGTGGCTGTTAAGCCTTGACTCGCCGTTATGTTTTCCTCCCAAATGCAATAAGTGGCGAACCTATTGCCATATCGGGCACAAAGTTTTCAGTCATCGATATTTATCACACATAACTTTGGGAAAGAATTTAGAAAAGTTATTTGTATGAGCCAGGATTCAAACCCACGTTATCTTGATTCAGAAGCGGGGTGCTAGACCACTAGACCACCGAGATCATCAATGTTTTTAAATTAAAAGTAAAAAATATATATTTAAATATATATTACATTTCTTTTAACTTATAGGCAATAATAAAAATAAAAATATGTAACTAATGCAAGTAATTAATATACAAATTTGGAACTAGAAAGTCAATCAGTATGCTGAGACGTAATTGCTTCTGCCTATACCTATGACCTTTGGGCATTAAGAACATGAAGTGATTGATAAAATATGAGTGTATTTTCAATAATATAAATATTAATATAATATAAGCACTATAGGGGCAGAATAATTGAATTAATTGTAATTTCGTTGTAAAATAAGTATTATAATCGAATGAGTAGTTCTAGAGGTCAGCGATTTCAAATAAACAAACAAACACGGCTCCCTAAATGATTTCTAACATAAAGTTGAAAACAGATACATTTTAAATTGCTATTATCGTATATATTTTAACGAGCAATTATTGTATATATATATAATTGGAATCTCGGAATCGACTCCAACTATTTTCATGAAATTTAGTATATATTTTTATTAAATTATTATATTAAATATTATATTTTTATTAGTTTTATTATTATCCATTAAATTAAGTAAATGGGGGGTTTCGGAGGCGATAAATCGTTCAAGCTAGGAATAACGTTTAGAAAATGTCATTTTATCGTGTCGTATCATATCGTATTTTAATTTTTATTTCATCTATTTATTAGTATGTAATTCGTACATAAATATAATTTTCAAAAAACACAATTTATAGAAAAAAATGACTAGCAAAGCTTATTTACATGTGTAACCATAATATGACCTTATGCTAAGTCCTTTCGGGGTAGGCGAAGAGAACAGAGCGGAAAAATAACCGCTCTGCCATACCTAACTCTGGCCTCCATAAGCTAGTCCACCTGATGCTGGGATTTTCTACCTACATTTCTTTGTTCCCAGAAATTTACCCAGCCGTGTTCCCTGTTTCCTAACGCCACTCTTCTTTCGACATCCACGGTGATGATGAGTGAATATGATTTGCGAAAATAAAAAATAAATAAATACATACCCACTGTATGAACGCAAATATAAAAAGTATTATAAAAACTAAACTTGAGCGCGTCCCAGTTGAAACAGTATCGTGTAAATAAATATTTCACAGTGTTTTCACCTGTAAAATAAATATATATAATAAAACATTAAAATAAATACATACCTAATGATTATTTAATAAAAACTGAGTTTTATTTTATTTAATATTATACTAGTTGACCAGTGCGAACTTTGTTCCGCATCACAAGTAATAAATAAGTAAATTTTAGATATTTCACTTTTTATTTACTACTACTACTACTACTTTATTTACTGCATACTACATGAATTATAGATAAAGAACCACCCGTTGACATCTTCTATCTATTAAAAAAACCGCATCAAAAGCCGTTGCGTACTTTCAAAGATAAAAGCGACTTTATTTTATATTGAATCATTCAAACAGTTCAAGAAAGGTAATGAATTTATCTTTTTGTTGAAGTAATTTATTTTGAGTAGAGTTAATACCAAGGTAAAAAATAAAGAACTTTTAAAACGACCTCATTATAATTATTTTTAAAAATTCAAAAAACACTTATTGTGCGATAACTACAATAGTTAGACATATAGCGTCGCGGACTTTTTAGTCGACAATTATATGTTCTGTGAAAGTGTAGTACATTGTTTTGTTCTTTATTCAATAGTTTTTGCAGCGTTCGCGATGTAAGATTTTTTTTCGGGTCTTACAACTGAGGTTGCATTATTGGACTTATAGTAAGGATCCCTATTTTATTTGAAAATAAAATATAGCCTAAAGCCTTCCTCAATAAATGGACTATACATCAGTGAAAGAATTTTTGAAATCGGACCGGTGGTTTCTGAGATTAGCGCGTTCAAACAAACAAAAAAACTCTTACGCTTTATAATATAAGTATAAACTATGTAATGATTTTACCACTAGAGCATATAGTTGAGATAGCAAATTTTCCGCAAGTTTTACTTTTGAGGACAAACCAAGAAGCAAACAGAACGATTGATGGTAAGCGACTAGCGCCTGCCATGGACATCTGCGACTCCAAGAGGGTCACAGCTTAGGAAGGGAATGGGAGAGAAGAAGCAGGGGAAGCATTTGAACCTCCAGATAGCTCTCTAACAAAACAAAACGCAGCAACAATCACTTTACGTCGATATTCTGAGAGGTCTTGGTAATACAGCGATCGAGCTGTCCCATTCATGCAGCAAATTGCGTGGCTCTATGTCTATTATTACATATCTCTATCAGTACTTAATATTAAAAGTTTCCAACGTTAAATGACAAAATGTATTACTCTGTGGTATCCCTATTACCTTCGATGTGAATTCGTCGTATATTTTTTTATCTAGCACTAAAGTTGAATAAAATATAAGGCCAGTAATATATACGTACCATAAGCGGGGCCGTAAATAAATGCAATAGACGCCAATACCAATATGGACTTTGTCCTCCTGTGATTGGGTCCACTTTTGAATGCCACAGTGAACGTGTCTTTCACATGTTTTATGTCGAAAAAGGATTTCAGGGAGCCCCTAACTCCGGACACTTCATTCTGCAATTATAAATCCCTTATTAGATTTGTTACATATGAACAGCTTTTTATTTGCGTTGGCAACAGAATACCAGGAGGAAGTCTTTTTTTATACTTTACATGATATCAGGGCTAAGCCAATTTTGGGTCTGGATTATATTTCCTTTATTGGCTTAGAAAATGTACGTGGAATACATAAAGTTATCAAAGCGGAAAAGATATAGCTCGACGGACCACTTCTTCGTATTTTGAGGATTATCTCCTATCATTACATAGTATAAAATAAAGTCTCTTTCCGCTGTCTGTCCCCTTATATGCTTTTAACACTACGCAACGGATTTTGATAGATTTTTTTTTAATAGATAGAGGGTACTAACGAGGTGGTTTTTATCTACAATTCATATATGAAGTAGTGAAAAAAAATGTGATAAATCCAATATTTACTTTATATTACTTTTATAGTCTCGGTGGTCCAGTGATCGAGTACACGGCTTCTGATCCAGAGGTTCGAATCCTAACACTGGTTCACACCAATGACTTTTCGAAATTATTTTCGGAATTTATGTGTGATAAATATCGATGACTGAAAACTTTTTGCCCGGTATGGCAATAGGTTCGCCACCTATTCCATTTGGGACGTAAACATAACGGCGAGACGAGGCTTAACAGCCGCTGCCTACACCTTTGCGTAACAAAGGCATCCAAGATATTATTATTATGTTATGTTTATGTATGTTATGTATGTTATTAAATTTGTTGCGGAACAACGTTAGCTGGGTCAACTAGTAATGTAAATTAATTAGTTTTTTATATTATATTTCATTAATCATTTACACGGTCGACGATTAATTCCCGCTAGTAGTGAAGTGAAAGCAGAAGAATTTTTCTTTGTATGATCGTGAAATTCAGAACTAAAAAAGAAAGGGACTTAGCGTGAAGTTAATAGTTTGTTAATTGAGAAGAGTTAAAGATAAGAAATATACACAAAGGAGCCAAGCGGTGATATCAGGAAAACTATTGAAATAGAACCACTGAAATTAATAACGGGCCGGGAAATAAATAATAATGAATGAGCCGGCTGGACCGGTGAAATACCACGATCTCTCAGAAGACCGATGTAAAGTGGCTCATGCCGCGTTTCGTTCGGTGAGAGAGGTACCCGGAGACCCACCCCCTTCCCCATCCTTTCCTATCCCCTATCCCTTAAAGGTCGGCAACGCAACTGTAACACTATATGTGTTGCTGGTGTCCATGGGCGGCGTTGGTTGCTTACCATCAGGTGACACGCCTGCTCGTTTGCCCTCCAAACCCATAAAAAAAAATAAAAAATAACAGTATTTTTTTGTATTTATTTCTTAGACTTTCGAATTGAATCACATTCATAACATTAAAACAACTTTTTAGGATTATATCGCGTTTATTTAGAACTTATTTTTATTTATTTCCCGACGTTTGAAAATGATCTCTGTAAAGAGTTCGAAACTTCCGGAAATAAATAAAAATAAGTTCTAAATAAACGCGATATAATCCTAAAAAGTTGTTTTAATAGTATTTTTTTTTGAACTCTTTAAATTTAATACTTGCAATTGATTCATTCCAAATATTGTTTCTTTTTATGTCATATCTATACAAATTATGATATCGAACTTCACAAAAATTTAATGTTTTATTAATATGACTATAAATAACTCACCTGATCAGTTTTCTCTAATACAATCCTTTCAGGATCTTTAATATAGTAAAACCCATACAATATACTGAAGGTATAAAGAAGAGAACTAACGGAGAATACGCCGTAATACCCAAGTTTATTCAAAAGTATGCCACTCAATACTGATCCTATAGGTCCTCCAGCAGTTAAACATAAATTTGCCACTCCTATTCTTTTAGTTCTGGACTCTTCACTAGAAACATCACTTATATAGGCAAATACACCCATATAAGTGGTTATCCAACCACCGGTGATGGCAGGAAAAAAAGCATCAAAGAACATAGTGACTTCTACTGGTAACTCATAGAAAAAATATGCATTAAGAATATTGCTGAGACACACTAGAAGCTCACCTATAATCGGCAGAAGTATACATATCTTTCTTTTTCCCGTTCTGTCACTCCACGCCCCTAAGAATAATATCAATAAACTTGGTATAGCGGTCTGTAGAATATTTTTCCACGTTTCCATTCCTGCTATGAGTGCTTGTATAGCTAGCTCTTCTTTTATATAGCTATCTCCTTTTCTTGCAATAAGAGCATCACAAACTGTGTCACTGTATTGCATATTGACGCGGCATGCTTTATCTAAATTAAGATTCTGATTAGCTAATCTTGCCAGTGCTCCTGGTACCACATAGCAAACTAAAAGAGGTTCTACTGTTATACTATCTTTGATCTCTATAAGCTTTTCTCTTATTGAATTTGGTGCTTCTTTTCTTTCTTTCTCTAAATTCTTTTTATTAATTTCTTTTTGATCATTTAAAGGTTTCTCTTCTAGATTAACCATGTTTTTAGAGAGTGTAACTAGTACTAATAAACTATTGTTATTTTGTTATCATGAAAAGTTTGCACACATATCTTGATTGACACTTTCAATATTAGCTTTGATAGTATATCACCGAGGTATACAGCAGTTGCAATAATATTGTTTTAAAAATATGTTATTATTTGTGTAAGTGAAACGCACAGATATGTTTATTTTATAATGAGCTAGTTATATACTTAGTAACAGTATTCTAATGCATTTTCTGCTTTGGCATAATATATTATATTTAGACAAGGTTGATCACTACATCAGTTACCAAGCGATGTTCATACTGCTATAGAGTAAGTGTCGTCTATCTCACTAAGATTAAATATACTACTTTGTTCTCCTCGGGGCAGAGAGAACAGAACGCCATAAGGTCCGCTTCTTACAGAATTAACGCGTTTTTTTCTCTTGCTAAAGTCATGTTTTACACACTTAATACTCAGATGGTTCAGACGGTTCAGACATGTAGAAAGTATGGATAATGCAAGATTGACTAAGCAGATATACAATGCCAAAAAAGGTCTTATTAAGGTTTATAAAATTTAGATCTATTATTATTCCCCCAATACTAGGTATATTTGTAGATCAGCAGTTAAAGTTAAGCTCTAGATTTTCTGATTCCATTAGAACGAGATGTATTCAAAGTTTTGCAACAACCCATCTGATTTGTTTGACTGGAAATGGTTTTAAGAACTTTGCGAACAGAATCTATATGCAGTATTATTTGTTTAATAAATCTGAAGTAAATTTGAACGGCGTGTAAGTTGAATATTTGAATTGAAATCTAATTAGCAGAAGAGTGTTAGAGTTAGAGATTAATAGTAAAGTGATTGTTAGAATTAGTTCAGTTATCGAGAATAGCAATAGATAACTTTAATTAATGTGGTATATAATTCGTTCCCTAGAGCATATTGTTCATTTTCATGTTCATATCCCACTTTAAGTGGGATAAACACAACATATCATCCTTTCTAATTATCCATGTTACCAAGAGATTTAGCTGTAGTTTTATAACAGGTTGCCTGCCTGACGTCAGTCCTCCTTGCCTAACGTTTACCCTCATGAGCGTTTTGATCTAGAAAAATGAATATTACTATTTCTACCTATTACTACTCGAATCGTCGAATTTTACAACCCAAATAGAAAGGTAGCGGAGCCTATAGACATTATTGATATATCATACGTACATACTACATACATATCACCTCGACTCCTAATTCCTTGATCACACATAACTCCCGAAATTAATTGGTATAGGCCGGATTTAATCTCAAGACTTCTTGATCCGGTGCTCCACGTTCAGATCTACAAGATGTACTGTTCACTGATATATTTTATAATATTATAAGTAACGAGCAAACCCAAAATGAAAATGAAAAATATTCATTCATAATTCACAAGTATATAAGGATACAGATATAAAAGAGCACCATCATTGCTATAAAAAACGCAGTTATTGCAAAAAAGTTATTATTATCATAATAATAAAAGTATTTTATTACACAAGAGAGCAGAATTGCATTTCCCCAGCAAAAATCTTGTAGGTAAGCTAACCACTTGGCAGACTAACATCAAACGCGTAACGTAAATCTCGCGCTACTAGAAGTAAATAAAAGCGGGCAAACTCGGAGCTCTTCAAACGTAATAAGCTCCTTTGAGTGGCGTCAGTCACGTAACAAATGAACGAATACATATACAAATATAAAAAAAAATGTTTTTATGCTTCTTTTGGTTTGCTTCTTCTAGTTGACTGCACTCATTCGGTGTGATCACTGCGTTCGATAGCACAAAACATGGATTTACATACTTTAATAAACATGTATGTATATGAAAAAAAAAACTGAATAGATAAAAAATAGGCGTCAGTATTTGTAGTGTATGGCAATTTCATAGTTCAGGCGAATATATGTTTTTTTTTTTCTGGGATAGGGAGCAAACGAGTTACCGACTAGCGCTAATCAAGGATATCTACAACAGCGAGAGGGTCGCTGTTGCCGGCTTTTAAGATGTAATTGCAGGGTAGAAGGTGAGAGGGTGGTATGCTCCTCTTGGTATTTTACCGGTCAGGTGGACTGTTATTCAAGCTGCGGCGTCGATCTACCACTTTTATTTTTTCAAGACAAAAATGCATTATAGAAATAAAACCTTTCCTCAGGTACAGTTTGGTAATTTTAAATTTTGGCAATTTAATATGTAACTCATGGACAACAACTTATGTATGCATCGGGCTCAATATTGTCAATCATCTTTCTATTGGTAACTTCATACACGACATCATGACAGGGCCTCTCAGAATACCGACGACTCATGCCGCGTTTTGTTCGTTGATAGAGGTATTCGGAAGCCCTTTTGAGGCCAGCAATGCAACTGCAACTTTATGTGAGTTTACTTTATGCAGATATGCATGGTGATAGTAGTTGCTTTTGAGTGTTGACTAAATGGGGAATCACCTAATCAGTCTTGAATGGTTTTTAAAATAATTTAAAAATCGAATACATGTCAAGCTAAAGAAACACACGCATTCAGCCACTATTAATAATTATAATAGTAATGCAATCAAAGTCATGATTTAATGTTTTAACAAACTTTATTATAATTAAAAACACAACTAGTTGAGACACATAAAGTTAACGATCTACAAAGTATAATGACTTAACACGAACGTTAAAATTTGCATTTACCATAATCTCTACTTTATAAACATTACCAGTAAAACTTGATCTACGTCTCGCCAACATTTGTTTTTCATAATACAGCCTCCGTGGATCATGTTAGATGAGATAGTGTTGTATGTAATATTGACGTTACAAGGTTTGCTTTACGAAAATTTTATGTATGTACATGCGGTCCACATAATGTCTCTTGTTATAAAGTAATTTTAAAGCCTTTTTTAGAAGAGTCACACAGTGGTATGCAGTTAAATAGAGGAGAAACGCAGTTCACTGCAAGAATAGGATCGATCAAACAATACATACATACATTTTAACTGCGGTAGAGTCAAACAGTTCGCTGCATGAATCGGCCAGCTCGACCGATGAAATACCACGACCTCTCAGAAGACCGACGTAAAGTGGTTCATGCCACGTTTTGATGAGAGAGGTACCCCTCTCACCAAACGAAACGTGGCATGAGGCCCACCTCCCTTCCCCTTTCCCATCCTACTCCCTTAAAAGTCGGCAACGCAACTATAACATTATATGTGTTGCAGTTGTCCATGGGCGGCGCTGGTCACTTGCTATCAGGCATGCTTAATTGCGCATCCCATAAAAAAAACATAACTTCACGCCGAGTCCCTGAACAGAGCGCCATAAGTCAATAGGCCCAATCGAACGGTGAAATACCAGGACCTGCCAGAATGTCGACGTAAAACTTTTATATCGTATTGTGAGAGAGTTACCTAGAGGCTATTTTTTCCCCTTCTACTCCATCCAAGGGACATGTCTATTTCATGTTAAAGACCGGCAACTGTAGGGTTGAACTTCTCAGTGTAGAGTTGGTTTAAAAAATGGCTACTTTACCTCGTTCCGCCTAGTGATAGATCTTGTCACAGTGGCAAATACATCCGGTACAATTTGTTCAGTCATTCACTGTAATTATCATGTGCTCCAAAATTAATTACAAAGTGTAGGCAGCGCTAATTAATGCCTATCAATACACTAAATGAATTATTTTTATCTAATGATATTTATCGCACACTATGTGGCTACTGTTTTTGCCTGAGTGGAAGTGAATTCAAGTAAAGAACATTCCTAATGTCAATTAATGTTATAATTATTAGGTATCTGGGAGTGACAATCCGTTCAGCCCTTTCATAGATTAGCCCGAATGCATAGATAAAATGAGCAAAAAAAGATGTTTGAAACTCTTAAAATTTTAGGGTTACTGTTGTACAACTATTAAAATTAGAACTTGGGATTTTACAGGAGTGCTGAGCCACTAGAACCATCGTGCTGTCGTATGATTTTTATAAGATATTCAAGCAGTATTTTATTTGAACAAAATTTAAATACAACTAGAAGTTCACTTGTATTTTCTGAAGGTTTTCTGAAGGAAATACAACCTTTCTAAATACACGAGACGTACATTGACTAGATAACTATAATTCAGGTCTTTTACTGCGGTGGAGTAATTTATCTGGAAACGTTCCGTCGGGTCTGCTCGTAAAAACTGAGAGCAATTGAATTCTTTTTTTAAGCTTTTCCTCTTTTTTACTAATATAAAAGTCACTGACAGGTAACGAGCAAAATTTTTTTTCTCCAATATTTGATATAAGAGTATCATAAAAGTTTGTTTTTGGTTGTCTTAATGGCCCAGTGATTCAGTGCTATAGTTTATCATAGAGGCAATCTGACTTCAAATCTTTACGCAAATTGGTAATTTTCCAGATATCTTATTGCTAACTATGTGGTAAATATGGATCAATGATAAAATCGTCCGACGTTATCGGTTTCGATAATTCAGAACTGCAGTTAAAATACCATTACCTCTCAGAATGTCGACGTAAAGTGGCTCATGCAGCTTTTCACTCGACGAGATATCCGATCGAGGTATTCGGAGATTCATATTCCATTCACTTTTTATTCACATTTTAAAGGTACCCGTAACACTATCAGTTTTGTAGGTGTCTATGGGCGGTGTTAGTTGCTTAGCATCAGCGAAACACTTGCTCGTTTGCCCCCCTGTCTCATATAATAAACATAGGATCAAATAATTAGTTCTGTGTAGTGGAAATATGTTAAGTATAGTAGTTAGTTAGCTATTGAATGTAGGTATATTGAACGCAATTTATACAGTGCTACCTAGTTTTAAGCTATGCAACTAAAATTTGCGTTATATAACCTGACAAAACAATCTTACATATATTTTTACTCTGATAGGAATCGAATCTTATACAAAAAATCAAATTTGGTTTAATATGGGGATGGAAAACGTTCAAGATGCCTCTAAATTATCACTCACCAAATTGGAAGCCTTAAACCATATATTTAGTAGTAGCGACACTGACTGAACGAGTTTTAATCTATTTATCAAAATCATTTTAAATTTCTCTTTCACCGACATGAACTTCTTGGGAGATTACGTTTTTTTGTACATTTTTGCTGTTAAATACCCGAAGGCGTAGACAGCGGCTATTGCGTTTCGACACACCCTGAATGAATAATTTGGCCCTATAGAAATAAGTGACGAAGCGAGCAATATGTCTGTTTTAATTTTGTCGGTCGCAATTTTTCGTGGAGATTACGAAAATATTATAGATGTGTATTAATATATGTAAGTAGATATTACAACATAACGCTTTTCACTATCCAAAGATGTAGGCAGCGACTGTTTAGCTTCGACTCGCCGTTATGTTTCCGTACCAAATGGAATAGGTGGCAAACCTATTGTCATACACCAGACACAAAGTTATTAGTAATCGATATTTATCACACATTCGCACAAATTCATGCGAACTAGATTCAGAAGCGGGGTGCTCCATCACTGGACCACCGAGACATCAAAAATCAAAATGATAAACATGATGCTGAAGATACTTTTGGTAAAGATTACAGGGCACATAATGATGGGTTATTATTCCATAATTAGGTGCCGTGTTTAAAACAAATCCTTAAATACTGATAATGAACAAGGTTCTCTTAAAACGTTTTATTTTGGAAGACTATTAATCATCGTCAGTATTCATCGATTTATTAGTCTGGTCACCACCACTCCAATCCACCCAAAAGGTATCCGTAGTTAATGGATTAAAGAATCCCAAAAATTTGTCAGCTTTTAAAGCGGATCACTCAATAATAATTAATAATAATAAACCATTGAATACAATTCCTAACCTTTGATACAGTGGTAATGTAACTTTCTGCGGAGTAAAACTCGGCAGGTTTGATCCCCAGCCACTAGTACCCATAATATACTTATTAGAGTAATAGTATGGATGTTTGTTTGGATTCTAGGTAGAGAGTTATTCATTAATTCATTTAGTTGCTTAGTTCGAAAAATCTAAAAAATAAATGTCAAATCTAAAAAAAAACAAAAAAACATTCACCTATTAAAGAAATAAATACTGAGGTATATAATGCTGAACTTTAAAAAGTACCTACTAATTTTTTTTTCTTTTTATCCTCCGACAAAAACAAAAAGTTTTATGAATCGTCATTTTTGATTATTTTTTAAATGGAAACTTTCCTATATTAGTCAAATACCATTGAATGGGTACATACATTAGTTTTGAAGCTTATTCAAACAATCAACTGGTTACGCACATGAAGCAAATATGTATATTTTCATAAGTGATAAGATAATGTTACATGCTATTTAAGAATGCTTTGAAGAAGGTCGTTAGACACAAATAAAATGTAATAAATTTATTTAGATAAATCTCTTAAGTCTGTCTATTAATCTATCTGCAAATATAAGGGCATTACTGGTCATAATTTTCCTGCGCTTATCCCAATCGAAGTGGGTTGGCACAACATGTCATCTTTTTGAACAAGCCATGTTATCAAAAGTTTTGGTTGTGGTTTTAAGACTAGCTAACTGACTGACGTCAACCTTCCTTGGGAATGTTTTCCTTGGTTATCTTCCACCAGGAGAAAAAGAATATATGCAGAATGTTTTTAACCGCTTGTGTTCTGGACCGCTTTTCTTATATATACCAAATATCTTAAATATAGCAATATCTTTACATTGCAAACGACATTCCATGTCATTTTTATTGTCAGTCTTCTTCTCCTAATTATCTTAAATAATGCTAATAGTGGTTCGCCTTTGCGGTGTTCTTCCAGTGTCCTGTCAATTCTGGTCGCCAGAGCATTAGTCTCTAAGAGGATAATTTCTATATTAAAACAACTTTGAGGATATATAAGTTGTTTTAATCTATGAGTAAGATTCGCGAAAGTCTTAGAAATAAATAGGATAATTTCTAATACCCTTATAGCACAGATATTAACTATAAATATGTTTATTATCTATGGTTATCTAGCAAAAGAGTTCTAATAACATACGATTTTATAGTTTAATTTAATAGCTCGAAATAGATATAGAAAAAAAAACAAATTTTATTTTAATCTAAGAGAGTCCGCTGTTTGGCCCAAGATTATTATAGAACAGTAAAAAGTAAACACAACGTTTATCGAGATGACTGTATATAAAATCTTACAGGATACTACGCTTACACAGACCGCTCGCAAACATTGCCTGTCGGAATTACAGACATTACACACGAAATTACCATTTATTACAGGCACAATTACAAGTTTCACAACAGGATGTACTCGCTAGATTATTCTGTTGACAGGCAATTTTCAGCAGGTAAAACTGTTCAGAAAGTTTTGTGCTCAGGTTTCTTTTTTATTTGTAGAATTAGATATGAATTACTTATGTCTTGGTGGTCCAGTGGTCGAGCACCCCGCTCCTGAATTAAGAAGTGGTGAGTTCGAATCCTGGCTCACATCAATGACTTTTCGAAATTATTTTCGGAAGTTAAGTGTGATAAATATTGATGACTGAAACCTTTGTGCCGGGTATGGAAATATTCGCCACCTATTTCATTTGGGACGTAAACGTAACGGCGAGAAGACGCTTAACAGCCGTTGCCTACACCTTCGGATAGAAAAAGGCGTGAAATTATGTTATATTTACATTAGAATGTTTAGGTTATGATTAGAAGCAGCTAATGTTATGTTTGGAGGAAGGTAATGCTAGGGGCCTCAAAAATCGACGCGCGTGCATGAAAAGAGTTATGAAAATCAACGAAGCGAGTAAGGTGTGTAAGAATCGTACATTATTGCGCTCTGTTCTCTCTACCTACCCCACAAGGGCTTTGGCGTGAAGTTATCTGTGTATGTTATGTTTTGTTTCATGGGTTTTGGTATTTATAAATAGATACGCATACATGTTCACGCCGACTAAAATAGTTGAGCCAATACATGGAACAAACATAGCTCTTACTTATCTTTTTTGCGTTTTGTCGTACGTAACTACTGTCTTATAGGAAAGAAAGGCAAAAAACGAGCAGGCGCGTCACATGATAGTAATACACTAACGCCGCTCATGGACACGTACAACTCAGATGGTGTTACAGTTGCGTTGCCGACCTTTAAAATGCTATCGGAAGTTGGATGAGAAGGGGAGAGGGAAAAGGGTTGATCTTCCGGATGCCAATTGAAATGTGGCATGTTCGAAAAAGTCGATTTTTTGTGAGGTTGTAGTATTTCACTACTCGAGCTGACTCATTAGGGCAGAAAACTGTGTGGCTCTACCATTGTTTTTGATATTTGTTTTTTTGTAACCTCAGCTTAATACCCGATGGTGCAGGCAGCTGAGATTAGACATCTATACATCTATTAAATTATTAAATCTAATTTTTGAACGCACTTATCTCAGGTATCATTGGTATGATTTGAACAATATTTTCTTGTTGGATAGTTCATTTAACGAGACAGACTTTAGGTCATATATTATCACGTGAAAAAATCAAAATAGCAAATCTTTTTAGTCATAAAAGTATATATTACAGTGTAGGTAGTTCGCACAGTCAAATAGTTTATAATAAAAAAATGAACAATTTATATAATAATTTATTTATTAACATACTCCACAAAATCAAAAAAGAAATATGACAACATCATTGAGCAAAACAACAACAACAACACAACTAAAAGTATCCTCGTATAAAATTTATTTCAACTAAACATTTTTTTTACATCTAATAGCTCTAATATTCAATAATAAAATTAAAATTTACGATATAATCAAATATATATAGATGGAGACACTTTTCACTAACAGTTTTCCGTAAATTTTAATTCAATAGTTTACTTTTTTTTTTCATAAATTTCTTACGCATAATCATAATATTGTCTACTTCATATAATACATACGAATACATTCAACCGTTAATATATATATATATATATATATATATAAAATACAATACATAATGTTGATTTTATTATATACTTTTTTAGGTTAATAACTTTAGATTTAAATCCAGGGTATAACAGGGAAAGGTACAACCACAGAAATAGCGTCACAGCACAAATCCTTTATCAACAAAATAACTTAAAGTTAATTTAGTAACAACAATTCCATGACACCACCTTACGTGGATAAAAAAATCTCAAAATAAAATCAAATCACATATTTGACACACACACAGGCTTTGATATTTTATTTGGCACCTGATTTGATGCGTATTGTTGCCGGTGAAATGAAGTGGTTACGTTATATATACTACAGTTTAGGCTATACTTTACCAAAAGTATTGCCACAAAAAAAATGGCAGTCACATATTGCCAATAAAATATAATAACGTATAGTATTGGCAATACTCGTAGTACATTAGCAGTATTTAAGTCATAGCCAATTTCTTAATGAGTATTCTTTTCCTGGTCTGCAAATGTAGTCGCTTAAAATCTATCTATAATTATGAATCTGATTTTTTATGATCAAAAAATATGTGAAGAAAAATATAATTCTTGACTTGGATTTTACAAAATATATAAAATAACAAAAAGACATGTTCACTACACTTATAAAGAATATATAAACTACTAGAATATATATGTATAATAGAATTAGGAAGACATTTTTTTTTATATAATTTGCTGTGCAGATTTTGTGGCACTAGAAAAAAAAATAAAAAAAATCATACGTTGAAAGCTCTTTATCATTTCGTGAAAAAAGAAAAAAAAAACTTTTTTTTCATGAAATATTCTTGGCATATTTTACGTTAATGCTAAAGTTGGCAAGTTTACAAGTATTTTTCGATAGGAGTTTAGTTGTTCACAGATTTATTAAGAACATTGTATGTTTCCACACTGTTAGACCAGTCCAATAACTAAGCGAAACTTTCAACTATTAGTCAAAGCCGTAAGTCATGATATAGCTTATTATGGGCTCACAAAACTAGCTACTTACAAGTAATTTGTGTTTTACGGTACCCTAATAAATTCTCTAAACAATTTTAAAGTATTCAATGGGATCCAGAACCAGTACTTTAATAATATGCAGATATTTTTATAAAATTCAAAATTCAAAATTCAAAATTCAAAATATCTTTATTCCATAGACTTTACAAAGTACTTAGAATCGTCACATAAAAAAAACACGGAGCTTAGATTCCCTTTCATCACACTGTCTTGAATGTGAAAGCGAATCTAAGTGCCAGTTCCGGCGTCAAGGCTTCTTGAGAAGAACTGGCAAGAAACTCAAGGCTATTCAATCCTTATAACTATTCAATCCGTATTTTGTTATAATGTTTATTAGAACTTATCTATATTATTTTAATTAATTACTCTTTCACATTTTTTATATTTATTAATATATCAATCACTACGTATGCCTTTTTAGATTGTTTATAAATGAAAAGAAAAAACATATTATTTTTTAATTATAATTGTTATAAAACAATGGGGGTAAGTAGTACGTAGTACATTTAACGCATAGATCTCAATCAAAAGCTTTCAGGTCTCGTTTTGACACCACTTTTATCAATTACAAAATTTTAGGTATAGATAAAAGTTAAAACTGTAAATACCAATAGTAATGGTAGCCAGTATTTTGTTAACCTATAGTTGTAAAGAATGAAGTCGCATTGAAAGAGAGTGTTGGTGTAAAAGTAAGAAACAACATGCTGCGATGGTTCGGACATGTAGAAAGAATGGATGATGCAAGATTGACTAAGCAGGTAAACAATGCAAAAGCAGATAGATGTATGAGTCGAGGACGGCCAAGACATTCCGTGACCAAACAGAACGTGTTCTGGAGAAAGGTGATGTTAGGAGCCTCAAAATTCGACGCGCGAGCATTAAAAATATTATGAGAGTTAATGAAGCGAGTGAGGTATGTAAGAATCGTGCCTTATGGCGCTCCGTTCTCTCTACCTATCCCGCAAAGGATTTGGCGTGAAGTCAGGTATGTATGTTGTTAACCTAATTATCAAAAAGGTTGGTAGGAAAATTAATTAAAAACTAATTAATATTTATTTGCCTCTGCAATGAGATATTTATGTTTCGACTACGATACAAACACAAATAAGGTTAGCAGTAGTAGAGACAGTTGCATTGCCAACCTCTAAGATGTATAGGAAAGGGGTAGAACTGCAATGGGATGGTGAGCGGAGAAATGGGGTTTTTCGAAAAAAGTGGTACTACAACTATTATTACAATAAAGATAATAGTAATTAAATAGTAATAATAATAATTAAACCAGAAGATTTAACGATCTCAAATCCAAAGTTAACCTTAATTCCAGATGTTCTGACAATCCTTTTATAAAGAATCTCAAAAGGCGTTAGCTTGAAAAATTTTTTTACAACAGATTAATTAATATTCTATACCAATTATATGACATTTAAGATTTTTGATTATTTTTATTTTTCTAATATATTGTATATTACAACGTTTCTTAGTCTTGCGATTCACAAATATTTTTTACAGTAATTAGTTTTATATTAATAATATTCGAAGGGTATTATTTATGATGTGTTTGCGCAAAATATTGATTTTAGGGCGGTTCAGATCCAAAACCAGAAGAAAAATCAAGTAAACCAAAAGAAGAACGAAGTATAAAATATCAAGGGCTCATTAAATTTAGAGGTCAGTTTTATAAAGACTTTCATACATAGTTTTCGCTCGTACAACTTTATACTAGGTAAAGGTAAAAGACGTAGAAAGCTCTTGAAATCTATAAAAAACCCTGTTTTACATAGATTTCAAGAACTTTTCATACTAGAAATTTAGGCATTGTAAATCGTACTATGCCTCAGTAAAGATACAAGTTTACTTAAAATTTGAAAAATCTCAGATTTCCAATCAGATGACATGAAATTAAGATTAATTTTTCCTTTATCAAAAAATTCTTCTATAAATCATAATTTTTCAAATGAGCATTAGAAAAACGCTTAGTTTTTAATATACATATCTCCTAATCAAATACAATCACATTTACTGAACGCGCCCTAAGAACAACGAACAACGTTCACAGCAGTTGACAATAACTTTTCTAAATAATTTAAAAATGGTACATAAATATCTTAGTATTTTTTTTTATGGGATAGGAGGGCAAACGAGCAGGCATGTCACCTGATGGTAAGCAACCAAAGTCGCCCATGGACATCAGCAACAATATAATAATAATAACTGACTGATTACAATTAACGCTTCGCTTTGGATAAATTTTCAGCTACAAGTTTCTACTGATCACACATTTAATTACACACATCCATAAGTTTGCTATAAAATAGTATATTACAATATTTAATATTTACATTTGTACACGTGGTTTTACAGAATTAGCACTTCAAGTAATTGGATTGCAAATTATTTGATTTGGAAAAATTCGTTGTATTTCTGTACAGAAATGAGTATATTTGGACATATTCTCGCCTCTTCCTATGATATTTTATATTAAAATGTATTTTTTTTTTTTGCAGGAAATTAATAAAATTAAAATGTGTAGGATTTTTTTCACATTTGGTACATTGCATTGCATTTGAATGTTTAATTGTTGTTATAAATTAGTAATTTTTATACGATTACAAATATTTTTAATTTGTACGCATAAATTACTGTACCTAATATATAATTGAGAATTGGAGAAAACCCTCAGATCTCATGTCTCCATATGATATATGTGAGGATGTACGACACGTAACTAATAATATTAGTCCCCCTACAGATTAAGCAGTCTACGGGGTTCAAGACTGAGTTTCATGGTGATAAATTTTAAAGTATAACATTCTGTATAGGATATTAAAAAAGCTTCTGTCATAGACACAGGACAGCCTGTCTAAAATATTAATAGTAGTTATACAACAGTCATCTTCAAAACCACGGTCATATTTATAGTTCACAAATTATGCGTATACAGTAACATTTTTTTCTACAATAGAACTTATAACTCATTTTTATCAATAAAAATCTATTATTTTATTTACATATAAACCGAAGAAAGTGCGACAGTCCAGAAGTCCGAAGCCAGACATCATCGCAGGACGGTCCTGTAAGAAATATTAATAGTTAAACACAAACATTTTTTTTAAATACCTCCGTGAAGTTTAAAGAACTGTTTTAAAAACGTTTTAGAATCGTTTTAAAAACGTTTATCGAAGATATGTATACAATATTAAAATATGATATAGCCACGCAGTTCTCTGCATGAATGGACCTACTCCATCGCTAAAACACCTTTTAGAATGTCAGCGTAAAGTGGCTCATACCAGCTCATGCTCTTCCATATCCATCCCACTTCCAACTCTTTCCCTATCCCACCAACGAAAACATTCCCAAGGAGAGTTGACCACCACAGTCGTAAAACCACACCCAAATCTTTTGACAACATGGATAGTTCGAAAGGATGACATGTTGTGCTGACCCCACTTAAACTGTGTTAAGGGCATGAAAATAATTATCTACGATATTTAATATAAAGCAGGAAAGTATGTATCTAGATCAACTTGATTATGTATTTATTTTTGATTGATGAGGTTGGGTCACTAACATAACATAACATAACTTCAGGCCTTTTGTTACCCGAAGGTGTAGGCAGCGGCTGTTGAGCCTCATCTCGCCGTTATGTTTACGTCCCAAATGGAATAGGTGGCGAACCTATTGCCATACCGGGCACAAAGTTTTCAGTCATCGATATTTATCACACATAACTTCCGAAAACAATTTGAAAAAGTCATTGGGGTGAGCCAGTGTCAGGAATCGAACCCGGACCTCTGGATCAGAAGCTGTATGCTCGAGCACTGGACTACCGAGACTATTACCACCGATTAATCTATACTAGTCATCATCTTCCTCTGCTCTTTCTGTTCCCATCATTCGAGGGCGGCACAACGGGTTTTTCTGTTCTACGCTTCCCTATAATTCGCTTCTTCCAGAGCAACACCGTTCCTAGCCATATCATCTTTCACAAAATTCATCCGTGTTCTCATTTTATCTTTGGTCTTCCTCTTCTAAGCAATAAAAGAATGTGGAAGGAAACAAGAGAATACCAATTAATTTATACTGATGATTAATTTATACTGACTAACATAAATTAAATTTTCCTAATATTATAAGCTTTTTTGTGCATGAAATCAAGAAGAATTACAAATCAAAATACAAAAGAATATTAAAAATAGTTGTTTAATTTCTGGCATACCTAAGAATGACGTCACGGGCAGCAACGATACTACTGAGTAGTATGAGAAGCAGCGAAGCTACGGAACCTGGAAACAAAAAAGGCTTTTATATATAGCTTCGGAGTTAAAGATTCACCAGTACTTCTTGGTAGTGTTGTGTCCACGTGAAGGAATAAGGTTTCATAGTCCAATGTGGGTGAGATGCTTAGTATAGGAAAACTAGGGGTCCCGATAGCTGTTGCTATAAGGAATCCTTTTAAAGTAATTTATACAACCTTATTCAATAGGGGATCAATTACTAAGATATAATATTTTAATATACAATAACTTCACGCCTTCTCTACCCAAAGGTGTAGGCAGTGGCTTTGAAACCTCGACTCGTCGTTATGTTGACGTCCAAAATGGAATAGGTGGCGAACCTATTGCCATACCGGGCACAAGGTTTTTCGTCATCGATATTTATCACACATAACTTTCGAAATTAATTTCTAAAATCATTGGTGTGAGCCAGGATTCGAACCCGAGACCTCTGGATTCAGAGGCGGGGTGCTTGACCACTGGATCACCGAAACTCGTAATATTATAATTTTGTTCTATTATGTCGCTCCAATGTAGTCGAATGTTATCAGTTGATTTTTCGAAAAAAACGTTGTTGTAAAAAAAAATTATACGTCATTTGTATCTGGGATATATTTTTTTAATATACTAAAAATAAACGCACAGCGATTATATGTTGCGGAGTTTTATGAAAATAAAAATTGGGCGATTGAAAGAAAAAGAGAAATATGTACAGCAGTAATGACGTTCGGTCAAACCTAATATTACTCTTACCCAAACCACGTGTTACCAAAAAGATCTTTATTTAATAAAGTTGATCGAATGAACAATAGATTTGGGGCTACGAGCTACAAGAAGAGTATTAGGAATGGTGACCCTCCGCTGCCCCCAGAAATATTGTGAATCTGTTAGGGATGTCAACCTCTATTAATTCAATATGTGAAAATATTAATATATTTATATATAAATTTCTAAATAAATGTTGTGAAATGTTATAAACATTGAAACGTAATATTAAGAATAGCCATAATAATATGTATACAAAATATTATTATTAAATAATAGGCGTAAAAATCAACGAAGCGAGTGAGACGTGTAAGAATCTGACTATATGGCGTTCTGTTCTTTCTGCCTAACGACTTAGCGTGAAGTTATGTATTTGTATTCTGAATAAAAGAAATGGAATCGAATCACATGATTTCTTGGCATTTCATTTTTATCGGTAGTTATGTGTGATCATAGATTTAGCATAGATTATAGTAGATGGCACATGTCAGTAAAAATGTACTACTAATAATAGTAAAAGTTATCTTTAACTATTAAAATATTTACAAATGTCACTAATTTTTGGAGTCGGTGCCAGCCTCAGTAACGTACTCTATTTTGTTGCACCGACTTCAATAATGTGTGACAGTTGTAAATATTTTAAGAGGGATGACTTATGTATTACGTTTTGTGTATTGTATCAAGTAAACAAATTAGTAAATTACGTTATTTATTGCTTTTTAGTTACCTATAGAGGTACTGTTTTCATATACTTAAAGATTTTGTATTTCATTAGTACACATACATCAGTGGCAGGTTTAGGTACTATAATTGATTTGTAAAATCAATCATAGTACCTCCACGCGCCACTAGATGTATGGAAGTACTATTTTTTTTTATAGTAATTTTTTAAGCACACATTGATCAATCACTCACAGATTAACAACCCATTTTTGGTCTCGTTGCTTGGGTGACTATTGCCGATCTATGTGTCTATGTGTGTGATAAATATCGATGCCTGATAGCATAGTGCCTGATAATAATAAACAATCTCATATAAGACCATTATATTATAAATTATTTTTGTTCATTACTCGTGAAAATGATCTCTGTAAAGAGTTGAGTTCGAAACGTCGGGAAATAAATAGAAAATAGGTTCTAAATAAACGCGATATAATCTATAAAAGCTGTTGCAATGTTAAGAATGTGATTCGCGAAAATCTAAGAAATAAACATTATATTATAGTTTGTTTTGGCATTTGCTCATTCAAACATTATAATCGTAGTTTACTTCTAATTCAAATGAAATAAATAAATAAGAAAAAAAATCCTTGATTTTAGTTTTTTTGAAGTAAACTAGTTTACTTGGATTCAGGATTATTGTGATTAGAATAATAATTCAGGTTTTGTACGTAACATCTTTATTAAGAGTATCATCTAAATTCAATCCACCATAAAAAAACTAATAAATGAAATACATTCAGAAGGCAGAACTGCCATATTTCCTTTTGCAATTTGGAATTGAAAAAAAAAAGATATTTGTCATTCTACATGTGTTTTGACATTTGAGACATGTACATGAATACCTTACGTAATTTAATAAAGACAGATGTTACGCATCACGTATACAATATAATTTTTGGATCTTTTTTTTTCTTTTAAGGAATCGAAATTTGATTTTGATACGTGCTGAATATTATTATTATTATTTTGTACTCTAAGGAATTAATGTATGTTTATTATTTAGATAATTAGATAAACCTTTCAATGTTAATATTAGAAATAAAAATCTAGACTCCAAAATTGATATTGGTATCATACATACATAATGATGATGTTGGGCTGAATTTTAAATAACAGTGGTAGAGCTACGCTATTCGCCTCATGAATGGGACCACTATACAATTAAATACAATTTCCTGTCTGAATATCGACGTAAACTGGCTCAAGCCGTGTTTTATTCGATGAGAGAGGTATCCGGAGGCCCTCTTTTGCTACCTTTCTTATACTACCGTGTTGCTATTCTCCATGGCCGGAGGTAGTTGCTTACCACCAAGAGATCTACTTGCCCTCCTATTCATTACAAGATTTTTAAGTCAAACATAACATAACATAACTTCACGCCTTTATTACCGAAGGTGTAGGCAGCGGCTGTTAAGCCTCGTCTCGCCATTATGTTTACGTCCCAAATGGAATAGGTGGCGAACCTATTGCCATACCGGGCACAAAGTTTGTCAGTCATCGATATTTATCACACATAACTTCCGAAAACAATTTCGAAAAGTCATTGGTGTGAGCCAGTGTCTGGAATCGAACCCCGGACCTCTGGATCAGAGGCACTGCGCCACCGAGACTGTGTTTTTAAGTCAATGAAAATTAACGTCACGGGACATGATCGGCATTAGATAAAATAATAATATTTATTATTTATAATTGTAAATCATTTATGTGACAACCCTAGACTGACCTCTGTCGACGTCACAATATCTCTATCGATCAGGCCCGGGTTTTTATCAACATCGAAAACAGGATTCCGTATAACAAATGGGGGGCCGATCGTTTTGGGGGCTATTGACACAGGCCAGTTCACGGTGTTTTGTGTAAGCAGAATATAATGATATTGCAAACGGTCATATCTTATTCTGCAACTTTTATAAATATTGTACATCTATGTGATACACAAGTGACTATGAATAACTTTTATATGTATGTACTTAAAGTGATTGAATCTCTTTTTTTATGGCAAAAAAGGAACCATGGCTTTCTTTAGGATAGCTTGTGATTTTAACAGGCTTCGAAAGGCCTCCGAGGAGGTTCTCAAATCGTCTGTATGTATCATTTTTTTTTATGTATGTTCACCGATAATTTCGTCAATTATAGACGGATTTTTTTTTTGTTGTAAAGTGTTTACCTCCGAGATGGTCCCATTTTCACCAGGTCAGGTCATCTGATGATGGGAACCACGAGAAATCGAAGGCATCCACCAAAAGTTGTATGAGAGTATGGTGTTTTTGTTAAGTAATAGTGATGTCTTAGGGTTATTCTTTATGGTGACAACATTTGATGCTGCTGTGATGATGAAGAAGCCACAAAACTCCTCACCGGTTAGGCGTTTGAAGACAGCACTGCAATTGGTCGACAGAAACTACTTGGTAGTATGTAGGGCTAGCGTGCTGCTTGTGAAGTATGCTTGAATATACACCTGATGCTGCTATGCTGATGAAGAAGCCACAGAACTCCTTAACGGTTAGGAGTTGAGAGACAGAACTGCAGTAAGTCGATGGAAACTGTTTAGTAGTATACAGGACTAACGTGTTGCTTGGGAAGTATGCTTGAATTAACGTCTGATTCTGCTGTACTGATGATAAAGCTACAGAACTCTTATACAGTTAGGAGTAAGGACACAATTCTGTAAAAATGTTTTTTTTTATTTTCTGCAATCGTTTCCAGGCTACGATTGGCCTTCATTCGGGCTGCAAAGTTATTTGGTCTACCCATAATAATTATAAAAATATAAATACTTAGCAAGTATTATCATACTTTTTATCTAAGTAGGTACTTGTCATAAATAGGTATTTAGGTTGGCGGGTTCGATTCCCACCCGAGTACAAATATTTGTGACAAGCATGAATATCTGCACGGCGTCTGGGTATTTTTTTATGTTATTATAAGTATGCTTTTACAAAAGAAAAGTTTATATGTATTAACATCCGTTATCTAGCATGTAGTACAAGCATTTAGTTGCTTAATTTAGAACTAGAGGGCGCTGTGTAATTTGTGTCCAAGATAAAAAGAACACCATTTTGGAGCCATTTTTATGCGTAAAAAATATGTCAATTCGTGAGTTGCATGCAGAAATACAAATAGCTAACAGAGCATCGCTCCCATTAGCAGTAAACTGATTGATGATGTACAGAAACAAATAATTGAAAATGCCATTTAAATTACCTACTAACTCGAGTAAATTTAGGGACGACACTATTAGCTACAGTAAACGTCAAACAGAAACTTTATCCAATGAATAAATTCTTATTCCCAAATCACAATCAATAAGAGACGTATTCTGTATCCATGCATTATTTGCTCGGCAAAGATAACTTCGTTAGGACACCCCTAAAACTTTCATCCGCCCGCTAAATAAATAATATTTATCGTACGAATAAATATCGTCCACTATTATTTGATTATTGACCCAACAAATATAAGAATATGGTGATTGCGTAGTATTGTGACGGTATCGTATTGTTATTCTGTTTACAAATATTACGGTTTAGTTTTTATTACATATTATTATAGTTAAAGCATGATCATCACAACTTCTTTATGTCTACTTTGAGGCCTGTGACTTTTTTTTTATGGGATATGAGGGCAAACGAGCAGGCGTGTCACCTGGTGGTAAGCAACCAACGCCGCCCATGGACACCAGCAACACATATAGTGTTACTGTTGCGTTGCCGACCTTTGAGGGATAGGGGATAGGAAAGGATGGGGAAGGGGAGGTGGGCCTCCGGGTACCTCACTCATCGAACGAAACGCGGTATGAGCCACTTTACGTCGATCTTCTCAGAGGTCGTGGTATTTCACCGGTCGAGCCTATTTACGCAGCGAACTGCTTGGCTCTATAATGGTAGAGCAATGTGGTTTAACAGTGGTTAAACCACATTGCTTTAGATGATATTTCTTCCCCTTAACTTGCTGTGTAATTTTTTCTTGACAACATCATATATAAATTATAGATCAAAACCACCCTGTTCACACCTGATAACTACAAAAAAATCGCATCACAATCCGTTGCGTAGTTTTAAAGATATAAGCATATAAGGGGACAGACAGCGGAAAGTGACTTTGTTTTATACTATGTAATGATGGGGGAAATAACCATGTGTGTTACCTGGTGGTAGCAATTCATGCAGATAGTATCGCAGCTCTACTACTTAAAATATACCGATATCCAGTTCAAAAATGCTAAGTCAAAATCTTGGTTTACAGTTTACACCAGTTTGACAAAAAGTAAAAATAATAATTCTCCGAGATTTAGCTTAGTATAATATGGTACGTAATCGGGCATTTAAATTAAGGGCAGGCAGTAGAGAGAGATCCAATTTTGTTGGATATAGTACCCTAGTTTCAGGGAATGATAAAAGTGGATTAGTAATCACACAGTTTATTAATTATATTAAACTTTCTTCAATCATAAATAAAAAATCTATATTTAAGTGACGTGAGAAATCAATCTCTAAACGATAGCGTAAGAAGGATCTTACGCTATCGTTTAGAGATTGATTTCTATTCTTTGCTAAATCTATAGGAATAGATTTAGCCAATTGATACCCACAACAAAGAGAAGCAGTACTATATGGCTATTGAAGAAAATCACAAAACGTAAATAAAACTTTTTTTATATACTTGATTTCTATATACTAGTAGAGCCAAGCATCAGAAGATCGCCGTAAAGTGGCTTATGCCGCGTTTCGTTTGGTGAGAGAGATACCTGGAGGCCCACCCGCTTTCCCCATCCTTTCCTATCCTACACCCTTAAAGGTCCGCAACACAACTATAACACTATATGTTTTGCAGATGTCCATTGGCGGCGTTGGTCAGTTACTATCAGGTGACACCCCTGCTCGTTAACCCTCCTATCTTAATAAAAAATCTTGTTATATAGCTACGTAATTACTATTTAGTTTAAAATCTCACAATTGTCTAGATTTCAGGCTAATAGGTGGATTCTATAATAAATTTAAATTTAAAAAAAAAAACACGGAAAACATTTAAACGAATTGTTACCAACCCTATTCATTTTTTTTTCTTTTCGAAGTAGTCTAAATATACATCACAAGCGTATCTCCCCGGTGATAAACTCGCCTAATTATTCCGCAGTGTGTTGTTTTAACTGAATAACAAACCAAGACAAATACCAAACTGTTGTTTTATGACGAAAGCAAATAAGCGGCGAGTATGCGCCATAATACGGACTCATCCTCTATTTTATGCGAACAAGTTGCTAGGGTTGTCACATTTTTATCTGAAATAATACTTTTATATCCGTTGTGACACACATGATTGACTTTTCGGTATATTTGTGACAATCATATTGATGGATTTATTAATAATAAGAGATATTTATAAATAAGAGTTTATAATATACAAAATGGTGAAATTATTTTTCAAAGTAACTCAGTTACTCAGAAGAATAAAGCAAAAATATACATCAATTCATTTTTTTATGGGATAGGAGGGCAAACGAGCAGGCGTGTCACCTGATGGTAAGCAACCAACGCCGCCCATGGACACCAGCAACACATATAGTGTTACTTTTGCGTTGCCGACCTTTAAGGGATAGGGGAAAGGAAAGGAAGGGGAAAGGGGGGTGGGCCTCCGGGTACCTCTCTCACCAAACGAAACGCGACATGAGCCACTTTACGTCGATCTTCTGAGAGGTCGTGGTATTTCACCGGTCGAGCCGGCCCATTCATGCAGCGAACTGCTTGGCTCTACCAATTCATAAAATCAATGCTTTGTTTTTACAGTGTTCCAAATAAGTCGGAAATCTTTGAAAACCTCACAAAAACTTGATATTCGTATTTTCTTAAGTAAATAGATGATATTGTTACTAATGTAGAAATACCTATTTATTTAGATTTAAAGTTGGCTCTCTAATACTCAAATTTTAGTCATGCTTAATTTTTAGGTCCAGTAAGGACCCTTTATTATTTTTTCTCTACTTTTTACCATTATATTACGACGGGCCTCGTGTCGCATTGGTTAAATAACCAACTGCGGAATCACGGTCGGCGGGTTCGATCCCTACCGGAGTACAAATATTTATGACAAGCATGAATTCTATATAGCATTCGTGTGTTTTTAAGGAGAAAAGTATCTAATATGTATTAATCCCTTTACTAGTTTCCACAAAACAAGCATTTAGTTGCTTAGCGTAGAACTAGAGGGTGCTGTGTGTATTGTTTCCAAGATATTATCATTATATACACCCAATTTTATTGTTTGTTCCTGTGACAACCATTTGCCTCTCTCCGTTCCCTCTTACACGTCTAATCTTATCCATTCGTTTTTCATATCTCAGTCAGTTATTCTCGGGAACGAGGATCACTTGGGAAATCAGAGTGTCTACTGACCATTACTCATTTAAATTAAAAGCATCATCTTTTTTTATTTCCTTTTTTAGGGAAGGGGGATGAACAAGGAAGCAGGCCATATGCAGCACCGAGAGGGTCGTAATTACTGTGCCCGGCTTTTAAGATAGGACGGTGACTAGTCAGTGAGTAGGTTCAAGAAAGGAATAAAATGGGCGTAGTTCCTTTCTTACCAAAGAAAAGGTGGATTAAGCCACTTTACATGTATATTCAGAGAGGTTGTTATACTGTAGTAAGTCAGCCCATTTATGCAGCGAACTGTGTAGCTTGATTGCTTGACTTGAACTTGGCTGCCTATACCTTCGAGTAGAAAAAGTGGATATATTGCAAGAATAAGTTCCATTGACAATCAAGCAGCCCTAATATGAATATATTTATACAGTGACGTCGAGAGCGAGCAAGCAGTTCAGAACAACATTAAGTATAAAGTCAAATATTTCTTCGCGGGGAAACTTCTTGCAACTTCTTTTCTGCTTAGTAAAGCTGGTGATTAATTAATCTTATATATATTTTTTTCTCTGCTAAAACAACGGAATTTGCTCCTCTGACTAATTGTTTCACGATCGATTTGCTTTCAGAGAAGGACTGTTTGATTTTGGCGGTTATCGGGTGAATGTTGTTGCTTTGTAAAATAAAAATAAAGGAAAAGATTGACTGATCCAAAGAGATTGTTCACTAATTAATTATAATTATAAAACAAAGTTGTTTATTGCTGCCATTTTGGTAAAGATTGTTTTATTTATTTCCGGGGAGTAAAAGTGGATTCTATTAATAAATTTACGAGGCTTTACCTACGTATGTTCCTAAATATAACATAACATAACTAACCTTTTTGCTACTCGTAGGTGTAGGCAGTGGCTGTTACAAGCTTCGATTCACCATTATATTTACGTCCCAAGTGGAATAGGTGGTGAACCTACTGCCGTACACTAGGCACAAAGTTTTCAGTCATCACATATAACTTCCGAAAAGTCATTGGTGTGAGCCCGGATCCGAACCCACGACTTCTTGATTCAGAACCAAGGTGCTCGACCACTGGACTACCGAGACAGTTACAGCTAGACCTAAATAAAGTAAGTATTTAAATGTCATAAATAATAGAAAAATCTGTGAAGTTAGGAGCCACCGATAACATCAAAAGTTTTCCGAATAGTCTTTGGAGTATGCCTGGATTTCAACCCAACAACTGATAAGCAAAGGTGCGTTCTTTAACCTCTAATATATTCATACTACTATAAATTAACACATAATTGTCATATTATCTGTATAAAATTTACTTTATAGGTTACACATGAAAAAAATATTAGATACAACTGATATTAATATAAAAATAGTAAGAGAATAAAAAAGGTTACCGATTCAACGATGTTAGAGTTAAAAAATAACCAGAATGCACACAATCCTAATTAAAAAATAACACAAAACTTAAAAACTCTATAAAAGACTGAAAAAATCTTATTCAAACCACTGAGAAGATACCGACATTCTTGGCCACGCACTCAAGCGCCCGTCAACTGGCTAAACATAAATAATACAATGCAATAACAAGCGGAGAGCGAGCTGCTGTGGTCTACCGCAGTTATTACTTCCCACATCCCACCTCAGATGGGAAGTCGCGTGGGGGAAACGAGTCGGGGGGAAGTGGGAATTGCCTCCCCCCACGTGACTTCCCTTGTACCTAATGCGACATTCTTATGTGACAACGATTTATCCGCCGTGTATTGTGCAATGTTAATTTATAGAGCCGTTTAGAACATGGCTGAAATTATTATCCCGCATTCCGGCTTGATAAAGAAAAAATAATAATAATGGGAAAAATTTATGCGTTTCGTGGGATTCGACTTTAAATTTTGTTTTTTTTTGGATTGCCAAATGTTTCGTGTCGTGATTCGGTCGAATTTGATTTGAAGATGAAAGAAAATTGAGCTGACAAACCACGGATAAATGCAAGTAGGGGTATATTTGGCTTGTTAAAAATCCAATATGAATAATTGCGTAAATGAATTGTTATTCATTTACGGGATTCACATATACATACATACATATATACATAACTTCACGCCAAATCCCTTGCGGGGTAGGCAGAGAGAACAGAGCGCCATAGGGCACGATTCTTAGACGCCTCACTCGCTTCGTTGACTTTCATAACTCTTTTCATACACGCGCGTCGGTTTTTGAGGCTCTTAACATCACCTTCCTCCAGAACACGTTCTATTTGGATTCACATATAATTCACATATATACAATAGTATAAAACAATGTCGCTTTCCGCTGTCTGTTGAACGTTCACCTGCTACCCAACGGATTTTGGTGCGATTTTTTTAATACATATGTATTTTTTATATAGTATCTGTAATTTATGTAAAAAATATTAAAGAAACAGCGATAATTTTCGATATTGAAGGCTTTAATTGAAAATTTTGTGCCCGGTGTACGGCAATAGGTCCGTCACCTATTTGGGACGTAAACATAACGGCGAGACAAGGCTTAACAGCCGCTGCCTACACATTCAGGCAAACGCTGGCTGAACTCGAAGTGATAAATCAAAATAATATACTACATTATTATGCACCAGAAGAAGGTCTACAATGAAGTCTGGAATGGTGTATGTCTATCTCTTAGGGATAAGGCACAATGACCATATTTATTTCTTTACTTTTTACGTGACCAAACAAAGTTCCCCGGGTCAACTGGTTTACTATATAGGGTATTTTTATATTTCTTTATATGTACGTTCCACTACCGTA
The DNA here is from genome assembly GCA_905147225.2 of Euproctis similis. NCBI lineage: Eukaryota > Metazoa > Arthropoda > Insecta > Lepidoptera > Erebidae > Euproctis > Euproctis similis. The sequence goes on along the minus strand of LR990118.1, from coordinate 3,594,555 downwards.
CCTCACCGGAGTGTATGCATAATGAGAACGTCAAGAGGCGAAGGAATCGTAGCTTGAGGAGAGCCAAAGTCTCTGCCTACCCCTTTGTGAAATAGGGGTAAGCATAATAAAATTAATATATATTTGTAGCATTTAAGGTAATTTATCGGTGAGATTTAATTCGCTCTGATAATAATTTATATGTAAACCGATTGTTACTTTAGTAACTATTATATACTTGAGAGATCGTTACAACTTAAATAATTCCTTTTATTTACAATAATTTAGGATTATTACATTTAAAACGACAATTATAAAACTATACAGTAACTTAATACGTAAGTAACTTTGTAAGTTGATAATAAGTATTAACTCAGTTCCAAGTTAAATTAAGCATGCGAAAAGTTAATTGGCTGCTTTTAATAATTCTAGCGTTAGTAATGAGGCTTTTAACAGATTATGAGCGCTATTTAAGATTGAAATGTTTTTTAAATAAAGCCTGGGTTTAATTACTAGTAACAACCAGTTTTGTAGCTTCATCATCAATTCAGCAGTATCACATGTTTATTAAAGCATACCACCCCAGCAACACTTTCTGTATAGGTATTACTAAACTGAAAAATGGGGAAAATGGGATAATTTCGGAGATGAACACTATCCAACAAAAAATGTTTTTCAAATCCGTCCATAGCTGACGAAAATACCGGTGAACATAAAAAAATATACATACAGAAATCATAACAGACGAATTGAGAACCGCCTCCTTTTTCGAAGTCACTTATTAAAATGACAGACCAAACTTATTAAACTTTAAAATTCACTTATAAAAATTTAAGACATACAGACACTTATGAAGGTCACTTATTGAAAATCCGCGTATTCGATTACTCTTGCGCTGAGAAGAATTGGCAAGAAATCTTTTTTTTTATTTTACGTCATTAACAGTACTATGCACTTAAATACACAAATGAATAGAGATCAAAATAAGGTCACTCGCGTCACAACATCCATACTCAGCATAAATATTTCATCATCATTACTAGGGCGGGAATTTAACTCGCTGCTTGTTTACCTATGCAATGTGAGGCCACTTTCTAAATAAAATACTAAAAAATGCATTTGAGAGATTGAGTAAGACAACAACAACACTAGCAATAGCCAGGAAATTTACACAATGATCCAGGAATTCCAGAAATTATGGCACCATATCATCTTGGAACGATAACGGCTAAATATGTAATCCAGATGCCATCACATAAACAAGATCGATAGAAAACTTTAATAAAGAAAATTATTATACACAATGTAAAAGGAAGATACTCCAACGGTTCGGACATGTAGAAATAATGGATGATGCAAGATTGACTAAGCAGATATACAATGCAAAAGCGGATGCACGTAGGAGTCGAGGACGGCCCAGACACACATTCTATGACCAAATAGAACGTGTTCTGGAGGAAAGTGGTGTTAGAAGCCTTGAAAATCGACGCGCGTGAATGAAAACAGTTATGAAAGTCAACGAAGCGAGTGAGGCGTGTAAGAATCGTGCCTTTAGGCGCTCTGTTACTGCTTACCTCACGAAGGATTTGGCTCGAAGTTATGTATGTATTAAACAAAATTTAACTAAACCCGAATTTTAAATGAGAATCGCCTAATTTTGATTTTTTGTTTGGCTTCGGTAATAGAAATTATTTACGCATTTCTTAAACGCCAAGAAGTTATCCATAAAAGAGTTCCGGCCCTCTCGCCCTAACGTTACCAAATTCCCCGAACGCTTCCATAAATTGGTTTAAAAGGAGCCAAGCGTTATCCCTAATACATTTCACTATCCGAGCACCCTTAAACATAATTATGGGGTGAGATGGGAAAAGATGAAAGGCTGTAGGTAATTGTACGGACCTCCCCCCACGACAGGCTTTATTTGGTTTTTATGGTAATTACAGTTTCATCGTTATGTCTTCTTAATTCAATTTGACCATCAAATTTTAACAAAAAGTATTGTTCACACTGGGGTCAGAATATAATGAGGATAATAAAATATTATGACACACCCTAGTCGTTCCGGTAGCGGAAATAAACTGGGAAGTTTGTTAATAAGGTTCGGGGTTCGCTTCCTATACACGTTGAGGACATTTCTGAAGTTATTTGTATCAATTTTTTTTATAGGATAGGAGGGCAAACGAGCAGGCGTTTCACTTGATGGTAAGCAACTAACGCCGCCCATTTACACCATCAACACATATAGTGTTACTGTTGCGTTGCCGGCCTTAAAGGGACAGGGAAGGATGGGGAAGGGGGGTGGGCCACCGGGTACCTCTCTCACCGAACGAAACGCGGCGTGAGCCACTTTATGTCTTCTAAGAGGTCGTGCTATTTCACCGGTCAAGCCCTTTGATATCTGAATTAAATGATGAACGTGATGTAATATAACATTCAATTCACTGAGGCTTAGTGGTTCAAATGTGACGGTTTTAAATCCGGGTGCATTTAGATGAATTCTTGAAAATATTTTCGGAAGTTGTATCTGGCAAATTTCGACGACTAAGAAAGTTATCCCTATTCGTAGGTCAGGTGTAGTGATTATCGATGAATAAAAAAAATCTAACTAAAACAAATACATAAATTCACGTCTTTTTCTACCCGAAGTAGTAGGCAGCGGTTTTTAGCATCGACTCACCGAATCGTTATGTTGCGTCCCGAAATACTAAGTTGTCATCTATATTTATCACAAGTAACCTCCATAAAGAATTGCAAGAAGTTAAAAATATACAGGAACAAAGTAGAAAAATATTAATCTAGTTGGTACTTTATAAATTCTCGTATAACAAATAACATTTCGCCCATATTAATTCAAAGCTGTATGTATATTCGACTAAAATTTAAAATATAAATTTATCATTAAAATTTCACCGCATCTTACTCAGCTAAAAGCCTTTGGTAATTATGATAAGTTATTACACGTACAATATCCTTCCTGCTTTTAGTCTTCTTACAAATTGATAAGTTTGCTATATAAAGGTTTAAATGAATTATAACAACTGGAATTTGGTATCTATAGCTAAGTGGTTTATGCATTTTGACTTTTGTTTGAGAGGTCATAAGTTGAAATCTGAATATACAACTATGACATTTTGGAAGTCATCTGATCTAGTCCTTTTCGTAGGTAAGTACCGTTAGCTGGATGCAGACGGATGTTGAACTGCCCTTGGTCCCTTCCTTATTTCCAAAAGGCGGTAAACCGACGCATAAAATATCGACTAACAACAAAGGGAATTCTTATTTATTGTTATTTTCTCTATTACTTAATTTATCTATTATTATTTAATTTAGTCTCAGTGGTCCAGTGGTACGAGCACACGGCTTCTGATCCAGAGGTCCGGGTTCGAATTCTGACATTGGCTCACACCAATGCCTTTTCGAAATTGTTTTCAGAAGTTAAGTGTGATAAATATCGATGACTGAAAACTTTGTGCCCGGTATGGCAATAGGTTCGCCACCTATTCCATTTGGGACGTAAACATAATGGCGTGACGAGGCTTAACAGCCGCTGCCTACACCTTCGGATAACAAAAGGCGTGAAGTTATGTTCTGTTATTTAATTTATTCTTTAGTATTTGAATTAAGAAGTTACAAGGTCAATTTAAAGTGACTTACAGACTAAAAAAAATGTAGTTTGGAAGCATCATTGGCGCTACTTTTAGACGTTAAGTTCTTAAAGTTATAAATTTAAATGGAGTATTTGTATATTGACAAACCAAATTTAATCCTATATTCCATACTGCGGGTGTTGTGGATTCATACGTATTCCGTGTATTTTATATATAAAGAAACCCCACTCATTAAGAAATTCCTTAAGCAAAATATACCAGTCTCAGGTTACTGTATTACCAAGATTTATTGTTAAGTTTATTCGCTTTTAACACCGAGGGTGAATAAAAGTAATTATTCAGATATTTTAGCGTCTAAAAAACGATAATGTTTCTTTGGTACTCAGTACTGTATTCGAGTAATAAAAGTAGAATACCCGAAAGTTCCAAATTATTCACATCTTTGATTTATTTTTATATGCCCGATTAATTTTAGGGATTTGCGTGCAAGAGATTATAAAATTCTTAACTGTTATGGTGCGACATAAAAGCAACTCAACAAAAGGGACCTAAGTGGAAAGTGGAGTCTACAGGTGGAAACGCAGCAAGGGCTACTTTACGTTGTTTTTTTAAAGATCGTGGTAATTCATCCATCGAGCCGGTCAAATTCCATGAGAACTATATTATTCGTAGCAACAGTAATTCATTCATACGTATTAGAAATGTTATCACATCGAAGAAAACCTTTCCATTATATCGTTTTTTTATAATCCTTGTATAGCTCAAAATCCAGCATACTAAGCAGATAGCTATATAATAATTTAGGTAGTTAATAGACTAATTCTCTTAATGAATGCAAGATCACGACGACATGTAATTGTAACACAGCGAAGGTGGTAGCTGGTGGTGGTTTTAAACAAAGATTAACTGTCGTTTAGTCTCCGCTTCACACGCGAGACACTTGTTCGACAATCTCTGGAGAACGACATGTTTAGTATGCGTCACGCCAACCGACGTCAGGTGTGAGAAATTTAATCCGAGAAACTTCATAAAGTCGGTATAGAAGAAGTATTTACTTAACTTCACGCTGAGTTTATTGCGCGGTAGGTAAAAAGAACGGAGTGTCATAAGGTATGATTCTTGCACAGTTGCTTTTTCGACTTTCATAACTTTTGTCATACACGCTCAACGGTTTTTAAGTTTCCTAACATTGGATTCCTCAAGGTGTCGCTTAATTTGGTCATGGAATGTGTGTCGTTGTAGTCCTACACTCCTTCATTCTATAGCTTAGAAGAAGTATCGTGGATCATCGTGAATATCGTCATTGTAAGAGATGCAAGTCCAGGCAGGTAGGTACATCGTACAATCAAGGCTTCTCAATTCACCTATCATATACCCCATTTAATTATCACATTGAGTAGTCATCGCATTGAGTAAGCATCGACCAGAAGAACTTGAAATCTTAATGATACTAATATTGGGGTCAGCACAATAGGTTGTTTATTTCCAGGCTTCCTTATCATTAACTTCTTCCATAGTAACGCATCTCATAATCATATCGTCTTCCAACAAAATCCATGTATATTTTCTTAGGTCTTCGTCTTCTCTTATTCCCCTCCACATGCCTCACACTATCGTCCGTCCTCATTAAATAACATTATTTAAAACATCAAAGTAATATGTTAACTATTCTGCCTCAGCAGGGAGAATATTTACGTTCTAAATAGAATTGGCGGCGAAACTCTTAGTCATGCACCGGGCACATTTTTTCAATTTAATCTATATTTATCACATAATTTCCGAAAATAATGATAATAATGTCTTGGACATAATACACACAGCGCTCTCTAGTTCCAAGCTAAGTAACTAAATACTTGTAATGTTATTGATACTAGATAAATACGTACTTATAATACATAGAAAAACACCCAGATAGCACACAAATATTTCACAAATATTTGTGCTCGGGTGGGAATCGAACCCCCGACCTCATTTCTGCAGCCCGTAGTTTTACTAATGTGCCACGAGGCCCGTCAATAATATCGAAAAGTCATCTGTGTGAGCCAGGATTCGAATCCGTTTCGATTAAAAATCGGGATGACTTCACCTCCAGTGATTTATACGACAGTTTATTAAAACCATTCCCTTTTTATTATGCGAAGTAATCGATTTTAATTACTTTTAATTAATTATTAATTAAGTTCTTCACAAAAGTTTGCCAACTGGAAAATAATTAATTTTCCAATAAAATTTGTCCTTTGAGGTCTTTTCAATCAACTACTAGTATTAATTTTATAGATTATTATAAAAAAATATAATAATTATAGTGTTGCAATTTGTCATGGTAGATACATTAAAAAAATACATCAATTTTCTCTGTCAAATAATGTGACAGGGTAGTTTTAGTGATATGTATTATTTTTTTATGTAACATGAAATTAGCGAAATAATGAAATAAAATCAAAGTTTTTGAAATCAATTTCGAAAGTTATGTGTGATAAATATCGATTACTGAAAACTTTGTGCCCGGTATGGCCGGTAATTCGAGGCTTAAAAGGCGCTGCCTACACCTTCGGCTAGAAAAAGGCGTGAAGTTATGCTATGTTATGTTAAATGCTTCTGAATTAGAAATCAAGCAGAATACTACGTGACATATTTTTTTTATTAATCATCAATATTATTATTATTTTCATAAAAGTAACGAAATACTTCAGAAGTTGTAAATTGAAATATAATATCGGTTAGAAATCATGAAGTCGCTTGTCGTAACGTAACGTAACGTAAATATATCAGGCTAATTTGTGCCCGCCGCCGTATTATAACTGCTCCAGATATGGTATTACCAAGATTCTCTCGTATACGTGGCCTACCGATGTTAATCACAGTATATTGTTCACCGAGCTTGATGTGGTGACATCAACAAAGGAATCTTAATTCGTATCTCTTGAATTTCTTGTAAGACACAGATTCGTATTTGTATTTAACTGAAACGTGTGGTGTGAATTGGCAAAATGATTTGATATTTTTTTTTACATATTTACTAAAAGTTGCAGAGATATTTAGATAGATGGCGCTAAATTACACATTAATTATTTATGAGGTGAGGCACTATGATACTTGGCTTTAGGCTTTGGTTAGCGTCACGCAACTTTCCACCTTGAATCTGGCTACGGGTTCGATTTCCAGTCCGGTCGTATCTTATGCATTACATTAGTTGATGTTTATTATTTGTAAACTCATGCCTTTTGGCTGCAGCAAATGTTTATATTTAAAATTGAGCTTTTTTCTCAAACCATCAAATATAAACTGAGCCAATAACAAAACAGTAAGGCGGAAAATTCCCAGAGAAATATGAAAGAAATTGCTTTATTAAAAACGACAATGAAGTGGCCAAAGAAATATTTGTGAAGGGAAAATTCAGAGGAAAAAAAAACTAAAATAAAATTACGATAGATAAAATGGACGAAAGATTAAATTACAAAGATAAAACAATTATGAACGCCACGGACCCAAACAGCGGAGCGGAGGGTCAAAAAATTAAATTTTAAGTAATTAGTGGACTTAAAGGGGTAGGGGAAGAAAACGCCGGGAGATATACTATTTGAAATAAGTATTTGAAATAAGTATTATTTTTGTTTATTGTGGGTATTTGTTATTGAACAGTTTTTGATCAGTATTTTGGGTTTTGACAATTATCTGCCTTAGCCATCACCATGTGACAGATAGAGATGTTTTTATTCTAAAACTGAATAAGATTAGAAAAAATATATAAGAGGAATCCAAGAGAAGTGGCACCATTCGTGAAAATAAAATACACAGACACACTATGGGATAAACGTCATATTACTAAAATAATATTAAGAATATATGTGGATGACTATATTAGTAATGGAATGCCGAAAAACAGATGGAGTGGTGTTCGAGCGGATATAGACATGAAGAGTATAAGAACGGTAGGAAGAGATCACAATATAGATTTCTCAGATAGAAGAGAATGGAAAAAGATGATTTGTTATGCCGAATCCAGGAAAAGTGGGATAACAGCGGTACCATGAGGACCAAAGAATCATTTATGACAAGCACTTTAGACCAAACAACCAAAACAAACAAAAAACATAAATCTCCTTCTGGTACAGTAGGGTGGAACAAAATATGTTAATGAGTTTATTTTCTCGACAGCTTTAAAACTTCTATAATCACAGAGGACGTGCGGAAAATTTTAATATGTGACACTTATTTGCAATTAATATTGTAACACAGAAGCATTTTAAAATCTTTTTCGGTAAAAATTTGTATATCTAAAGATAATAAAATGATTTTCAATATAATCTGCGGGGTGACCCTCTCTGACCGCGACGAAAGCTAGGTTGTAAGGTAAGAAGTCGAATTGAAAGAGAGTGTCACATCGTGTAAAAGTAAAAAAGGACATGGTCCGACGGTTCAGAGCATGGAGCACGCAGGAGAAAGAATTGATGATGCGTGATTGATCAAGCAGATATACAAGTCGAGAAGGGCCAAGGCACACATTCCATGACCAAATAGAACGTGTTCTGGGGGAAGGTGATGTTAGAGTGTGTAAGAAGTGTGCCTTATGACGCTCTGTTCTCTCTGCCTACCCCGCAAGGGATTTGACGTGAAGTTATGTTTGTATGTATGTATATAATTTTTCTTCTCCTTATGTTTCATATAAACTATTTGCTCAATATGTTTAACTCCTTTACGTATATAATACCGTTCATGTTTATATAGCCGAACTGTTAAACGTTCTGCATAAATAAAACGAAAAAAAAAACAATCACAAATAAGTGCTAATACAACCTTGCTTAAGAAAATCCATTTAGCGTCGTAACGAATGGGCAAAAAAAGTTCGACTCAAAGACAGAAAAAAAAGCTTACTGCCTAATGGCACCAAAGTTTGGGAAACACTTTGTCTAAACATTTCTTAATGGAAATGGAAGGGAGCCAGCAACACGGAATCACTTGCCTTTCATTATGTGGCTCCGCTTCTGTTGCCAAATAGTGTGTTACATGAAAAATGGTAACTTTGTAATAATTATTTGCCAACGTACAAACAATATATATCCTTGTTACTTTTATATCAACCTGTTTATAACATACAGGTTGATATAAAACAAAATAAGATTTTTTTTCACTTTATTATTTCACATTTCTGAGAAACAATTTGGGAGTTAAGTGGATTTAATTTATTGAAAGATGTATTAAAGCAATAACATAAACTCAACATGTAATTTTATGTAACTTCATAATAAATAATCAATACAATAATTCTTATAACAGGTAGAGCTTAGAAAGGTACACCTTCTTGGGACCTCTGCAGAATCGTGCCGCTGCATAATTTCCACTACCTACACCTCTAACTATTAAGAGGAAAAAGGTGTTAAAATATCAATCAATAACAATTGATACGCGGGTGTATGTGTATTATTCTCAATACAAAGATGGAATGTGGAATCTCTACATATCCATACGTAGTAAGATTAATTATAAAGGCAAGTTTAAATTAATGTTATTTACGAATAAACTTTGTCGTCATAAGAACACAAGTGCACTCGCATTAAAAGTTTCTTGTTTACGATCATTTTAAGCGATCGCACTCACAACACTCACAAATCGCCGATAAGTTCCACTTTTCCGAACAAACAACGCGCTATGTATTTCTATCTTAATTCGGAATTATAGTTCGCACCATTTATTATAGTTAAGTTTTCACAACTTAAAACCATTAGTAAATTTAAGTTATTGTACGATGTTTAATATTAAAACTCTACATTGTTATTGTAAGGATTAAGGGTGAACGAGGGGATTCGGTTGGTTCGAAAACGTTTTCCGAAATCGGATTAGCAATCATAACAGATTATGGTTCATTGAAAGTAAGTATTAAGCACCAACACAACGGCCCCCAGTTCCCGGTGGTCCCGCTATTCCCACTCAAGGCAGCGGTCGTGGTAACGGTGGGACAGAGGGTGCGAAGAATCTCCGGGTTACGGCAGGTTACCAAAAACAACTACTCGTGGCCACTTATAATGGACGCAGTCTTCGGCTGGACCAACACCTCACCGAACTAGAGGTAGAGCTGGGTTGCTTGAACGGGCATATTCTAGGGCTATCTGAAGTCCGGCGAGAGGGGGTGGACACGATTACCCTATAGTCAGGCAACTTACTCTACTTTCGGGAAGTGTCGGTTTCCTCGTTCACGTTGTGGAGATCAGTAGTGTGTCGACCAGGGTACCGTACCTTGTACTGAAATTCACCAACAGGTACACCCTGAAGGTAATACAGGTATATGCGCCGACCTCGACATACTCTGACAAGATAGCCGAGGTGATGTATGAGGATATTGCAAAAGCAATACATGGTACCGCCAAGGCTCACTACAACGTTGATAAGGGGGACTTCAATGACAAAGTGGGAGTACAAGAATGAAACGAAAATCGGTCCATATAGCTTGGGGTGCCGAAATCACAGGGGCCAGATGCTGATCAACTTCCTGGAGTCTGAAGGGCTTTTCTTGATGAATTCATTCTTCAAGAAGAGTCTCCACAGGAGGAGGACTTGGCGAAGCCCCGATTCTGTGACAAGAAACGAGATAGATTTTATCATTACGGATAGTAAGCATATATTTAGAGATGTCTCTGTGATCAACAGGTTCAATACTGGAAGTGATCACCGATTTCTTCGAGGCTCTTTAAATATTAACTTAAAAGCTGAAAGGACCCGGAAGATAGGGTCTATTATCCGACCTACACCACTCCAAATAGCCGAAACCGAAAAGTTCCAAATGGAACTTAAAAATCGATTCGACCTGCTGGTAACCACAGGCAACGTGGACGTAGCGTTCGGATCAGTATTGCATTGTGAATTGCTAGCTGGGCTTTTCTGCTAATATCTTTTGTTGTCTTTTTTTTTATGGGATAGGAGGGCAAACGAGCAGGCGTGTTACCTGATGGTAAGCAACCAACGCCCCCCATGGACACCAGCAACACATATATTGTTACTGTTGCGTTGCCAACCTTTAAGGGATAGGGGATAGGAAAGGGGGTGGGCCTTCTGCTAGTATCTATAATTTTTCAGAAATCTTTTAAATTTATCTGGAAATAGGGTTTGTACATTAACATTACATTATTGGTAGAGCCAAGCAGTTCGCTGCATCAATGGGCCGGTTCGAGCGGTGAAATGCCATGACATATCCGACTACCGACGTAAAGTGGTTCACGCCGCGTTCACTTGATAAGAAAGCTATTCAGAGACTTAACCCCTTCCTCTCTCCCATTCCTCTCTCCCCTTCTGATTCCTCTTCTGACCCCTTTCCTATCATACTTTACAGGCTAGCAACGCAACTATCTATGTTGCAGGTGTTCATGGGCGACGTTAGTTACTTACCGTCAGGTGATACGGTTTCTTATTCATGTTTGGTCTGGTCCTTTAAAAAAAAAAGTTTTCGGTCTTCCCAACAGCGCAAAGGTGTATAAATAAAACACATTCACTCGCGACCGCTAAAAATGTCAACCCGCTACAGGAATTCCCGAGATTATCGCGGGACACAATTTTATAAAACTTTTTAATAAAGTGAGTGAACAAAAAAAGCGGTGGACGTAAGTAAGTTGGGCAATAATTCAGTGGCCGCGGTACAGGTGTTTGTAACTGGCACCCAAACTGATTTAGCCGGGAACTTGTTAACTAGTCGAAATTTTCAACATTAACTTTTCAACTTTGTACATAATGCTATTTGAGAAAGGATTAGAATAAGCTCGTCGAGGACGGCTTGACCTATATTAAATTGTTAACAGCCAAACAGGATTTGAATTTTTTATGGAATTTTAAATTACTTGTTACCTTCATAAATTAAATTTAAGGAAATAGTAATTTTAAAAAAGAGTTAATAGGTTATTTCATACCTTTTGATCCTTAATATTCGATCAGGTAGGCGGATGTAATTATTTCTTCTCTATAATGTACACCCGGATAGTCAGAGAGGGAGTGAGTGGCCACGGTTATCCTTATTTATCACTTCAATTTTGTGTGTCACACAGATTCAAGCGGAACTCCGGGCAAAAGGCGTAGTGATAAATTATTAAATCCTTAAGTATCAGGGTTCGACATGTTAGTCACACCAGGTACAAATAGAAATATTAATTTTACATATATTTAAAAATTAGTAACCTCATAGTCTCAGTGGCGCAGTGGTCGAGCAGACGGCTTCTGATCCAGAGGTCCGGGTTCGATTTTAGACTCTGGCTCACACCAAAGACTTTTCGAAATTGTTTTCGGAAGTTATGTGTGATAAATATCGATGAATGAAGAACTTTGTGCCCGGTATGGCAATAGGTTCGCCACCATTTGGGACGTAAACATAATGGCGAGACGAGACTTAGCAGCCGCTACCTACACCTTCGGGTAACAAAAGGCGTGAAGTTACGTTATGTTAACCTACATCAAGGGGGCTTAAAAGTTAAATAACCAAGTAATTAGTAGATAATCCTAAATATGTAAAAATAAAATAAAGGGATTATTTTATAAAAAAAACACATTACTTTTCCATTAAAATCTATGTTATAATAATATAACGATAACCGATAAAGGATTTTCTTATATTACCTTTAATAAAGTCAAACATTACCTTAACGAAGAAATAACCTTACAATTAAAATCCCTAAGATAACAGAACGAAAATGTAAATCAGGAATGTCGACTTCACTGCTGGAATTTCAATTTTAAACGGCATTAAGCCTTCCTTTAGCAACCTTTAAACGTTCACAGATGATAGACCAGAAACGCAAATTGAAAATACGCTTCTAACTCGATGCAAATAACGCTGTGAGAATTGATAATATGTTTCTTTGTAAAAATTTGTGTTTGACAAAATCAAATAAGAATTAAGAAACTTATTCTAGGGTATGTGTCTTTTTATGATAAAGAAGGTAAACGAGAAATGGGTAAAGTGTACATGGTGTGTGAATAGGGCCGCCCACGCAAATGGGTAACACCAAGAGGGTCAAAGTTGCGTTGCCGAGTTTAAATACGCCTAAAGCTACCGACTGCAGAATCGAGGTTGGCGAGTTCGATCCCCACCCGATTACAAATATTTGTAACAAGCATGAATATTTGTATAGCGTCTTGGTGTTTCTATATATATTATACAAAACAAAAGATATCCACAGTATCCAGATCATCGGAGATAAGCATTAGATATCTTAAAAATATTTCAACAATAATCTACATAAAAAAATACATTTAAAAAAATACAGTTAACTAAACACAAACATTTATTTACCGATAAACCTTCATCAATAAACCTTACCTTTCACGGCATCTACAAATTGACTTCATACTAAATCAAGATTGAAATAACATCAAATTCTACCCGAAGTTATTCCTGAAATTCAACGTCGTAAGTAATATTCCTTAATGCAGAACCATATCGGAGTATCAACTAAATATCGTAAAGCGAGAGATCTCACCCTCGTTTGAGATACGTTATTGCGATACACCAGAACCATTACCAGCCAAATGTTCTATAACACAACGGAGAAACAAAAAATAAGCTCAAATTCCCATCCGAGAGAACCCTTGAAGCGTCTAATTTAACAGATTCCGATGCAGTGACAAATGTTAGGTTTTTGCCGTTTTGCTCCTCCGTGCCGGATCTTGGGCGAGACTTTATGTCGGGCCGTTCATTCAGCGAGCTATGTAACATAGAAAATGTCAGCGCAATTAGAGAAACGTAATAATTACCCAACTACCTCAGAAGCAAGGTTATATTTTTCGAGTGTGTATAAATGTTTCTTTAGTTAGCTCGCTCGGAATCGCTTCGTAATTTTTAGCTTAAGATAGATTTGTGTCAACAGTGATAATGACTTCAGCGACTTGACTTCCTAAAATTTTCATAGGAACAAACGTTACACACTATGTTCTATGTACATTATTGCAGTATATTTTTATTATGTTTATAATAAATTAAAATGAGAATAGATTGTGGCTGGTATGGGTTATTGTAATAACGGGACGTAATAAATGACTGAATACTATGGAGTACAGCTCTCTAATATTTTCAAACTCTCTCTTGTCGTAGGAGAGATAGATAGAGTAGCTAGATACCGCTTATTCTAAGGCTCCTATGGGGCCGCATAAAAAACTGGTCCTAAGCGGAAATTCAAATTGAATGACAATAAGATTGACGGGCCGCAGCTTGATAGCAGACCCATCTCATTTTGCTAAGGTTTTATGTACAGTTTGAAGAGACACATTACTTTTTGGATGTCACGCGATACGAACCAAAGACGTGTTGATGTATAGCAAGGCTTCATTCCATCCAACACGATATATTGTCCGGATCAACATGGGATAATGTTAGGTGAAGTCCTATTGATGTCCTAGGCGTGTACGCTATTTGCTAAAGATTTTGCAGATTTCCTATTTATTGTGTTTTCTGTATAACATTTTCAAAGGTTCGGCTGTTACTTATATATTGTTGTATGTGAAACTTTTTTAACATTATTTATTCATATATATATATTAAAAACCTCAGAAAGGCTGGATGCGGAAGGCAGAGAATCGGATGTTGTGGCGCAAATTGGGAGAGCCCTATGTCCAACAGTGGACTGCAATAGGCTAATGATGATAATGATGATGATATATATTGAAATTTTTTTTTTTGATCATTTAAATTTATTAGTATCTTTTGATGCTGATAATAATAATAGACCTTTTATCTAGCCTATTTTGTTAAGTAGTTTCCGAGAATTCGATAGCACATAAATAATTGTTTATTTGTTTTCAGACCTCGTCTGACATATATCGAGGTCAACAAATAAGTGAAATAATTATAATTTATTTTTGCCAGTTTTGATAATAGCTTTTGTACTATTTAGCACTAAGTGTTCATAATTAATATCTACTTTTTCTCACCACTCCACTTAAGTTGTTTGGAATGTTTTAAGACTCAGTCCCCAGAATACTGAATATTTCACAATTATCTTGTTCAAACACTCCAAGGTTATTTGGAGCATGAAGTGGAACTTCAAACTATTTACTTCAACCGGCGCTCTTTAAATATTTGCTTTGTATTTAAGCAAAAATATCTCTAGCTTTTAAGGCTGTGTCTAGTTTAGAACTAGGTAAAACTGGAATATTGGGGACACATAGTATTAGCAAGGAAACTTTTAATAGCAGAATATACCAAAATGTTAAACGGCATTATCAAAATGCCGCTTAGCTGACTTAATTGTTATTCTTACATAAGATTGGAATGTAAAATCCTGTCGTCTAGTACAACCGCATGAGAATCTGTTTAGTATTTTCATCAATCTAATACTAGAAGTGTAACTTCATATGTAGGCACTATTATTACTACTAAATGAAATAATATTATTTATCGAATCAAAAGCTTACAACTATTTTATTAGGCCAGGCCCGGATCAAGGGAGGGGGGGGGGGGAGGGGGGGGGGGGCAAACTGGGGCCCATGCCCCGGGCGGCAAGTTCAGAGGGCGGCAAATTACTGAGCTTTGACGGAATAAATAACAGTACACGTAAAAAAATTCTGAACAACAACGGTCTTTATTTACTAATCAAGCTGTATTATTGGCAGTAAATCTATCCGGTAATATTGAATTTAGATCTACTTAACGCAATGGAAGATATTTAACAACGTCTAACTGGCACAGGAGGTAGCCTAATAGCAAAGCGGTTATAGGATTTTGGCTTATATTTTGTGAGACCAAAAATGCAATTTTCTAATCTCAATGATCTGTCTCTTTGCAAGATCTTTGTAGAGTGCAAGAGCACTCCGACCCCATGCCCCAAGAGTCTCAACCCCAAACGACTCAAAAACATAATCACTTACAAGTTTTCTATATTTGTGCCACTTGAGATTTTCTGCTGAAACAGCAGCATCACCGTCACCCCTTGTTTTTTTCACGCGAGGACGCCTGGGCACGGCAGAGATAGTGTGGCACTCTTAAAGCAGGAAACTGCAATTCGATCTTTTTTTTTACGCGAGGAAATGCTTTATGCACACACTTGCCTGGGAACGGCTGAGGGTAGTGTGGGACTCCCAAAACAATAAACTGCAATCCGATCCTAGGGTTACCCACTAAAACCTCGCGGCGGCCTTCCTCCGGCGTTGGGTAGGTCCAGGACAGTGCTTTAGCCGATCCCGTCGACCAGGCTGGGCAGACCTCCAGCGTGTGCTGGGCCGAGTCCAGGTCGGATGCGCAATGATGGCATCTCGCCGTCTCTTCACGTTTTATTCGACTCAGATACTCACCGAAGCACCCATGCCCGGTGAGTATCTGAGTCAACCTGTAGGTGACAGTGCCCCATTTACGGAGCACCCAGGCCTCGAGGTGGGGCAGGACGGCGCCGACGGCGCGCTGACGCGCGCAGCCCTGGAGGACCAACGCGTCGCGCCAGTCCCCCAGGACCCGCCGGAAGGCCTCCCGCCTCCGCACTTCGTGTCCCCGTGCGTCCGGGGCCCCCTCTCCAGGATGATGAAGGAACGCGCGAGGACCGTCGCCGCCTCGAACGATATTGTACGGTAGCCCCGTACGATTCGAATGGCCATGATCCGCTCCAGGCTCCTCAGCAGAGCCCTGGAGCGGGAGACCACCGCTAGGTCTCGAGACCAAACGGGAGCCCCGTACAGGGCCACGGACCACACGACGTCACCGTAGAGGCGGCGAACTCCCTCTCCCGGTCCCCCGAAATAGAGCAGCAGGCGGTGCAATACGCCTGCCACCCGTCGAATTTATTATACCCTTGTAGTGGATATCTGATGCTGAAATAACGGATGATACAGGTAAAAATAAATCTAAGTGGGCGGGGCCGGCATTTTACAGTTTATGCCCCGCCTGAAAAAAAATGAAGATCCGGGGCTGTATTAGGCATAAGTACCTAATACTACTTACTGCTACAATATTGAAGCAATATGCTTCAATTTGCTTCAAAAAAAACTTAATTTTTGTAATTTATTACATACTAGCTGACTCAGTGAACTTTGTATCCCTTCAGAAGCAATAAGAAGAAATAAAATTGGCTATTGTCGGTTATCCCTAAGAGACAGAAATACACCATAGTGCACTTTTATGTACACATTTTAAAGGTATGTATCACTTAGGGCTTAGCCAGCGTTTGCAATTAAAGTGCTAAATCTCCAAAAATATCACTTTTTTCCCCACTTTATACTTAAATTATACATACAAACCAACCAGTTATAACCTGCTATATATTAAAAGAAAACCACATCAAAATCCATTCTTATATAATATAATTCAACCTACCATATAATCGGAAAATAGTCTAAGTAAAAGCTTTATAGATCTTGACCGGCTAACAAAGTTTGTTTCATTAATGTATTGGATTTGATTTAACTAGGAATGTACGAGTTATACTAGACTCTAGAAGATAACAAGTTAAGTTAAGCTAACAAAAACTGATAATGAAATGAGTAGCATAATTTTATAATTCAAGTTATTTTCTACTTCCTCTACGGAGTTATTATATTACAAAAGGAGATCATAAAATGTTCTTATAGCAAGCAGCATGTGCCAAGTTTCCAAGTAGATATTAGAAGACACAAGAGAATAGAGAGTGGAAAGGTAAAGAGATTATAACGCCATGACAGAATGTTACGGCGTATAATAAACGTTCGTATTCTCGAGGCACTGCCATATATTACGTTTCACATCAAAACCTTGAAGTCGTTCAGATCAAAAATCTACAGGGAAGAGCAAGTTGTTTGTTTCATAAATAATGTGGTGATATAAATTAATCAAAGAAACAAAACAACAAAAATATTATTCAATAAAAATTTGGCAGGTTTTAATGAAATTTCATGCCTTTTTCTACCCGAAGTTGTGGATAGTGGTATTGATGCACTAAATTGAAAAAAAAAAATGAAGACGGAACCCATTTCCAAATAGCGGACACAATATTGTCAGTCTTCAACATTTATCACATATAACTTACGAAGAGAATTCTGAAGTATAAGCCAGGATACATTCCAGGGCCTCTTTATTCAGAATCGAGGTGCTGATCCGCTGAAGCACCGAGACGACCGAAATTATCCTTATTTTTCTGTTCTCTATTTCTCTATATAACACTTAATTTATTTGCTTTAAAGTTACATTTTAAGACGCTCCAATTGACTTCTTGGAACGGTCTGACTAAAAGTGAGTAAAAGTTTAAAGTGGGTACTACTATAAGAGCTTGCAAAGTGTTTACGGAGAGTGGATAACAATATCGCACAGTTTCCTTGCGTAGTGATATAAACTAATGCATCCACGCTCTTAAGACCTATAAACACTAACGAATAAATAATTAAGTAATAAGATCTATTACATTCCTAAATTATTAAAAGATACTCCTAACACCAATTGTTTTCAAAGGTTATTTTTGATGAATACCGATGAATAGGAGGCAAACCTATTGCCGTACACCGGTATGGCAATAGGTTCGCCTCCTATTCCAATTAGGACGCAAGTCAACGTACCGATTCGTCAAGTTAAAGCTGCAAAAAAGTTGATTAGCCACTGCCTACACCTTGCGTAGATAAAGGCGTGAAGTTATGTTTTGTATGATACTCCTAATAGCACTTGCTTTTTTCCCAATTTCTTAAAGCAAATTAGTTCGAATGAAATGGCAGTTGGCAGTTGGCAGTGGTAGAGCCAAGCAGTTCGCTGCATGAATGGGCCGGCTCGACCGTTGAAATACCATGACCTCTCAGAAGACCGACGTAAAGTGGCTCATGCCGCGTTTCGTTCGGTGAGATAGGTACCCGGAGGCCCACCCGCTTTCCCCATCCTTTCCTATCCCCTATCCCTTAAAGGTCGGCAACCCAACAGTAACACTATGGCCGGCGTTGGTTGCTTACCATCAGGTGACACACCTGCTCGTTTGCGCTCCTATCGCATAAAAAAAGAAATAGGTACATGGAATATTTGTAACTAGTTGTAATAAAAACATATTAAACTGCAAGACGTAATATGAGATAATGAGGTTAGTCTGTCTGTATTTAAGTGTGCCCTGTTTTGTTTCTCAGGTTATTTGAGGGAATGCATAAAGTTTTTTAGACATTAATCGATTTTAGTAACGTGAATTATGAATCTGACAGCCGGAGGACTTAAAACGAACCAAGTTAAAATTAAACTAATTTATTTTAATACTAAACTTAAGTCTAGACTCGGACAATGCTAGTACCGAATTGTTATTATAATTATACAAAATTAATGAAGCAAATTACAATACTAAGTAAGTGGGAGATTGCTTGGATGTCGCAATCGCGACATCGGTGGTCCTTTCTTCATTTGAGGCGACAGCAGGTGTCGATATTGCTGACGAATGATTTCAACATCAATTCTGATCCAAATCGAATATGTTTCAAAGATGATCTGGCACAGCGGTTTTAGTGTAGGCCAAGTCCGTAACACGTGTATAAATAGCAAATTGATATAATATTAAAATAAATATTATTACATTTTATTACTGTATATTGTCAACCACTTTTTTGGTTTTTACTGGTTTCTTGATATCCAATAAAGTAATTATTGACTCCGAGGTGGCCTTATTTTACTCATAATATATTCACCATCTCTTTCCGTGGGTGTCGTAAAAGGCGACTAAGGGAAAAGCTAGAAGAATGGGCAGCAGCATTCTCTCTCAAGAAAGTACAGCCTACTGCGATCGCCAACCCGCCTGCCAAGCGTGGCTATTATGGCAAAATCCTCTCATGATTGAGCGGACCGGCAGTTATGGCGCTCTATGGGGGAGGCCTATGTCCAGCAGTGGACCTCAAAAAGGCAAATGATCATGATGATTCACCTATCTCCTAATATTAAAAAGTGTTAGGATCTATTTGCTTTGTTTAATTGATCAAGTATAAATTAATGTGGCCTTTTCAAAATATTTTTCATAATTAGCAAAGTCCTTCTTTAGAACACTTTCTTTCTCTCTTTGTCTTTTATAAAATAAATGTTTATTGTAACCATTATTCAACGGGATGAAGAGAATAGTTACTTTCCCTTATAATATAAATCTTTTTTTTTTTTTTTTTTTTTTTATGGGATAGGAGGGCAAACGAGCAGGCGTGTCACCTGATGGTAAGCAACCAACGTCGCCCATGGACACCAGCAACACATATAGTGTTACTGATGCGTTGCCGACCTTTAGGGGATAGGGGAAAGGAAAGGATGGGGAAAGGGGGTGGGCCTCCGGGTACCTCTCTCACCGAACGAAACGCGGCATGAGCCACTTTACGTCGATCTTCTAAGAGGTCGTGGTATTTCACCGGTCGAGCCGGCCCATACATGCAGCGAACTGCTTGGCTCTACCACTGTAAAATCTTTTTTTAAATCAGTCGAATAGACTCGTACCCATTTAAGGACCCCGAAAAAGATGTCCCAAGTGTCTTATGAGCACTTGAAACATTTTAAAACACCGAATTAGAGCAAAAACAACATTATAACGATTAAGATCCCAAATTACGTTGAGTACAATGAAGGAGGCGCGGAGTGGATGCGGGGGGACACGATTGGGGACAAAAAAATAATTGAATTAAAACTTTGAGTGGCTCCAACGAGTTTTCGTTGCGTTTTTGGCACAAGAAACATAATGTAGCGATTTTTAATCCACTTCAGAAGGTCTAATAACTGTTCTTTGAGGTCAGAGGCGGGAAACACTCGAGCGATTTAAAAAAAAAATGCGTGTTAGACCCAATCACGCTAATGATAAAACGCTAACGTAGGATAAATTATTGAAAAAAAAAAATATTAAACATATTTTTATATTTAAACTTTAATTACCTACGTAGCTTGAGGATCAATTTATATTTACGGAATTAATATTTGTTAATAGCTAGGGTTAATATAGGAATTAGTTTTATTTTATTTTATTTAAAACTGCATTCTGTATTTCATAATACATAATAATAAAATAGAAATAGTAAATATCATTATCATTACATAGTATAAAACAAAGTCAATTTCCGCTGTCTGTCCCCTTATATGCGCATATCTTTAAAGCTACGCAACGGATTTCGATGCGATTTTTTTTAATAGTTAGAGGTTGTCAACGGGGTGGTTTTGATTTATAATTCATGTATAGTGTAGTAAAAAAAAGTGATAATTTTCTAGATTTAGAACTTTAATCGCAAACGCTGCCTGAACTCCAAGTGATAAATCAAAACAATGTACTACATTATTATACACCTTTAAAAGGTATACAAAAAAGTCAGCAAGGGCATATGTCTATCTCTTAAGGATAACCCACAATGAGCATTTTTATTTTTTTACTTTTTACGAGAAATAATGGCCTATATACGAAGTAATTTTAAACATTACAGCATTAATTTTCATCCAATTAAGTGTCTTAAATAGATTATGCATGTAATATAGATGATCATGGCAATTTACAGCATGCGATTTAAACAAATATTTTCGAAGATATTGCAGTATTAACATAGCGGGACAGCAGTTATTACTTTTGATGCGGAACAAACTTCGCCGGGTCAGCTAGTATATATATAAGTATATAAATACAAGCAAAACTAAATACGAAATATTGTTTAGCATGACGAACTTCTGGTTCTAGACTCTAGACGTTTAATCGTAATAATAACAATTCTGCACTTGCATTGTGCAAAGATAAAAAAACTTTAATTAATAAATATTATAATTATAAATCTGAAAAAGCATTTTTAACAATCGATAAGCAACAAGCGGTCTTTTTACTGTCTTGAGCGCTTTATGCTTAAATTTTATCATCACCCTAAAAGACAAAAAAATAATTTATTAGGCTTTTAGAATTGGAGTTATAATTGATATATTTAATTATATAAAATATTGGCTTTCCGTAAATGAAGGCAATGCATTAAGGCAGGCAATCAGAGAACACTATATATAGTGTTCTCTGATTGCAACATAGGGCGCAGCTAGTAAAGTATAAAATCTATTATATATCCATCCAAGTAGATTTTGAAAGTCTTATAAAAATTTAAGTTTATTTATTAAGGTTTTTGTTAGACATAAAAAAATGGTGAGATAATTCTTTGTTTAGTTAAGAGTAAGTAACTCATCTGTACACGCTTCACGATTGATCAATTTAATTTTCGCATTTAGAGGACTCTAAGCCAATTATTCATTCGGGACGCTCGTTCTTTGGCGGATTAAGTAAAAAAAAATCGTCATCCATTTGTATCCAATTTAAAATCAAATTAGAAGTAAATACACTTTCTATTTTATACCATCACGTGCTATCCCAAGTATCGCTTAAGTCCGCGGGGCGCGGTAAGGAAAATTCCCCATTTTCCAAGTCGGGGTGGGAGATTTACCCCAAATCGAATTCCGTTCTCCATTCGAGAAATAGCCTTAATTTAACGGACGAATTTGTCTAATTCCAATTCTTATGCTGTGACAAATGTAGTGATTTTTATTCAGACGCTGGCGCTGTTTTTTTTTCTATTTTTTCTTTCAAGTTTTATTCAATAGATGTCGACTTATCTTTTTGTTTTCGGTTGTTTTTAAATTTATTCATCGAAACAAAGGTTACTTGAACTTACACAGAATTTTATTAGATAAACTAGTTGACCTGGCGAACTTTGTTCCGCATTAAAAGTAACAAAGAACTAAATTCTGGATTAATTACTTTATATACACTACTATTATATACATGAATTATAAATAAAAACCACACCATTGATGCCCTCTATCTATTAAAAAAACCGCATCAAAATCCGTTACATAGTTTTAAAGATATAAGCATAGAAGGGGACTAATAGCGGAAAGCGACTTTGTTTTATACTGTGTAATGATAATACTTAGAATAAAGCAGTTATTTCTGTTTGTAAGAAACAGAAGCCAAAATTAGAATTTTTACATTTTTGTTGCAATATACGTAAAAACCACAGAACGATTTAAATATGGTTTTCACTGTTGTACGTGTATAACTAGCGGTCTAACTTGAAATACAGGTATCATTTTACTACTTTTTATTACTGTTCTCTCTGCCTACCTCGCAAAGGACTTGGCGTAAAGTTTTATGTATGTATTTTACTACATAAAAATGATTTAACTATTTCCAACATACGCCTACCACAAAATAAACTACATAAATGTCATTGATACGAACGAGGGTTGGAACTGCAGACACCTGAAGTGGAAACCTTAACTTATCTTAAACTTATCATAGGGAAGAGAAAAGAGAAGAGATCGGATACTATTATTCTCCATTTCAATGTAACAAAGATATAAATATAAAAAAAGTAATATTTATTAATTGTATTTTTTATACGAGCAGAGCCAAGCAGTTCCCTGCATGAGTGGGCCGGCTCGACCGGTGAAATACCACGACCACTCAGAAGATCTACGTAAAGTGGCTCATGCCGCGTTTCGTTCGGTGAGAGAGGTACCCGGAGGCCCACGCCCTTTCCCCATCCTTTTCTTTCCCCTATCCCCTAAAGGTCGGCAACGCAACAGTAACACTACATGTGTTGCTGGTGTCCATGGGCGGCGTTGGTTGCTTACGATCAGGTGACACGCTTGCTCGTTTGCCCTCCTATCCCATAAAAAAGAGCAATATATTGTTAAGTGAAATAGAATATCAGCTTTTTCGGAAATAAAAAGTATCTTCAGCTGTAACTTTGGCATTAATAAATCAGTTTGAATCATGCCTTCTCCAAGTTGTGGCGCGGAGGAAGCTTCGGGTTGAACTTTTTGAGAAGGTCATAAATTCATAATATATTTACAAGTTATCTGTTTTACCCGCGGTTCCTTTCGTGTGGTAAGATCGGCTGTACCGTATATATTTTTTTACTTGATAGTACAAAATATTTCTTTTAATCGATTTCATGTATGTGATAGGGGGACAAGCCCCTTCTTATGGGACAAGCCCCTTGTCCCATAAGAATTGATTAAAAGAGCTAGCGGGTTGCCTGATGGTAAGCAATTAACTCCGCTTACGGACACTGTCAGCACAAATAGTGTTACAGTTTATAGAGCCTTGCTGGCCTTGAATATGGAATAGAGTAAAGGTAGGAATTAGGATAAGGAGACCGGAGAACGCGGCATGGGTTATTGTAAGTCGTTACTTTTATAGGCTGTGATATTCCGCGGTCGAGCCGGCTCTTTTACGCGTGGTTCTAACACGTTTTACCACGTTCTTATGGATTTACTCAGAGAAAATTACAAACATAACAAAATAACTTCACGCCTTTTGTTACCCGAAGGTGTAGGCAGCGTCTGTTAAGACTCGTCTCGCCGTTATGTTTACGTCCCAAATGGAATAGGTGGCGAACCTATTGCCATACCGGGCATAAAGTTCATCGATATTTTTCACACATAACTGCCGAAAACAATTTCGAAAAGTCATTGGTGTGAGCCAGTGACAGGAATCGAACCCAACCCAAATCAAATTACAACCATTGTGTCTTTATCCATTTCCATGTCAAATAATATATAAAAATAATGCTGTGCCGATCCCTGGTGGAGATCGTACCACCAACGAAAACATTCCCAAGGTAGACGTCAGGCAGGTTAGTGGTCATAAAACCACAGTCAAAACTTTTGACAACATTGATAGTTCGAAAGGATAGCATGATATATTGTGCCGATTCCACTAAAAGTGGGATAAGCGCATTAAAATGATCATGACTAGATTTCTACATTAGATATAAATGAATAAATATAACACTTTATTTTCTCTGTTCTCTCTGCCTACCCCGCAAGGGATTTGGCGTGAAGTTATGTATGTATGTATGTACTTTATTTTGGGTACTTTTAATAAAAATACACAAATTTGCAGTTACAAATTAACTGAAAATACCACGGTAACAAGTCAACATTAACTGGTAAATTGTCTTTGAACATTTACTGTTGATTTACACTTTAAAAGGCCTTTTACTCAAATAATATTATAGATAAACGAGGCCTTTGAATCAAAGGGACTGAAAAGGTGGAAGTTCGAATTAAGGTGTTATCATAAAAAGTTACTGTATTTACTGTAACTTCACGCCAATACCGGATGTGGCAAGTAGCTATTATGGCATACCAAATTTCTGGATAGGTAATTATTTAGAGGTCCCAAGTTTAGAGTTTTGTGTGGTAGTTTCAACTCGTGTAATACCTTCAGAAAAACTACGTAAAGTTGCTCATTTTAAAGGCGGGGAACGCTGATACCCCTGGTCTAGTAGATATCCACGGGGGGCAGTAGTCACATTTCGCAAGCTCGTTTGCCTCCTTCCACCATAAAAAATGTTGCAAGTGTGATGCTCTTCCTATATGTCCATGGATCGCTTACCACCAGGTGACCGCTTTCCTCCTTTCCCATAAATATGTGTGATACATATCTATTTCATGGGATCAGATAGTTTAATTGGTATGTCGGTGCAAAGTACCACTGCATATACCTTATGTACATAAAAGTACATAATTTACATAACAATATCTATACATATAATAAAATTGTAGAAAAGTCAAAACTGTACATTGAATATTTTTTAAAAAGAATACTTGGTGTGTGATCTGCAATCGATACCGAAGCCAAAAATATACTTTTTAGAATTTTTGTCTGTTTGTCTGTTTGTCTGTATGTATGTCCGGGATAAACTCAAAAAGTACTGCATGGATTTACTTCAAATTTGGCACGAAAATTATTAAGAAGTCGGGTCAACATATAGGCTACATATTATCACGCTATCACCTACGAGGAACGAGCAGTGAACCTTTATTTCTTCAATGTATTCTGTAGCAACGTGTAATCTAACGACGCATATTTGTATGTTGTTATGGTGTTATTATGTTAATAACCATGCTTTAATCTATACATATAATAATAATAATAATATAATATAAGTTAGCTTCACATTTTAATTAACTTATGCCGTTAAACATAACAGACAATTTTAAAACAGTGCCATCTATGAGATTTGATTTGAAACATTAAGTTGAATTACACGTGTAAGCACTTTTTGGTTTTAGATATAAATAAATCTTTGAGATTTTAAAAACATCAAGTCGAATTACATGTTTAAACACTTTTTGAATATAAATAATTGAAATTTCATCATGCGCTTGCGGTCAATAGATGTTTTTAAGAGTCATAGATGGAGTTGTGCATTTTCTTCTTTAAAATTGTATCGTTAATTCTTTTCAGAGATGAGCAAGACAATTAAAAAAATGTATTTGTATATGCTAAAAACTGTTAATATTTTTGTTCGGTATTTATTGGTGTAATGATTGCTTCGTAATTTTATAATTTTACACCATTAAAAAAAAATGTTTCCTATTCGCTAACTAGATGGCGTTGGCGTCGAATCGTCGAGTCGTGCACCAGCGTCGGGTCGATCAAATATATCTGCAAATACGTGAACAAAGGTAGCGATCAGGCGACGTTTGCTTTACAGAACACTGACAGAGACGAGGTGACCAAGTATCAGTCCGGTCGCTACATCAGCACGTCTGAAGCAGTTTGGCGGATACTGGCGTTCTCTATACATGACAGGCATCCTGCCGTCATGCATTTAGACGTCCACCTAGAAAACGGTCAGCGCATATATTTTGATCCCAACAACGTTGCTGAGCGCTTAGAAAATCCGCGCCAAACAACTCTCTTGGCATTTTTCAGGCTCTGCGAAATCGACCAGTTTGCGAGGTTCCTTACGTATGACGAGGTGCCTTCATATTACACGTACGACAAGCAAAGGGGAATATTTAACCGACGTCGAAGAGGAGGTGCTGTCGAAGGTTTTCCGGGAATTTTCAAGGACACCGTATTGGGTAGAGTTTATACCGTGCACCCGAATAATGGCGAATGCTATTTTCTGCGGTTATTACTTCACACGATCCGAGGCCCAACGTCTTTTGCCTTTCTGAGAACATTTGATGGCGTGGAGTATCCCACTTACCGCGCAGCCTGTGTAGCACGTCACCTTCTCGACGGTGACCAAAACTGGGATGACACCCTCGCGGAGGCGAGCGTCAGTAACAGCCCCAGCCGTATGCGTCATCTGTTTGCCGTCATCTTGGTGTTTTGTGGAGTCACGAACCCGGTAGCTTTGTGGGAAAAATATCGACATCATCTATCTGAAGATTTTCTACGAGCTTTGAGGCGTGCTACTGGAGACGAAGTCGAAGTAACTGATGAACGCGTGCTGAACACCTGTCTTAGTTCACTTCAAGACGTGGTCATTTCCATCGGCGGCAATCCATTGGTCGAATATGGGTTACCAGCTCCCCAATCATCACCGCATCAAGACCGTGGAAATCGAGAGTATAACGCTGAGACAATTTACGATCCGAGCGAAATGACCACCATACGAAATCACCATGTCGCTTTGTTCTCTTCAGAGCAAAAACAAATTTATGACACTGTTCTTAAAAGCGTTGGGCAAAACCAGGGTAAAATGTTTTTCTTGGATGCTCCTGGTGGAACAGGAAAAACATTTGTTACCACTGGCATACTTGCAGAGGTCAGGAGGCAAGGCAAAATTGCCATTGCTGTAGCGTCGTCGGGAATCGCTGCCACACTGCTTCCGGGTGGCAAGACAGCACATGCCATGTTTAAAATTCCCATCGATTTAGAGAGCACCGAAACGCCTGTTTGTGGTGTGTCACGCAATAGTGATAAAGGACACGTGCTGAAGGATTGCTCTCTGATCGTATGGGATGAGTGTACGATGGCCAATAGAAAAGCAGTTGAGGCCGTGGACAGAACCCTGCAGGACATCCGCAGGAACGAACACTTGATGGGTGGTGTCACAGTTCTATTCAGTGGCGATTTCCGACAAACGCTTCCCGTGGTGACGCGGGGATCGAGGGCTGACGAGGTGAATGCTTCGTTGAAACGATCTTCGCTGTGGTCACGAGTTCGTACGCTGCGCTTGACCATTAATATGAGAGCTCGGCTCGGCGGCAATGCACGTGCTCAAGAATTCTCCGATGTTCTTCTAAGTCTTGGCGAAGGCACTCTACCAGAGGAGAGAGGTGGGCAGGTGGTGCTTCCAGAGTCTCTCGGTAGAGTCGTATCCAGCTTAGAAGAACTCATTCGCTGTGTGTACGGGGACATCAGTCATATACCGCACCAGCAGAATTCTTGGGTATGTGAGCGGGCAATTTTGACGCCCAAAAATGGTCAGGCTGAAGCAATCAACGAATGCATTCTCTCGAAAATTGAGGGGAATGAAGTGGTTTACACCTCTATAAACACTGTCATCGAGCAAGATGATGCCACACATTATCCCGTGGAATTTCTGAACTCTCTGTCAGCAAGTGGACTTCCAGCGCATACTATCAAGCTGAAAGTCGGTGTCCCGATTATGCTTCTTCGGAACCTATCTCCTCCGAAGTTGTGTAACGGGACCCGCCTTAAAGTCATCTCGCTCCACAGACACAGCATCGAGGCGGAAATTCTTACGGGTTGTGGCGTAGGCGAGGCAGTATTTGTACCACGCATTCCCCTCATACCTCATAACTTCCCGTTCCAGTTCAAGCGCGTACAGTTCCCCGTGAGTGTTTGCTTCGCGATGACCATCAATAAGTCGCAGGGGCAGACACTGAGAGCAGCGGGTGTCGACCTCAGGACGAGCTGCTTCTCACACGGGCAGCTGTACGTCGCTTGCTCCCGCGTCACCAGTCCTGACTCTCTTTACATTTTGGCTGCGGAGAGCCAAACCAGCAATGTTGTTTATAGAGAAGTTTTATAAGTATATATTTTTATCCTTTTCTATATTTATATTTTCTTATTCATTATTTTCTACATTTGCTTCAGTCGCAACTTATTACTTAATTCAGCAGAATCACCATAAAGTCATTTATTCAAAGCAGACTGAAAATCAGCACTTTTGAAGTTCAACAATTTTACAAAAGACAGTCTCCCTCTGTTACTGTACTTTCTGTATTTATGAAATGTAAAGAAGTAACGGGTAAATAAATGTTATTTTAAAAGGTATAATCGTAGGTATTTTTGGTGCTGTATAGCGTTCAGGCAGATGACGTCGCGGGCTACAGCTATACTACAAAAATTCCTGTTAAAATGAAAATAAACAATGCGGGCAACAACCATTGCTACCGCAATCTGTACTTATCCTACCAGTTACAATTTCATTTTAGAGGTAATTACTTCTCAACTGTCTATGTAAAAATATAGCTATCTGATCACAAATTCCACGCGTACGAAGTCGCGGGCACAGCTAGTTATATAATAATAATATCTTGGACACAAATCACACAGCGCCCTCTAGTTCCAAACTAAGCAACTAAATGCTTGTGTTATGGATACTAGATAACGGATATTAATACATATATACTTTTCTTTTGTAAATACATACTTATAATACATAGAAAAACACCCAGACACCACACAAATATTTGTGCTCGGGTGGGAATCGAACCCCCGACCTCACTGCTGCAGCCGGCAGTTTTTACCAATGCGCCACGAGGCCCGTCATATTGCAAAACTTACCATTATAATTTAAAACGGTTCAAAATATTCCTCTGAGGAAACTAAGAAGCAAATTAGTTCGGTCTGAAGACGGATGCCAGTTGCATTGTCATGCAATTACCGACATGTTCTGGAAATGCCAGTCATTCCCTGTTCCCTGGCAGTTCCTTTTGCGTCGGCTCCGAGGTCATGTTGGAACATGTTGCGGTTACTGGCTTGTTTAATATTCTTTGCTTTTTGTTAGTGTTTCATGTTTTTTTCTTCTTACATAAGAAACTTTTCTTAGCTTTTCATTGCTCGACTTATTTTTTTAAAGTCACTTAACCAATTGTAGTTGTAGAATAATTGATGGTCCGCTTCGTTGTAAATTGCTTTTAGTTTAAACAATTGACTTTTATTTCATTATTTTTTGATTAAACTGTCTCGGTGGGTCGAGTGATCGAGCTATCTTTTGAAACAAAAAGTCGAGGCAAGGATTTTGGGCGCGCACAGCAATGATTGCTCAGATTTTTTTTTTCGAAATTATAAGCGACAAATATATTAAGACTTTTAAGTATTGCTTAAATTTAGGTAAAAAATTATATCGTTAGTGCCTAATAAAATTTTACTACCTACTAATAGATATTTTTATGTGTATTATTAAAAGAGACGGTTGGTGTATAAGTAACAAAGGGCATGCTCCGCTGGTTCGGACATGTAGAAAGAATGGATGATGTAAGACTGACTAAGCAGATATATAATGCAAAAGCGGATGGATGTCGTGGATGGCCAAGACAAACATTCCATGACCAAATAAAACGTGTTCTGGAGGAAGGTGATGTTAGGAGCCTCGAAAAGAGACGCGCGTGCATGAAAAGAGTTATTCGCTAGGTATACGCTTCGTCAACGAAGCGAGTGAGGCGTGTAAGAATCGTGCCTTATGGCGCTCTGTTCTCTCTGCCTACCCCGCAAGGGATTTGGCGTAAAGTTGTGTATGTATGTATGTATTATTAAAATACCTTTTTTATGTGTGTGATTTTGATTTTTTTTTAATGTATGGCAAGTATGGGTTAATATATATATAGTATGTATTATCGTATATATTGATAATAAATATATAATTAGATTAAAAATTAATTAAATAAGTCATTCTATCTCCTCTGATTGTATCTTATCCTCTGACTGTACCTTTACGCCTGCAATATCCAAATGCGTAGACATTGGATATTGAAGGCGTAAAGGCACAGTCTAAGCCACAAGGCATTTCAAGTTGTTCAAATATATTATTCTCATCGCAATAATATTATGATTCCTTTGCATAAATTTTCCAACAGTAGGAGTAGGTAGTCAAACTTAGCTCAGCGAGTACTACCTTCAACAACCTGCTAACAAGTTAGGCTTAAACTAACACATAATCATATTCAGGTTCCGATAAATGTTTGACTTTGAAACTCGTCAATATTATTGGATGTTAATATTAATTCATTTTTTTATGAAGCGACTAAATTTAATAACAAGATTTTGTTTATTTTAATATAGTACAAACTAGTATAAATCAAAGTTTATTAAAACAAGCCAAAGATTGTTTTAAGGAATATATTCCAAAGGAGGGTTTTTATAAGTAATTATATTAAAAAACCATTGCCAAGAATAAAAAATTAAAACATTTATATATGATGATAATAGTAGAATTCGAAGATAAAGATGAATCAATAGATCATAACATAACATAACTTCACGCCTTTTGTTACCCGAAGGTGTAGGCAGCGGCTGTTAAGCTTCGTCTCGCCGTTATGTTTACGTCCCAAATGGAATAGGTGGCGAACGTATTGCCATACCGGGCACAAAGTTTTTAGTCATCGATATTTATCACACATAACTTCGGAAAACAATTTCGAAAAGTCGTTGGTGTGAGCCAGTGTCAGGAATCGAACCCGGACCTTTGGATCAGAAGCCGTGTGCTCGACCACTGCGCCACTGAGACTATATGAATCAATATAATATTGTAATTTTCTGAAGAGATTAAGCAGTGGTAGACAGGTCACAAAGCTCGCTGCACGAATACGCCAGCTAGACCGGTAAAATACCACGGCCCCTTAGAACGTTGATGTATAGTAGATATAAATATTGGTTTGGTATTTAATGAGTACTTAATAGATTTAAATATATTATCAATTCGTATTTAAAAAATAAAGACCTAACATCATATTCGTCTAAAAACTAGGTATCTAAGAATGTTATGGTACACTGTCTTTTTTATGGGAAAGGAGCTTAAAAGCCAGAAAAGTTATCTGATGGAATGTAAATAGTACCGCCCATAAAACTAGCGCCGCCCACCCTCTGTCCAACAAGGGACTTTTTACAAAAAAGCTTTGTGCCTTATTCTAGTTGGGACGTAAACTTAACGGCAAAACGAGGCTTAACGACTGCTGCCTACACCTTCAGGTAGGAAAAGGCGTGAAGTTATGTTATGTTTTTAAATTCATCTTTATAAAAAAGTTCTGTTAAGGAACCTATCTAACAAAACGCAATCAGTCTACTTCAACTAACATGAAACAAGTCCATAGAGAATTAATTTTGGCTGTATACGATAATGAACACGCACGCACTGCGCCACATTTGCACATTTGCGCAGCTTTGTCATTTGTAGAATTACAGCTATTGTTACTGTAATCCCCTTGTTTGTCAAGAGATTACAACACTAAAACATTTGTGTTTTTAAAAAAGGAACTACTAGAATTGTTTTGAAAAAAAAACAACTACTGGAATTGTTTTTGAAAAAATAATTATTCGAATTATTATTAAAAAAAATTATACATATTAGAATTGTTTTTAAAAAGGAACTACTAGAATTGTTTTTTTTATTATCAAATTGTACTGGTTCCACTATCTATAGATTAACCTAATCTAGTTCAATTATATTAATCAATTTGCTATCAATTTCTATTCCATGTAAATCTTTATTTCAAAGCAAAGTTTTTTTCAAAATTGTTTTATTTTGTTGAATTTATTTTGATAATTACAAATGACGTTAACCTTTCTGTTCTGTCATGAAAAACTTATCTGTGCCCAAAAATATTAAAACCAGCAAAAATTTTGTAAGGAAAATACAATGGACGTACACTACAATTGGTGGATATCAGATATTTAAAAAAAAAAAAAAATTTGGTTTGATAAAGAGTCATCGCATCAAGAGTTAGAAAGCGATGAAATCTAATCCTTGAT
The DNA here is from genome assembly GCA_905147225.2 of Euproctis similis. Taxonomy (NCBI): domain Eukaryota; kingdom Metazoa; phylum Arthropoda; class Insecta; order Lepidoptera; family Erebidae; genus Euproctis; species Euproctis similis. Next base: position 3,562,340 of record LR990118.1, on the reverse strand, counting down.
TATCTAAATTAAAAATGTATATATTATATTTATATTTAACCGATATTGAAATTAGTAAATCCGTGAATTCTCTTTAGGAACGTGTCGCTAGAGGCCAACGGAAGCTTACCGGGTATCCGTTTGAACAACGATGTCCATGAATTTATAAATATTTTTGTAATAATTAACTTTTTTGTACCTAAAAGAATTTAAGTCAGAAACTACCGACTAGGCCGATATAATATCGTTTTGTCGTTTATCTTCTTGAAGTCGGTTTAACTTTTTTTATTTAAGTAATTTTATTTCTAAATTTTTAGTTGCAGTAATGAGTTATGAACTTAAATAGATGTTAGTTTCAAAATAAAATCAAAGCGAGCTCTGTAGCCTTATCATCAGCACAGTAGCATCAAGTGTTGATGCAAGCATACCTCCCAAGCAACAAGTTAGTCTTACATACTAGTAAGTAGTTTCTATCGACCAAAAGCAGTTCTGTCTCCCAACTCCTAACCGCAAAGGAGTTCTGTGAGCTTCATCATCAGCGCAGCAGCATCATATTTTGACACCGTAAAGCATATCCGTAAGACATCACTATTACGTAACAAGAATACCATACTCGCATACAATTTTCGGTGGTTGTCTTCGATTTCTCCTGGTTACCATCATCAGACCCTGACTTGGTGAAAAGGGGACCAAATGGAAAGCTTTCAAATAAAAAAAAAGAACTTTTAAAATTGCTTCGTCCATTCAAAAGTTATGAGGTAACAAACATAAAAAAGGCGAATTGAGAACCTCCTCCTTTTTGGAAGTCGGCTAATAATAATATTTACTTCCAAGTTCCCTCGGCTTGAATAACTAATATTTGTTGTAACATTCGCAAGGAATACCAATCTTAATTAAGTCATAAGAAGTTTTTAAACTTTTAGTTTGACTTTAACAAATGAGTTTTTTTCTAATGCCAACCATTGGAACGTGAAGAAGCTAATAAATAAATGATATTTTAAATTTATTGGATCTATAATTAATAGATCGTCAGGTAATAATTTATTTTTTCATAATTTATCATAACTTAACATAACTTCACGCCTTTTTCTACCCGAAGGTGTAGGCAGCGGCTGGTAAGCCTTGTCTCGCCGTTATGTTTACGTCCCAAATGGAATAGTTGGCGAACCTATTGCCATACCGGGCACAAAGTTGTCAGTCATCGATATTTTCCACTTTTCAATTTTTGTTATTCAACAGGTATTGATCACTATAATTACTTTTTGGAAATATTTTCGTAAGTTATGTGTGATAATGGGCTCTGACATTTATAACCAATGTCCATATCATTTTTGTTAAAGGATTGGAGGGCAAACAAGCAGGCGTGTCACCTGATGGTAAGTGACCAGCGCCGCCCATGGACACCTGCAACACATATAGTGTTACCGTTGTGTTGCCAACCTTTAATGGAGTAGAATAGGAAACGATGAGGAGGGGGGGGGGGGGGCTCCGGGTACTATTTGGGTATATTTTGAGAGGTAGTGGTATTTCGCCGGTCGAGCTGGCCCATTCATGCAGCGAACGGCTTGGCTCTACCACTGTTAGAATAATAGTAAACTCCATAGTAAGGGCGCAAAATTACTATTAGTAAAGGAAGCGTAGGCGGGTCGCAGTAATCGATTACCATCAGTAGAGCTGGATATTTATCCGCTACCTTAGTAATGTCGAAAAAAAATTATTAACTATTTTAATATAATTATTAGCAATTTGTTTAAAATCTCTCAAAGGAGGTTTTTGTAAATAGACGCCTTTTTCTACCCGAAGCTATAGACAGAGAATCTTACGCTTCGACTTTTCAACGACAAAGTTTGACTACCATTATGGCGGAATAACTGGCTGAACCTATTGCCATACACCGATCACATTGTTGCCAGTCATCTATATTTAATACACATATCCTTAAAAAAAGTCACTGTGACTTATTTACTCAGACGTGGAGTAGGTACTCGACTTCTAGGTAACTGAAAATTCCGAGAGTTCTTTAATAATAATTTGCAGTAAATCATCAAACAAGCACATCAATCCGCATAACTATAAAATGTTCCATAATGGATATACAGCCTAACCCTTTTAACATTTTATGTTCCACGTTTTAAATTTAATAATTTAGAGTGCATTGAGAAAGCACTTAGTTGACTGTTATATTTATGAATTAACGATGTGAGTTCATTAAATATACATGTCAATGGTTTAATGATTGATGACTTACACGTGTAATTTTAATAATTTAAGTATACATACATACTTAAATAACTTCACGCCATAAGGCACGATTATTACACGCCTCACTCGCTTTGTTGACTTCCATAACTCTTTTCAAGGAATTTTAAGGCTCCTAACATCATCTTCCTCCAGAACACGTTCTGTTCTATTTGGCCATGGAATGTGTGTCTTGGCCGTCCTCAACTCCTAGATCCATCCGCTTTTGTATTGTATATCTGCTTAGTCATTCTTTTTATATGTCATTATCTTATATTTTTGATGTAAGTATAATAATATACTTATTAAAACAATTAAAGACAGATTCAAAATATAAAACCCATAACTTAGTATTATTTTTGTTTGTGTATAACTTAAATAATAAGACGTAAGATTGAATAATAAACAGACTTATGAATATTATGAATTATCTGATTTGTAACTGGTGGCTATCGTCAGTTTTTTCTGTCTATACTGACACTGTTTTCATATACCTAATATTAACATGTTATTTTTAAATTATAAAAGACATAAACTCGGTGATCCAGTGGTCGAGCACCCCGCTACTGAATCAAGAGGTCGCAGTTTCGACTCGTGGCTCACACCAATAACTGAGAATGATGATATCGATGACTGAAAGCTTTGTGGCCGGTATGGCAATAGGTTTGCCACCTATTCTATTTGGGACGTGAACATAACGGTGAGACAAGGCATAACAGCTGCTGCCTACACCTTCGGGTAGAAAAGGCGTGAAGTTATGTTATATTTTGTTAAAGATTAAACTGTTTATGGCTCAGTTGATGCTTACATAAATATTAAAATAAACTTTCTTTTTATGAGAATAGCTGTTGTGAAATTTGGCAATTTCCATTACTAAAGGTGTAGTACACGGTACTCGACATCTGAAAGTAAACTGTAATTTTAGCAAAGTAATTTTAAAAGTGAAATAAAAATGTAGGTGTTTGTCTCTGCCTAATGCCCACAATGGAAAATAAATATTTGAAGTTACACGTGCAATTTTTTTCAGTTGGATCACAGTAAACAAAAACAGTATATTCCAAGAACAAATAAGGATTATATACAAGTGTTACTGTCGTATAATGATAAATTCTTTTAGGTGAGTTTGTTAAGAGCATCTTACAAGCTCAATCTTAACAGACTCAACAAAAGCAGTAATAATATATCAAAACAAAAAATACCAAAAAAAAATCAAGATATTTTTTAAATTTCTAAATATATTTTATGTATTTTTTATAAATACATAATAAAACAATTATTCCAATATCTGTAACTATATGTATCAAGACTAATTTCTCAAATATTTAAACTAATTCAAAGCTTTAATTGCCGAAAATGATTTACCTAACCTAAAACAGTAATGACAAACTATAGAAAAACACAGCCCGAATCATAAAAAAATGTCCAACCAATAATCAGAAATGATCTCACGTCGTAAGAAGTACATCTTGTTTTTTAACCACACACAAATCATTTTTGTATCTCGCCATGCAAACATGGGCATTATTGCCGTTTTTTATGACTAAAATGGCGGTAAACGTCCGGGCTGTTAGGTTATTACTTCCGTTAAAGCGTGTCGGCACTGTAAAACAAAAATGTATAAAAATGTCTGCGTGCATTGTTTAATATGCCTCATATATTTCTTGTAACTATTGTCCGGGTTATATATGACCCGCGCGAGGCAATTGTTTTTTTTTTTTTAATTTTTGAGGAACGTGTTTGGAGGTTTTAAGTAACTAGTGTTTTTTTTTTCGTCGAGCGTTAATGGCCCGGCCGGAGTTTACGTTCGACTTTTGGAATTGTTCAATTTTGGAACGACTTTCCGTAAAATATGTATGGCTGTTTTAATTGGTTTTTTATTGCATGCCGTTTTTCACGGCTCTCGTTCGTATTTTGCCTTTGATGAGTTATGTTGAATGCTCGCTTTTGGACGCTTTCAGGGAATTTTAAATGGACGCCTCTGGTAGCTGACGCGAGTTATTTGAACGGTATTCCGGTGTTTACAGCCAATATACATCATGTTGATTATAAAAAAAAGATACATGAATCTTCTAGATTTGAAATACTAGCTACTATTTTTTTACTAAGAAAAAAAAATGTTAGATAAAGATTATAATTAAGATTATTATTTAAGATCACTAAAGCAACTAACCTTTATGAACAAATGGCGTAATTATTATGACAAAATTTGTTTTTCAAAATAATTTAATTTTTGGAAATGAAACAGCAATAAAATAGGTTTTATTATGACGTTAACATATTAATGAAATGAATATTACTGTTGTAGTTCATATAAATGTTCAACATGGCCATAAAGCCTGTAGATATGGGGCAATCAAAAGAATTAATAACTGTATTAAAAGCTTTTGTTTTATAATTAGGGGGCCGTCCTGCGTCAACGATTCATTAGCGTAATAGCGTTAATGGGGAGACGGGACTAGTGATGGGATGTGACGATACAAATTTATCGATAATAATGTTGTTATTACTGAGTAATTTAGCTGTAATAATTTGTCAAAAAAATATTGTATTGATGATTATTATATTATTATATTTGTATAAATTTGCACGGTGGTATTTTAATGAGAATAATTTTTCTTCTTTCAGCAGTAACGATTTAACGAAACAACAGACTCTAGATACATACAGAAGTAAGATAGACAAAAAAAATATTTTCGATATATATTATTCGATAATCAAAACCTTTTAAAATATATTCTATAATATATAATTAGACCAACCCCAGACTATTTCACTGTAGTCTTTTTTAAACAACTAATGCCATGGATCGCCGAACGCCTTCATAATTAATTGAACTTTTGGAGTCGTTTTAAATAATTTATAAATTCTGAATCAAGATTAAAATCAACACAATATTTATCTTATAAACAAATATAAATTCGATTTTCGAAATCATCGATATCGATAAACCTTCAGTAAGCCTCAATAATCCGTCGAGTCTCTAATGACTAAAAATAAAAAAAATTAAATAGAAAGTGCCAAGACTTGTGAATTTCTATTGTCAAAAAGAAAGGCAACGTGATAATTCCCGGTAATGAATATTTAATTATTGTTTTTCTTTATTTTATTTATATTTTTTTTACAGTTTATCGTAAATTCAACGTCTAATTATTTTATTGCTTTACACGTTTTCTTACTTTCCAAAAGATTAGCTCTGTTGTTGTATTGTTTTTACTGTTTTTATTTTAATACAAATTTAATGTTGCTTTTTTTCCTGTTTTTCGTTGACGCTAATACAGCAGGTAATTTTATAGGTATAATTTTATTTGTCTAAATGGACTTAGAGCGTATTTCACTTTTATATTCAATAGTTCAAAAGAGGTACAATATATTCAAATAAATTAAAAAAAAGATAGTTCATCACACGTATTTTTGACTGTTTCTGTAACCGATCGAAACGCAACATTAGTCACTTTACGCCAATATTCTGAGAGGTCGTGGTATTTCAGTGGTTGAACCGGCCCAAATGCAGCGAACTGTCTATGACGAAAAGACCAAATAATCAAAACATTTATCTGATGAAATCCTCATTTCCTGTGGACAAAAGCAAAGCTTTTGAAAAATCTAGTTTGTGGTCATGTGGTAAATAGTCTTTTCTATCAAATTATCATTTAAAATTGTCGTCTTCAATTTCGTTGAAATTTAATAGCAATTAAAATTAATAATTAAACAATTCATATAACTAAGTTCGTAGTTAGTTAACTATGGTTAAACAATTGATTAGAAGCGAGATGCACCACAACTTGTAGGTATTTGTCACGTAGATTTCCTCTGATATTTGCTATCAATTTTTATTATAATTAAATTTGCTTCACAAAGCATAATATAAAATAGTTACATAAATTGTTCTATATAATAGTTTAAAAAAAATACATTTATAACGACGTTTATTCTTATTTTAATATATGAAATTATAAATTTATCACGATATTAATACAGATATAGCAAATAACACATCACATCAGACAACAAATACGTTGGAAAGCCTACCTACAAATAGACGAAGTTTACCTACGGACAGCCTTTTTATAGCTCAAATGTCAGATGACGTCATTATTTATTATCTGTAATATTGATTCTTATAATTATATTAATAGTTATATGTACCATATGTATGTATATAGGGTATTTTCCGTCAATATCTTACCCGGTCCGTCTGATGATAACTCTGACCATCTGATTTTTCATGGCGAAAAGGTGTGTTTTCTTATTTCACGTACATATTTACGTATTTACTATTACGTACGTATTTATAGTGGGCGAACGCACGGCCTCTGATCCAGAGGTCCGGGGTTCGATTCCAGACACTGGCTCACACCAATGACTTTTCGAAATTGTTTTCGGAAGTTATGTGTGATAAATATCGATGACTGACAAACTTTGTGCCCGGTATGGCAATAGGCTCGCCACCTATTCCATTTGGGACGTAAACATAACGGCGAGACGAGGCTTAACAGCCGCTGCCTACACCTTCGGGTAACAAAAGGCGTGAAGTTATGTTATGTTATGTTATATTTACCCCAAAAAAATGGGTTAATGTGAAAGCGAGAGCATGTAGGAGTCGAGGACGGCCACGGCACACTATGCCCCAATTGAAGGTATCCTTACAGAACGTGTAGTCAGGAGTCTTAAAAACCGACAATAGTGACCAGAGTTATAAAAGTCGAAGAAAAAAATGAGGCGTGTAAAAATTGTCCCTTATGCCGCTGTGCTCTGCCTACCCTGCAAAGGTCTTGTTTTGGGTTTGTATGTAATAATAAATCTAACGACACCCAAATTAATACAGCCAATAACACGCACTGCCTCCAACACAGTTGGGTAAATAGAACTTAAATTCATGTTAGCTAGATAGATACCGTTCCTGATATGAGATATATACTCGTATAAACACTAACTATTGGTTGGACCCAACATCGAAACATTACCTTTGCCTATTGGACCGTACAGTTAGGTGAATGGTAAACGTTGAGCTAGAATCCCGATACTAGCAAATATTTGAGTGATTGCCTTTATATATAGTGGGGATTGTCTCGATACGCGTATTCAACAATCACTAATACTGCGTATTGGGGACGGCTCAAATCTCTTTCATATTACGTATAAAAAACAAACGGGGATTTTTCCCGCGTCGCGATATATTTTGCGATTATCTATTGTGTAGTATTATTCGTTTTTTTTTATATTTTTTTTGAAAGATTTGTGACACGTGAAATAGAAAACTGATTGTTCGGTAACGGATGGATGAAGAAGTGATTGAATGGATTTATCGGTATGAGTAGATTCATAAAAGTAATGTGGTCCTATTATTGGTGGTTCACAGTTGTGATTCGAGCTCGAATGCCTGTGATTCATAGAAAAATGTATCCGGGTTATTATTTCTTCAATTGGAACGGCTTAACATAAGAGGGTTGTGAGAGGGATATACTATAAAAGAGGAAATATTGTAATACTATTATTTAGCAAATAACGTAACATAACTTCACGCATTTATTTCTAAGACTTTTGCGAATCTCACTCATAGATTAAAACAACTTTTAGGATTATATCGCGTTTACTTATTACTTATTTATATTCATTTCCCGACGTTTCGAACTCTTTACAGAGATCATCACTCGTGAAAATGATCTCTGTTTCTACCCGAAGGTGTCGGTAGTGGCTGTTAACCCTCGACTCGCCGTTATGTTGATGTCCCAAATGGAATACGTGGCGAACCTATCGCCGTAACGGGCACGAAGTTTTTAATCATCGATATTTATTACACATAACTTTCGAAATTAATAGCAATAGGCTTCACCACAACTTACAATTTGGATTTTTAAATAAATGAGGCATAATTGTCACTGCTTGTACCTTCGATTGATGGGGGCACAAAGTTTCAATTACTTTTAAATCGAAACAATTTAAAAAAAATGTAATTTTTATCCATATTCTACAAAGATATTTAATAATGATTTAAATTATTTTAATTTTAGTATATGACAAGAAAAGCTGCGGATTAAAACTAGTAATCAATGTGAACTTATTTAATCTCAATTATTTTAAAAACCTGAACACATGACAGACGTACTCACATATCTAGGGATTTTTAACCGACTTCCAAAAAAAGTAGTAGGTTCTCAATTCGTCTGTATGTATATATATATTTTTTTTAAGTCTGTTCACCGATATTTTCGTCAATTATGGACGGATTTCGAAAACTTTTTTTTTTGATCGATAGTGTTTACTTTCGAGATGGTCCCATTTTCACCAGGTCAGGATCTGTTTTTTTTTTTATGGGATAGGAGGGCAAACAAGCAGGCGTGTCACCTGATGGTAAGCAACCAACGCCGCCCATGGACACCAGCAACACATAGTGTTACTGTTCCGTTGCCAACCTTTAAGGGATAGGGGATAGGAAAGGATGGGGAAGGGTGGTAGGCCTCCGGATACCTCTCTCACCGAACGAAACGCGGCATGAGACACTTTACGTCGGTCTTCTGAGAGGTCGTGGTATTTCACCGGTCGAGCCGGCCCATTCATACAGCGAACTGCTTGGCTCTACCACTGTCAAAACCAGGAGAAATCGAAGGCAAACTCCAAAAATTGTATGCGAGTATGGTGTTTTTGTTACGTAATAGTGATGTCTATAAAGAATATCCCTAATATTCTTTATGGTGTCAACATCTGATGCTGCTGTGCTGATGAAGAAGCCACCGAACTCCTCAACAGTTAAGAGTTTGAAGACAGTACCGCAGTTAGTCGATGGAAACTGTTTAGTAGTGTAGTACAGGGCTAACGTGTTCTTGGGAGATAAGCTCCATATCTGATACTGCTGTGCTGATGATGAAGCTACAGATATATATCAACTCTCTCCCTAAAAATATCAACCATTTAACAAACGTACTTGTAACAAGTGATAATATATTAATAAAGTGAAAGCCATGTAAATGAACTAACTTCTATTGAAGTTCACAACTCAGTAATATCACTAATACTCGTGAAACGTAATATTTGTATAACGTATTGTTTTAGCCCATGGGATTAATTAATTAATATTTAAAATTGCAAAATTTCAAACGTTTAACCTTATTTCGGAAAAATTAATCCTTAACTAAATAATTATGTTTACATAGCTTATTGAAATTTTCTAGATGTTTGCCAAAATGCGCTGTTCTGGAAAACTTCTCGTTGCAAATCGCGCTGCAGCTCTGCTCCGATGCAAATATTTGAATTGCAGAGTGGTTTGCCTTCACCCGCATATATTCAACCGCTGTGTTTACATGGGCATATAAAAATTCGTCACTATATACACAACTCGCGAATACGAACATCTAAATGTCAAAGAGCATTTTTCTTGAATAATATCTATATACGGCTTGTTTGTGCTGAATATAATAACAATATACAACGATGGACGATTGGCTAATCAAAAACATTACCAATGGTCCTTGTCATTGTCTAAGAAACTTCACCACAATAGTTTTTATTTAGAAATCAAACAATACATATACACATAACTTCACGCCATATCCCTTGCAGCGTAGGCAGAGAACAGCGCGCCAAAAGGCACGATTAACAATAAATAGGACAAGAATATGTTCAACTATTTAACATTTACTACAAAAACAATATAAATACCACTAAATAATTGTAGTTTTTGTGACAACTAATTAGAAATAACAACACAAAAGTATTTTTTTTTGTTCTATTAGATAGCTGTGTAAACGAGCAGGCGTGTAACCTGATGGTGAGCAATGAATGCCGCCCATGGACACCTAAACACATATAGTGTTGCATTGCTGGCCCTTACAATGGGATACAGAATGAGTCGAAAGTGGGATGGGAAGATGAGTCGGAAATGGGTTGTCCCTCCGGATACCTCTCTCACCGAGCGAAACGCGGCAAGAGCCACTTTATGCCGATATTCTGAGAGGTCGTGGTATTTCACAGGTCGAGCCGGCCCATTCATGCAGCAAGCTGCGTGGTTCTACCCCTGTACAAATCCAATGAATTCATGATTCAGAAGCGGAGTGCTCTACATCAAGGATACTGAGACTAATATACATAAAATTACTTATATTTACGGTTTGTTAGTACTGAATAAGGGTAATTTTTCTCAAAATTTTTCATTTGCGTGATTCAGGCACGATGTAATGTTGTTTATTGGACCGTGGCCGCACGTGAAAGCATTCGATTCTTCATGATTAATGTTGAAATACGTTTTAAAGCTCGACTATAAAACTGATGAATATTTTTCATTGAAATATTGTATATACAATAATAACTTTTAAGCTTCCATAAAGAAATCCATACCTGTAATTCCAAAATTATTTATGAATGCGTAAAGCTAGTGGGAACGATTTGTGAAAATATTGTTTTATATAGGCCTACGCCGTAGAGGGACTACTGTTATAACCAGATGCAGTCTAATTAATAGTTCCTGAGATTAGATATCACAAACGTATATACTCAGTTTTTATAAGTTATTGAGACCATTCAATAAAAACTAATAAATATTACGAATTAACCGATTAATTATTTAAAAATGGATATATGGTTACACGCGGTAGAAGTGCGAGAGAGAGGTATTTCAGCTAAATCTCTCTACAACCTCAAAAAAGACCTTGGCTAGCCTAGATCTGCAGTAAGTTCTATCCTAGGACGGGTATCTAAAGCTGCTTTTGCACGTTCATATTAAATTTGGCTGGGCAGGGAGAGAAACACGAGCAGTGAAGGTGTCGGCAAGGGTCCCTTAAACCTATACCCGGGTCACAAGTCCCGGGATCTGCTCGGAGTTTCCCTCTCTGTCACATGATAGACCTGACCATGATAGCCTGTTTTGTTTACTGAATGAGGAGGCAAACAAGCAAGCGTGTCAGCTGATGGTAAGCAACTAACGCCCATGGAAACTTGCAACAAATATGTCTTACAGTAACGTTGCTGGCCTTTAAAAATAGGAAAGAGTTTGGAAGTGGGATAGGCACGGGAGAGGGAAAGACTTAGGCGTTTGGATAAATCGCTCACCGAGAAACGCAGTATGAGCCACTTTACTACCATTTTCTACATTCTAAGAGGTTGTGGAATTTCACTAGTCACAAGTAATTAAGTCATATTTAGTTTTTAAATATATCAATATCAAAACTATATTATTAACGCCATTTTTACCCAATATTTTTACGACCGATATAAAGACGAGACTCTTGATTAATGATATATGATATCAGAATCTTTCTTGATCTCCAAATTACTAAGACAAAGTATGTTAAGATTATAATTTTATTATGACATGTAAATATATACGTTGTAACAAAAAATATAATCAATGCCTATTCGCAGAAGCTTTAAGCACTGAGCTAATAGACACTTTGAAGAGAATGTTCGAATTTCTATCAAAAAATAAAATATATTCAATAACAAATGAATGATATTTTATTTATTCTTTGTATTAAATTGATATAAAGTTTTGGCATTAATTCAGTCGATCAATCAGCCTGTCTACTGCTGCTTGTAAACCACTCTTCGGGGTAAAACTTAGTAATCAGTCAAATCAATGTCATGATCAAGAACCAAATCTTATGAAAAAGAAGAAAAATATAACCGTCTCTATGGCCTAGTGGTTTAGCAGGTGGAGTTATGTGTACCCGATTCGAGTCCTCATCGAACAATGAGTTTGATATTCACGAATCAATGTAATTAATTAGTTGAACTAAAAAAACTATGATAAACTTAACTTAATAAGAAACAAGGAAACATCTGGGCAAAAGAAAAGGTTATTAAAAATTGTGACATCAAGATACATAGAAACAAAAAAGTTAAAAAATTCTATAAAGTAGGGGTTATAACAACAAGTAATATAGATCTTTTAAATAGTAAGCTAGATCACAACCAAACAGACGCTAAAAATCGATAAATAAATAGTATATTATTACGCTTACCTTTTACTTTGCAGATTTAAATAGAATACAGAAAAGTATTTGACATAAAAACTATAAGAGAAGGACTAAATAAATGTTATCTTACCTCCAGCGCGGTCTCTTGTGCCGAGGACAGAAGCTATCTGTGGCCTCTCCTCATTGATGACCAGTTCATCTTGTTCACTATAAACTGAGTGAACAGTGGAGATGCAGGTCAGCCTTAGCTGCCCACGCTCGAAGCTGTCTGGTCTGACCATGAAAGAAAGCTGACTGATTGATGCCACCTGCAATATTTTTTTTGTTATTATTTTCTATTTTACCTTTCTATGAATAAGTTTCTTCTTAGCCAGAAGACAAAGGAGGTTTTTATCAATAGGTTTAATTATTATCATTGAATGTCCCAAAGGATATCAAAATGGTAGTATTGAAATTTCACCACATTTTACTTTGAAAATAATCTTCATTACAACATCTGCTGTTTTTTTTACCTTATTTGTAGTTTCAGCAGTTGGCATAGGATCTGTAGCATCTTCGTCTACAGAGCTGTCGTGATGTCTTGGTGCAGGAAGCACTACAGTATCCTGACTTGGTAGTAGCTCACCCTCCTAGAACAAGGAGTGTTTTGCTATAGTATATGTATAAAAAAATTGTTATACATAAAAGACTGAATATCAAAAAATCCAATCAGATAATATGTTAAAATCATAATACGTTTTCTTGTTCTCTGTGCTTACCCCACAACCGCGTAGATGTGAAATTTAATACCTATTCAGGTAGGTATATCGATGACTGAAAACTTTGTGCCCGGTATGGCAATAGGTTTTTTTTTATGGGATAGGAGGGCAAACGAGCAGGCGTGTCACCTGATGGTAAGCAACCAACGCCGCCTATGGACACCAGCAACACATAGTGTTACTGTTGCGTTGCCAACCTTTAAGGGATAGGAAAGGATGGGGAAGGGGGTGGGCCTCCGGGTACCTCTCTCACCGAACGAAACTTTACGTCGGTCTTCTGAGAGGTCGTGGTATTTCACCGGTCGAGCCGGCCCATTCATGCAGCGAACTGCTTGGCTCTACCACTGTTAGAACCACCACTGTTAGCCACTTATTCCATTTGGGACGTAAACATAACGGCGAGCTTAACAGCCACTACCTACACTTTCGGGAGAAAAAGGCGTGAAGTTATGTTATGTTTACAACGAATAGTCTATAACTAGACTTTATCAAGTTGACGTATGTAAAATACAAAACGTTAAAATATAAAAGCAGACCATTTAGTGCGAATTAAATGTGGTATTGCAAATGAGAATTTCAGTCAGGATTCAGGTAACGCCTTAACAAATTCTGTTATTTCTATTGATACCATAGACTCGTACTATAAATGTTTTTAATCTATATAATCATTATGTTCATGACAAGGCAACGATTCGAAATCTGTACAGTGCTGTGGATACATCATTAATCAATGTCAAAAATCAATTAGCGAGTAATATTTGTATCTTCCAAAATTGTGGCAAAATTCGCCGATTCTCGCCCACACTTAAACCTATAGTCGTCTGAACCAAAGTTGTTTTAGGTGCGATTGATAAATTCGAGTTTGTTGAATAAAGGCTTCTGGAATACTGATTAGAGATAAGTTTGATCCTTGGCGGAAATTTAATAAGCTCAGGATCATAGAAACTTGTTAATATTAATACTTGGTTTTTTGTTTGTGTGGTTTTTCTGTCCAAAAGTTTCAATGAAATTTTCATTTGAAATTCTATTTAAAAGAGAAGAAAAAAATCCTTGAAATTTACCTATATAATATACCTAGAATACTTTTAGCGTGGGCTGAAACTAGTTTTGAAATAAACAAACACAGCATACCTAAAGTTATTTTTGGATCTGTTGGTTGGTATGAATACAATTAATTTATACGTTAAAAGATATATTCTATGATTAATATAAGTTTCTATCCTGTAATAAATAACATAACCTTAAGATATGTAAGCATATTGTCTTTAAGTAAATTACTAATATACTTGGCATAGAAATCGATAATAATATCACACATAACTTCTGAAAAGACTTCCAAGAAGTACTTGGTGTGAGCCCGAAATTGATCCCACGACTGCTAGATGTGTAATACAACTATCCTGTAATAGTTTCTATCCTGTAATAAATAACATAACCTTAAGATATGTAAGCATATTGTCTTTAAGTAAATTACTAATATACTTGGCATAGAAATCGATAATAATATCACACATAACTTCTGAAAAGACTTCCAAGAAGTACTTGGTGTGAGCCCGAAATTGATCCCACGACTGCTAGATGTGTAATACAACTACCAGTATTTAACAAGTGTTATGTTAGTTGAACTTGATTTATATAAAATACAAAAATAAAAGAAGAAAAGAAAAGACATCAAAATAAGTGATAATAAGTTACTATCAAGGAATAAAAAGTATTACTGTTAACTGCTTTTTAATTTTATTGTACGTTTACCTGGATGGTGTCAACGAAAGGGCCGAACGCCTTCCATGGACTGAATATTATGTTGTTATGTTCTTCTCCTGGCGCTGGAGTACTTCGGTGATGGTGCGGTGCATCAATTGAAACCACAGGACTTGGCAGAATCCTTTGTTGGATGATCGGTTTACCTTGTATCTATTTGTAATTAGAAAATAATAAAAGATTATTATACATTCGGTGTTAAGATTTTCAAAGGTATTTAAAGATAGGGAAAATTAAAAAATATGAAGCACGAATTTCAATGCGACATGATTTTTTTTATGCGATAGGAGGGCAAACGAGCAGGCGTGTCACCTGATGGTAAGCAACCAACGCTGCCCATGGACACCAGCAACACATATAGTGTTACTGTTGCGTTGCCGACCTTTGAGGGATAGGGGATAGGAAGGGATGGGGAAGGGGAGGTGGGCCTCCGGGTACCTCACTCATCGAACGAAACGCGGTATGAGCCACTTTACGTCGATCTTCTGAGAGGTCGTGATATTTCACCGGTCGAGCCTGCCCATTCATGCAGCGAATTGCTTTGCTCTACCACTGCTTAGACCTTTTTTAATGTAAGTGGTAACTTATGTGTTTTCTAATCAAGTGTCCCTAAACTTATAACCTACATAGCATTGAGCGAAAATTAATCAAATCATCTTTTTTTAAATACGTGTTTTGCATTCAATTGATTCATAAATTATACTATTTTATTTTTATTTTTTGTGCCCTTAAAGTTTTTTTTTATTATTATGGGATAGGAGGACAAACGCGCAAGTGGGTCACCTGATGTTAATTTACTACTCACCGCCCATGAGCACCGTGGTGCGTTGAAGCGTTGCCGTCTTTTAACGGAGTAGGAGAAGAAAGGAAGGGGATAGGGGATACCGGACCTCCGGATACCTCTCTCACCGAAAGAAACGCGGCACGAGCCACTTCGCGCCGATATTCCTAGAGGTCGTGGTCTTTCACCGGTCGAGCCGGCCAATTTACGCAGTGAACTGCAAAACTCTACTACTTGCAAAAATATAAATTCTGTCTGCATAAATACAATAAAAAGTGGCTAGCAAAAAAAAACTCAGCTCCTTTTAATTAACTAGGTATCCAGTTGACGTAAAGAGCGAACAGTTCTTCCCCTTTGGCCTGGTTTTAAATTAAAACTTCAACTCAATAAGTAGTTGTTGGTGGATTAATTAAAACTAAATAGTTAAAACTAACTAGTTATAAATTGTAGTTAATACCAGTTACATAATGTTACGTAATGGGCCCGCTTTAATTATAACATAATGTCTTTGTGAATGTACAGCCTTTGTGCACGAGGCAGTCGAGACACGTATGAAAGAGAAATAAATTAAATAATGGATTCCGATTAATTAGAAGTTTGTTTAATTAGAATTTCTAATATATATATATATATATATATATATAATTATATAGCTGTGATTAGTAAAGTTGTCTGCGAGTATTAAGATCGGTAATCTCTGCGCAGAAGTTTTTCATATGACGAAAGCGGCATAAGAACTCGGGTCTTCTGATTGTTAACGATTAGCACCACGCGTAGTTATCTTCTGCATCAATGAAGTCACAGCTTATTAGTTTTAGTTACATAGGTCTCCAGACGCCTATTTTTTTTTCAAAACTTCGTGGTATTTCACCGGTCGAACCGACCCATTCATGTAGTAAACTGCGTGGTACTATCATTGTAGAGCTCTATATATTATGTTTACTACTATATTGATAGTCTGCAATTCAATACTTTAAATACCTACTTCAGGGCTAGGCAGAGACAGTAATGTATCGATAATATGTATAATAAAAACATTGAACACAATTTTATTGGTTATGGATATTTATAACATAGCTGTCGCAAAAATCGGGATCCCTGTACTAGAAATCGGAGGGCTCAAACACTAGGCGGTCAGGACTTTTGTTAAAAAAGATAATCTGTATCGGGTCAAATCTTTTAGTTGTGTCTGAAAACAACCACGGGAAGAGATAGTGAGGCGCTATTTTCTAGAGCAGCTACACAGCCAATAACAAAACGCTGAGAATAATTTTTAAATCATGATCAGAATATCATTTTTTTAGCAAGCAAATTTCTGTTTCAATCTTTTTTGTGAAACCTTCACCATTGAATTCATTTTATTTTTTTCCAAAGTTATCTGTAACTGTTTTCTTCTCCTAGACATTAACAATGAGCTTGTCATCTTTTTATCCTGCAACATCAAATGTTCCTTACAATGAGAAGATCCAACGCTACCTACATCATCAACTATCATGAGCGTGAAGTTACACAACAAAACTGTATATATTCTCCACTAGAAGTGGTATTCGATACGATAGCATTAATAATAGTTCTTATTTCATTAGGGACAGGTACCAGAATGGCTATACTGGACTAGATGGATAGTCCTCATTTATAACGTACCGCTTGCCAGGACTGCGGCGAACGCCCGCAGAGCCACTTATAACTTATATCAGCTATATATCAAAGTGAGCAAACATGCCGAGTTAATGAAATCAATCTTCTTGATATAATAATTGGTCAGTGTAACCTACCTACAAGCATTTTCTGTTATATTTCCCCTTATTTTAGCCTTTTAACGTTTTTAATTAACGTTGTTATGTAAAGATTGTATTAGCAGATATATAAAAGTATTTAAATATGAAATTTTGTTTATGATAATTAATTACATTTTTCATTCAGCCCACCTATGGTTAACAGTTATTGTCGGCAATAGATGGGTGTGCCTCTAAATAAATTAATCGAGGAACAACAGCTCTTCGAAGATAAAAATATATAATATATTAATAATACATTTATTTGAATCAACTTATGTCGGATTTATTTACAAAATATTAAATTAAGAGACCTTGCTGAATTAAAATTTCTCCGCATCTTGGTCTACTGGCAGCGTACCCAGAAGACTAGCCGCATTGCTACGCTGAATGGCAATTCCATTCCTCTGTGCGAAGTATACACCATCCCACTGGTCGCGGGAGACCTCGATCAGTGGCTTTGTAATAAAATGAAGGCTATTCGGACCCACATCCCTTAAGTGTCACCCCCAAGCGGCTAAAAATATAATCATTTTTATTTACCCAAAATTATTAAAATAAATAATTTCAATTCATCTTCAGCAACAAACTATAGTCTTTTCAATCTTAATACATCAAACACAATACCTATCTATATATATAAAAGTCCATAATGTCGGTCTATCTGTATTCTTATATAAACCCTTTATTATTGAGCTCAGAAGGTAATCAGTCACCTCAATAGTCCCAGCACTAGATAGCGACGATAGAGATGGCCGATGATGGAGTGTTACATCGTTCATTGTGGATAGAGTTCTGGTTTTAGTGATGTGATTATTGTCTTGTCGATGTTAAAATTGAAAAGCAAACAGCTTCATATTTTTTTATACTTATATTTTACGAGGCAAATATACTAGATAAATATTTATGGCGTGTGATATAGTTGTTTGCTCTCGTTGGTCCAGTAATTAAGCACACCGCTTATGAATTGAAAGGTCGCGGGTTCGAATCCTAGCTCACACCACTGACTTTTCAAAGTTATTTTCAAAGTTATCAATACTAATCTTATAAAGAGAAAAGATTTGTATTTTTGTATGTTACGAATAAACTCAAAAAGTACTGGACCGATTTCAATAATTATTTTTTCTTTAGAAAGCTAAATTATCACTGAGTAACATAGGCTATGTGTTATCATCGTCGTCATCGACATTTTGTTTGTAGCGAGTAGTTAGTACCGTGAGGCGGGAAGCTTCATACAATATAGCGCTATGAAGTTCGCGCGGTCTGCTAGTAGTCGATCACTGAAAATTTTGTACTCGGTATGGTAATGCAGAATGTCTGCAGCTGATGAGACAACGACGTGAAGAACCCACCGTCCTTTCAGCGGACCAGCGGCTCTTGAACAAAAAAATCTCCAAGCTTGTTAGACGTGACCTCCGAAGCTCTAACACACGTGCCATTAAGGACATGATTGAGAAAAATCGGAGGTCCAAAGTCTTTGTTCGACCGCTTGGCCGGGCCCATCTCACAAAGCTGACCAAATGCAGTGGAGAAACCGTCACGTCTGGGCCAGAGATTCTTGCAGAGATCCAAGACTTCTATAGTCAATTATACACCTCACATGCGTCTCGCCCTGAACCTGACAACAAAGACCCGAGAGCTACCCTTTTTTATTTTTTTTTTACGCGAGGAAAGGCTTTATGCACACCCCCCGTCTGGGGACGGCAGGGGGTAGTGTGGGACTCCCAAAACAGTAAACTGAAATCCGGTCCTAGGGTTACCCACTAAAACCTCGCGGCGGCCTTCCTCAGGCGTTGGGGTGGCCCAGGACAGTGCATCGGCCCTCTGGTCCACCCCGCCGTAGCCCCCGCTCTGTCACGAGGGGAGGCTCATCCTCGGGGACCTTCGGGAAGCTCCCCCGGGCGGGCCGACCGCGCGCTATAAAGAGGCGCGCGGCCGGCGGCGTCCCCGACGACCCTCCCCGGCCGCATCGGGGGGTCATCCTTCCCGGACCGCGACCCGGGTGCACCCGCGGGGTGTGCGCCCTAACCCGCCACTACAGTGAAAAACTGCCACATAAAAGCTTAGATGAGATCGAGATCGCTCTGAAGCAGCTTAAGAATGGAAAAGCCCCCGGAGAGGATGGAATTACAACTGAGCTCTTAAAAGCTGGAGGGACTCCTGCGCTAAGAGAACTCCAGCGCATATTTGATTCCGTCCTCTTTTCGGGTAGATCTCCTAAGGCGTGGAGCAGGAGTGTGGTCACATTGTTCTTTAAGAAAGATGATAAAACCTTGTTGAAGAATTATCGACCCATTTCTTTGTTAAGCCATATATATATAAGCTGTTTTCAAGAGTAATCACGAACCGTCTGGCGCGTAGACTCGACGAATTTCAACCCCCTGAACAGGCCGGGTTTCGAAAGAGATACAGCACCGTAGACCATATCCACACTGTACGGCAGATTATTCAAAAAACAGAAGAATACAACCAGCCGCTGTGTCTTGTATTTGTGGACTACGAGAAAGCATTTGACTCTATCGAAATCTGGTCTGGTCTGGAGTCTTTGCAGAGATGCCAAGTCGATTGGCGATACATCCAGGTGCTGAAAAGTCTTTATGACCCTGCGACAATGTTAGTCCACACAAAGAACCAGCAGTCTGAACCAATTCCAATGCATAGGGGAGTAAGGCAAGGGGACGTTATTTGCCCCAAACTATTTACAAATGTATTGGAAGACATGTTCAGAACTTTAGACTGGAAAGGACGTGGCCTAAATATAAACGGCGAGTACATTTCACACCTTAGATTTGCGGACGACATCGTCATCATGGCTGAAACTGCTCAGGATCTACAACACATGTTGCTCGACCTAGCTGATTCTTCAGCACGCATTGGTGAATTTGGACAAAACTAACTAACTAACTACTATGTTCAATCAACATATCATCCCGGAGCCAATTATGCTACATGGGGTGCATCTCGAAGTTGTTCATGAATATATATACCTCGGCCAAATAGTACAAGTCGGAAAGAACAATTTCGAGAAGGAAGCCCGAAGACGGATACAGCTGGGTTGGGCAGCATTTGGAAAACTTCGTCGAGTCTTTTCGTCGCCTATTTCCCAAAGCCTTAAGACTAAGCTCTTCAATGAGTGCGTCCTACCCGTTATGACTTACGGAGCCGAGACGTGGACACTGACGGTGCGACTGATCCACTAATTTAAAATCGCTCAGCGAGCCATGGAAAGGGCTATGTTAGGAGTTTAGCCCAAAGAATAAGCAAACTGAAGTGGCAGTGGGCAGGTCACATTTGTCGCACGTCTGATTCCCGATGGGAGAAACGTGTCCTGGAGTGGAGACCGCGTCTCGGCAAATGTAGTGTAGGACGCCCTCAGGTTAGGTGGGGCGACGATATACGCAAAGTGGCTGGCAGTGGTTGGCAACGAATGGCCGAAGATCGAGCTCAGTGGCGTGCCAAAGGAGAGACCTATGTCCAGCAGTGGACGGAGATAGGTTGATGATGATGATGATGATGGTAATAGCTTCGCCATCTATTCCATTTAGGACGTGAACATAACGGTGAGCCGAGGCTAACAGCCACTGCCGACTTAAATGCCGTCTAGAAAAATGCGTGAAGTTATATTATGTGTGTTATGCTTGTGAAACAGTTGGCGGGTCCAATAAAATATATGGGACATACGTAGTTAAATAATCAATAGTTATCACAAATAACTTCCTAAAAGATTACCGAAAAATCATGCGTGTGTAGGACGTGACAGTGTTTCCACAATAAAATTATGAATAAGGCATTAATTGATAATAATGTCAAAATCTAAATTGTAAAAGTCTAAAAACTGAGGCATAAAATTACTGAGTAAAACATAATAGAGTTCAAGGCAGAGAGTGGAGTGGTTTTAGCCAATTAAAAAACATTGCAGTAATCAAGAAAGTAACAAATGAAAACAATATCATTATCAAGCTTTATTGTAACCATTTCCCTGTAAACTGTGAATATTTTCCCTGATCAATAATGCGTTACTAACAAAATAATATTACCTAAAGTGTCAGATTTAATCATATCGATTCCAATAAAAATAAACCTCGATCACAGTAGGTACAAAACAAAATTTTGAAACTCAACAATTTTATCGATAAACAGTAAGCCCATCACTACGTGTTAAGCGAGCAATGTCAGGGTTTATTATGAGCGGAACTGTCATCGGATGCCTATTACGTTCAATTGCCTCATAAATTCCAGTACCGAGGCCTTCTCATGTTATGAAACATTTATGACAATTCTGTAGTTACTAGTTAATATATATATATAAATATATAGATATAAACAAAGATATCGTAGAAGTTGTTTATTGTTGAAATAATCTTTTAAATATTCAATTCAAAATTGATTTATTTTATTTAATATAACACCAATAATCTTTTTTGTACCTTCAGACATTTAATATCCAAGGAGCTATACTTACCCTTCCTTGTTCCACCCAATGATATCATCAAATTCATAATAATCATTTTAATAATATGTATAGTCTAGATAAGAATCGTATGTCACGAGCCATAAAAACCGATGAGCATGTACGACAAAAGTTATAAAAGTTGACGAAACAATTGAGGTTTGTAAGAGCCGTGCCTTATAATGATGGTTTTGTTCTCTCATGAAGTTAGTGAGCGTTGTCTAGAAATTTAAGCATTCTTAATATATTTTTTTTATTTTGCCGGTCATACTATAAATTTGAAACTATATTTCTTACCCGGCGTAAAAAAATAATATTGATTCACTATAAATATACATCTTTTATGGGATGGAAGGGCAAAAGAGCTAACTTGATGGTAAGCAACTACTCACCGTCCATAAACACCGTGGTGCGTTGCCGTCCTTTAAAGCAGTGGGAGGGGAAAGTTAGGCGAAAGGGGTTCGGGCCTCCAGATATCTCCCTCACCGAACAAAACGCGGCAGAAGCCACTTCACACCGATATACCGAGAGGTCATGGTATTACACCAGTCGAGCCGGCCCTTTCATGCAGCGAATTACAAGACTCTACCACAGTTAAAGCTATAAGCATTTCGCAGTAATTGTCAATAAAGTATCTATAGATCAGTTGGTTCGATCCCCGGGGGACAACAAAATCTCATCGTGTAATACCTCTCACAGAATATTATTTGATATCAAGTATCCTTATCCTTCATAAGATTGGATTTTAATTAAAATCCCCTTCACTGCTTCAGAGCCTTCATTGAAAAGGGCTATTAAACTGAGTTTTATAATTACAAAAAGCCATAATTATAAATAAGTACAACATTTAACGTTAATCCAACATATATTTAGCTGATTTAGATATAAATTTATGTAATATATAAAAAAAAGATACCCAATAGCATCTTATTATGTTTAATCTTTTTTGTTTAGCGTTTCCAATTTATTTGGGATTAGTACGATCGTAATGAATATGTAACATGGGTTAATTGAAAAAAAAAAAGAAAAATAATGACACTTGCCTCGAGTCTTTTTGGTTATATTGCGTAATTGTTTTAGATTATATCCAAAAGTTGAAAAAGATTTAGCATTTGGAAATTATATTATTCTGAGAATCAGCCTTAAGTGAGAAGTTACTTTTAACCGACCGCGCCAGAAGGATGGTTAAATTTTGTCATGTCTATGTACGAATAATAATTGTCAAATGTAGCTAAATAGGTTTGATATTACATAACTTCACGCCTTTTCTACTCGAAGGTTTACGGTTATGTTTACGTCCCAAATGGAATAGGTGGTGAATCTATTGTCATACCAGGCACAAAATTTTCAGTCATCGATATTTATCACACATAACTTAAGAAAACAATTTCGAAAAGTAATTGGTGTGCGCTAGGATTCAAACCCGCGACTTCTTGATTCAGAAGCGGGGTCCTCGACCACTGGACCACCGAGACTAAACCAGCGAGGTTGGATATAATTTTCTTTTAATATACTAGTTATTACACAAGGTTTCGCACGCGTAGATGAAGTTATTTCCAAGTCATGGATGTATCACCAGTATTGTGGAACGTTTTATTTAGTTTAGACCAAAGTTTGGTTAAAATAACATTAAAGTGTTTTATATTTACAATAACAAGACCAAATAAATTAATTACATGATTTACAACACATTATACAATTAAAAAACTAGCCGAAATTAAATTTCTCAGCATCTCGTTCTACTGGCAGCGTGCCCAGATGACTGGCCACATTGCCACGCTGAATAGCACGCTGGTCTTCTGGTCGCGAGAGGCCTCGATCAGTCTCATTAAAGTGAAAGTATTATTCCAAAGGAATATATATTATTACTTAGCAGTATGAAATAAAAGCCTATCCACAAAATTTTCTAACACTTTTTTATTTCCTAATTCGTTATTGTACCTTCAAAAAGCGTGGATTTGCGTTTAACACTGATTCTGCGTTGTAGATAAATTTACATGAATAATTGAACATTTTGGTAGATATTTATCATTTTAAATTTATATAAAAAAAGAAACCCACATAATCTGCAGGTCGCGGTTACTGATAAATGAATAAATTTTATTCCTCAATCAACACAGCAGTTGCGTTGCAATATATTTGCGGTAACTGTAACTGCAAGCGTTTATTGCGTGGTAAAAATCAAACGAGATTTTAAAATTAATCCCCAAATCAACCGTTTCCGATAAAAAATTTTGTACAATCGTTATTTACAAATAGTGCGTAACGTATAACGTGTTATATATATAACCGTGAAAACTTAGGCGCCATCTTTATTGTTACTTTTTTACAGTTTATTACTGATTTTTCTAAATATACCCGTTTCGTTAATGTACTGAAGGATTCGGTTTAGGTATTAAATATAAATCATTTATAGGTTACAGGTTATTATATGTGGGTGAAGTATATGGTTGTTTGTGAAGATTATACTTTCACATTCTCAATACTTGATGGTTGTTTGTATTTGATTTATTGTTTCTGTAATTGTTACGTAAACGTAATCACAGTAAACCTAATTTTTAACCGGTGATATACCACGACCTCTCAGAATATCGCCGTAAAGTGACTCATGCCACGCATCGCTCGGTGAGACAGGTATCCGGAAGCGCAATCTCTTACCCTCTCCCCTTTCAATCCCACTTCCGACCCCTTCCATATACCATTGTAAGGCCGGCAACGTAACTGTAACACTATCTGGGTTCAGGAAAAATATAATTGATGGCGATGGCATGGCGACTAGGCATTTTCTAGTAAAAAAGAAAGAAATAAATATTAGTATCCTTTGTTTAGTTTACATAACGCAAGAATTTAGTTGCGAGGTAGGCAGAGAGAACGGAGCGCCAAGAGGCACGATTCTTACACGCCTCACTCGCTTCGTTGACTTTCATAACTCTTTTCATGAACACGCGTCGATTTTTGAGGCTCCTAACATCACCTTTCTCCAGAACACGTTCTATTTGGTCATGGAATGTGTGTCTTGGCCGTCCTCGACTCCTACATCCATCCGCTTTTGCATTGTATGATGATGATTGAATGATGCAAGACTGACCAAGCAGATAGCTTGGTCAGTCTTGCATCATTCTTTCTTTCTACATGTCCGAACCATCGGAGCATGCCCTTTCTTACTTTTACTGTGTTGTGTGTATTGTGTTCAAAAGTATTATTAAAAAAAAGTAAAAGTATAAGTTGTGTAAATGACGTAATGACATACCGGATGGGCCTGTCCATACGATTGGCAGAAGATACAACAAGTAAATACACTGTCGAATGCGGTGACAGAAAAAAAGTCTGAAACATTTTTTTTTTTCATTTTCAACAAAGCCCCGAAATGGCGCTCTACAACGTTTCAATATTGTATTGTTTGGAAACCTTATATTTATTTACTTTGATGTTCGCAAAATGAACATTCTATAATCCAGTAAGGCCGACTTGGAAAATAAATAAGTTTTATATATAAAAATATTCGGTTTGAAGTTTACAAATAAATATAAATACAATTTAGGAATCTTTTCTTTTTGTGCCTTTTTTTCCTATCTTCATTAGTCTGTAGTTCTGTAGTAGCCAAAGGAACGACACAGAGAATAAATAATTTTGGTCGTATGATAAATAATAATAAAAATAATAATGATATAGCCTTTAGGATTATATTGCGTTTATTTATTACCCATTTATATTCACTTCGCGACGCGAGCAGTTCTGTTCCACATCACACCTGCCACCTGTCTAATATCATCATCCCACCTTTTCTGTGGTCTGCCTCTCTTCCTCTTACCTTCCCTTGGTTACCATCTTGATATCTTTTTAATAAAATAAATATATACATACATACATACATATTTTTATTTATTTATTTATTTATATATGCTTTATTGTACACACAAGAAAAAAATACAGCTACATAATAAATACTTATACACTACATAACTTCACGCCAAATCCCTCGCGGGGTAGGCAGAGAGAACAGAGCGCCATAGGGCACGATTCTTACACGCCTCACTCGCTTCGTTGACTTTCATAACTCTTTTCATGACGCGCGTCGGTTTTTGAGGCTCTTCACATCACCTTCCTCCAGAACACGTTCTATTTGGTCATGGAATGTGTGTCTTGGCCGTCCTCGACTCCTACATCCATCCGCTTTTGCATTGTATATCTGCTTAGTCAGTCTTGCATCAACCATTCTTTCTACATGTCCGAACCATCGGTGCATGCCCTTTCTTACTTTTACACCGACACTCTCTTTCAAACCAACTTCCTTCCTTAAAACCTTGTTTTCTACGCGGTCAGCGGGAGTCACTCCGCAGATTAAAATAAATATATAAGATATATTTAATAAACAAATATATATAAATAAAATAAATAGAACAGATTATTTAATAGTCATAAAAATGTGTGTACTTCCGAAGGTTAGTACAAATTTAATTCAAAATTTTCTCGTCTTTTGTTGGACTGTGTCAGATGTGGGACTGAAAGCGAGCGACGGTGTCACAAGGCCGCTAGTATCTTTTAATGACCAAATTGATTGTGTCCTATCGGACCGGATATTTTTTTATGGGATAGGAGGGCAAACGAGCAGGCGTGGCACCTGATGGTAAGCAACTAACGCCGCCCATGGACACCAGCAACACATATAGTCTTACTGTTGCGTTGCCTACCTTTAAGGGATAGGGGATAGGAAAGGATGGGGAAAGGGGGTGGGCCTCCGGGTAACTCCCTCACCGAACGAAACGCGGCATGAGTCACTTTACGTCGGTCTTCTGAGAGGTCGTGGTATTTCACCGGTCGAGCCGGCCCATTCATACAGCGAACTGCTAAAAAAAAACAAAGCAGCTTGTGAGTTTTATAATACTAGAGTCTCATGGCATTCTATTGACCTCAGGATATGGTTTTTCATATCTTGTTCATAATTTAAATATTATTTATAAAACGTTACGGTTTGAAGAATGCAAAATTTCTTCGTTTATTTTCACAATTAGTATTCAAAGTACACTCGTTTTTATACAGATATATCACGCGATAGTATTTATCAATGCGAACGAATTGAGAACTTGAACTAGCATTTTTTTTTAAATCGACTTATTATAGAGAACACAAATTACAGCACCAGACCATTTTATCAAGACCGCTGGTATGTTGAATATTTTAATGGCTCGCCCCCGGACTTGGATGACATTAGAAAAGAATAAAATGGAATTAGCAACACAAAGGCCGGGCGGGAACGAGAACTGAATAAATTCCTCATACATGACTTTTGTAGTGGGGGGGAATTCACCGCAGATAAATTAGCCAGAGAAAAAATTACAATAAAAAAAATACTATTAGCTACATAAAGTATAAACTCTTTTGGAACTAAGTTTATAATATAGTTTATTTATAGTTGTATCTAACATTTTAGCTATCTTTATTAGAATCATTTTTATTTGTGGAGCAGTTCCGTAATCAGTTTTCTGTTTAAAAGGTCTCAAATTCGTGATAAATGTTAAGTTGATGATTAACAAAATTATGTTTGAGTTTGAGATTACACATTGCCTTTGCCTACCCCTTCAGATGTTGATAAAAAGGTACGTTTAGTAATTTACGTTTCAATCACAACAAATTTCAAATTATGCATTATTTATTATTGCAATTTAACTATAACAATAAAATTGAACTTCGGACGAGTAATCTTCGGTAGAGTTAGTGGAATACCGTAAATTATTTAAGTGCTCATTAAAACCATGCTTCAAGTATAATCAAAGAACTGTTTTGTGGGGCAGAAAATAAATTAATAATTGGCTTTCACTGTAAAATTCAGTTGATCGCTTCAACCAGGTTTTACGGGCAGTTGCAAAAAGTCCCTTCGTATATATAAAATTCAAAATGGTTATTTAAATTGTAACTAATTCTTGTTTCTTGTCTCTTGTTTTATTGTTTTGTTGATAATATTGAAAGACTTTACTATATTTTAGAAAAAGATAAAATATGGCAATGATTCATACAACGCCCTCTAGCTCTAAATAAATCAGTTAACTTTGTGATGGTTTTACTGAAAAATGTATTACGAATTCAGTCGTGAAGTGGGGAACGAACGCCTCTCACCTTTGCACAGTGGTCGTTATACTAGACCACGCCATATTTCCCTCTCCGACTTATTCAAAAGGTATGATTTGCCTATTTAAATTTTAACACGTTGACTCACTCGACCAAGTACTCTAAGCCCCAGATTTATCCCATTTTTAATATACCTAGTTCTTATCCGTTTCTTTGTTTTCGTTGTATTTCGGCTTCGTTAGTATATCAGCTCAGTCGAGGAACGTTACAATCACAATTTACTTTCCATGATCCAATTTTTACTGTTATAAACGTCAAAAAAATTAATGAGGCATGTAAAAGTTGTGTCTTTTTTATGGGATAAGAGGGCAAACGAGCAGGCGTGTCACTTGATGGTAAGTGACCAGTGCCGCTTTATGGACACCTGCAACACATATAGTGTTACAGTTGCGTTGCCGACCTTGAGGGAGTGGGATGGAGTAGGATGGAGGAAGGGATGGGGTAGCGGGGGTGGGCCTCCGGGTGCCTCTCTCACAGAACGAAACGCGGCATGAGCCACTTTACGCCGATTTTCTCGGAGGTAGTGGTATTTCACCGGTCGAGCCAGCCGATTCATGCAGGGAACTGCTTGGCTTTACCAGTCTTCAGGCGCCCTGTCTTTATGACTTGGCTGACTTGGCATGACGTTGTGTTGGTGCTCTAGTTTTCCCCAATCTGATATCATTTAAGACATACTCCTACTTTTAATGCAACAACATGTAGTCCCATATAACTTACGGGACATGCAATGTACATCAGACTGTAAAATATTTCCCTACAGTCTGATGTTTACAAAGTAAACAGACCCTACTTCTTCATAATATAAGTCTACTTTGACTGACAAATGTTGTACTAACAGAGTAATCTTGTGCCTCGTGTAATCGAATATTGTATTCTCATAGAACAACAGTTCTGACAACAGTCTCTAGAGAAATGTCAGAAACTAGTTACATAGTTGACAGGCAGCTGACACCGCAACATGTAGATAGAGTAACAAGAAGATGGATATAATAAGAGAAGATTTAAATGCCAACAAAATATCGTCGTCAAGAAAAGACGTCATTACAAATTTATTTATTACTTTTTTTTAATTTAATTATTTATTGTAGTGTGATGATGTCTCGGTGTGACGATGGGTCGGCGGGGTGCTCGACCGCTGGATCAGTGGTTGAGCACCCTGCTTCTGAATCAATAAGTCATGGGTTTGAATCCTGGCGATGACTTTTCATCCATCAATGACTTTCCAAATTCATTTCGGAAGTTATGTGTGGTAAATATCGACGACTGAAAACTTTGTGCCCGGTGTATGGCAAAAGGTTCGCCACCTATTCCATTTGGGACGTAAACATAACGGCGAGTTGAGGCTTAACAACCGCTGCCTACAACTTCGCGTAGGAAGAGGCGTGAAGTTGTGTTATTTTTTAACTTCACAACTTTCTTTACTCGGAGGTGTTTTACGTCCTAAATGAAATAAATAATAGGTGCCGAAACCAATTGCTAAACACCGGGCACAAAGTTGTTGATTATCTATATTTGTCACATATAACTTACATACATACATAACTTCACGCCAAATTCCTTACGAGGTAGGCAGAGAGAACGGAGCGCCACAAGGCACGATTCTTACATACCTCACTCGCTTCGTTGGCTTTCATAACTCTTTTCATGCACGCGCGTCGATTTTTGAGGCTCCTAACATCACCTTCCTGTAGAACACGTTCTATTTGGTCATGGAATGTGTGTCTTGGCCGTCCTCAACTCCTACATCCATCCGCTTTTTGTATATCTACTTAGTCAATCTTGCATCATCCATCCTTTCTACATGTCCGAACCATCGGAGCATGCCCTTCCTTACCTCTACACCGACACTCTCTTTCAAACCGACTTCCTTCTGAAATTCTTTCAAGAAAACAAAGTTATAAGGATATAACTTTGTTTTCTTGAAAGAATTTCAGAAAGTCACTGGCATGGGCCCGGAATTAATTCTACGACTTCTTGATTCAGAAGCGGGGTATTTATTTCATTATTTTTTCATTTAATCACTACTCTTTATTCAATCTGAAACTTCGCATGGATACAGTAACTTTGTATTTTTTTTGTTTTTCAGTTTGTAGTTACTGTAAGCAATAGTATCAAGATAAAAATATTTTGTATTTCATTAGGAGGTAATGATTAGAAAATGACGAATGTTTTTCGTAAACCTTCGCATGGATATGAAGGTTAAGATTTGACTGAGCTTACGTAATATTATTATTATTCATAGAAATCCCACTCTAATCAATTTTCTTTCATGGCCTTACCTGCTTCCTTATTCTTTTTTTCCATGTGCTAGGGTTGTCACACTTATTAAAATTATATTGATATTTTATATTATTTAACTTTCGATTTATTGAATCTATAAATTTATTATCAATGAATCCCATTTCGTTAGCATATTTAAAAAAAAAAAAATTAAAAAAAATTAAACTCAGAAATCACTATTTTTTTAGAAATATGTCTTAATATATTATAGTCGTAGCGGTGATCTGGAGGTCGAGCACCACACTTCTGAACTAAGATGTCGTGAGATCGAATCCGAGCTCAAAGCAATGACTTCTTAGAAATGTTATCGGAAGTTATGTGTGATAAATATCGATGATTGGCAACATTGGCAATAGGTGGCGACATTAAGTTTTGTAACCTATTTCATTTGACGATCGAACACTGTATCCCTTACATCACAGACACCTTAAATTACAGAAAATGCTACCACAAAATATTGGTGCACTGGTAAAACGACCGCTGAGCAGCGGTTGAGTACAAATATTTCTAATGAATAGCGCTTTTTGTATGGCATCTAAGCATTTCTCTATATAATAAATATTTAAAAAAAAAACTGAAATTTCTATTCAATAACTGAAGCATTCAGTTGCTTACTTAAAAAACTAGATGGCGCTGTGCTATACATATTATCACCTATTAGGGGCGTAAAAATTTACAGCCTATTCTTTCAGAGACAGCCCCCGGTTGTAAACAAGACAATAATTCACGCGGCACTCGGCGACACATATCGAATATGTAATTCTATAACGTCAGACATATAAACCTGAGGGAATGGTGGAATAATGCAACATGTTGGAACATGTCTTGAGAATAAGTAGCAGGTTGTACGTACTCAGGTCTTTACTTGTCAACCGGCGTTACGTTTTTAGTGCGAGATGGGATATTGCTATTATACCTTTTTTTTGTGGTAACGTCGTCTCACGTGTACAAATCAAGAGGAAACATTTATTTTCTTTCTGGTATTCTTTTTATGGAGTAGGAGGACAAAGAGTAAATGGGTCACCTGTTGGTAAACAACTACCGCCGCCCATAGAAAACTTATAACACAGATAGTATTAAAGCTGCCTTGTCGATCTTTAAAGTAGGAGAGAGAAGGGGAAGGGGAGGTGGGTTTCTCCGGATATCTCTCTCACTGATCGTAACGAGGCATGAGCGGCCACTTTACATAGATATTATGAGAGATGGCGTGGTATTTCAGCGTCGAGCTGACCCATTTATGCAGCGAACTGCGTAGATTTACCATTCTCGAAATGGTCATTGTATTGTAAATAATATTATTGATAAAAGAATGTAAGTCACTGTTACAGAAATTTTAGTTATGATTTGAGTGAATTTATGGTAAGGCATATTATCTAAATGGTTGGTGCTTAGCTTGAGAGGTGTTTTTTAAGAGATTTCTCGCCTTAAGACACTGTTGGTAAAAAGTTCTAAATTAATCTCCTGTTTACTCCTTTACTCTGAATAAATTTGAGTTTCGGGTTAGATGTAGTTAGACTTTCAGATTATGGATAAAGTGTAATTAAATTAGACGTTATACAGTATATAATTTAACAACAGTGAGAAGTAACAAATTAATTGCATTATTTACAATATATGCAATTAATAACTGGCTGAAATCAAATTTCCCCGCATCTCGGTTTATTAGCAGCTTGCCGAGAAGACTGGCTGCATTGCCACGCTGAATGGCAATGCTAATCCTCAGTGCAAAGAATAGACCAGACTTCTAGTTGCGAGAGGCCTCGATCAGTCTCTTTGCAAGATCTTTATAGGGTGCACGAGCATTCTGCCCCATGTCCCTAGAGTCTCAACCCCAAACGGTGAGATTTGAGATTAGCTGCTGTAGCATATAAAAAAATAATATTAATCTATAATTCTCGAGGTGTTATCTCGAACCAATTGTTGAATATAATTTAATAGAATCGTTAAGATTTTAGATTCAGATTTATTTTAGATTTCAAAAAGGTGTATTATAATTATTTTTATTCGCTGAATAAGGTATTAAAATTAATTTTGACCTTATTTATTTTATTTTATAAGCTTTTATTTACCTTGCACTGTATGTATGTATGTATGTATGTATGTATGTATGTAAGTATGTATGTTCGGTGGAATCTTGTAACTCAATTTTGAAGTAGATACCTTCAACCGATTGAGCTGAAATTTTGTATACACGTTTACTTTGGATGACAATGCATGATATAATGTATGACATTATTCTATATCCAATATGGCGGACGACCCAAGATGGCGGAATGGATATTTTTAATGCATTTCTGCAATATGGGTATCAAATGAAAGGGTTTGTTGAGTGTAATTCAAAATATAATATGACGTCATTCTAAATCCAATATGGTGGAATATCCAAGATGAAGGAATATATATTTTAAGCTTTCGTACAATATGGGTATCAAATGAAAGGGCTCATTGGGAAAACTAAAAAAATAATGTGACGTCATTCTAAATCCAATATGGCGGATAATCCAAGATAGAGGAACAGTTTTTTTTAATGCATTTCTACAATATGGGTATCAAATGAAAGGGCTTGTTAATAGTAGCTCGAAAAATAATGTGACGTCATTCTAAATCCAATATAGTGGAATAAATATATGCGTTTCTACTATATGCGTATCAAATGGCCCTTTCATTAAAGAGTTATATGAGAACTTCAAAAACTATGTCTCGGTGGTTCAGTAAACTAGCCCGCTTCTGAATCAGGAAGTCTTGGGTTCGAATTTGGCCTCACACCAATGTCTTTCGAAATTTCTCTCGAAAGTCATGTGTGATAAATCTTTTTGACTGACCACTTTGTGCTCGCTGTATGGCAACAGTGGTAGAGCCCAGCAATTCACTGTATGAATGGAATGGCTCGACCGGTGAAATACCACAACCAGCTCACGGCGTGTTTCTTTAGGTGAGAGAGGTACCCGGAGGCCTACTCCCCTTTCCCATCCCTTCCTACTCCCATATCCTATATCCTACTCCCTTAAAGATAAGATAATACGATAAGATAAGACGTAAACATAGCGGCGAGTCGAGGCTTAATAGATGCTGCCTACACCTTCGGGTAGAAAAAGGAGTCGAGCTATGTTATGTTATTAATTAATGTTATAAACAAATTAGATTGTGTATAAATATTATATATATCATAGGGTTTTCAATATGAGCGGCTAGATACTAGTGGCCTGCTTGTTTGGGCAGTGTCAGTCAATCTGTTGTTTACTATTCAGTCACTGATGCCAAATCACCATGTCAAGATACAGGGTTAAGCGGCGCGTCCAAATTTATAATCAAAATGAGTTAGTGCTAACATTGAGAACCTTACGACCACTTTACGGCTGAGGCGGTAGTCCATCACAGTCGACGGCTTTCCGTTGACCTATGTTTTAATAGTTAACAGTGTTTTAATTGTGGTCAGCCACGCAATCTGCTGCATGAATGAGCCGGTTCGACCGGTGTAATGCCATGCCCTTTCAGGATACCGACGTAAATTGGACAGGATTTAATAACTTTAACATGATTGCTACACTAACGGATTCTATATAGGTATTATTAGAATTAAACACAGTGGATGGTGGGAACGAACTATAACTTTTATTACAACTCACTCCTATGTTACACTCAGGTCAGCAAGTATAAAGTACTGATTAAAACAACAGATGGCGTTACACATCACAAGTAGTTAAACATATTTTGTTATTAAACAACAGTCCCACATAACAAAATTAAGTTGCAAAATCAACAAATAAGTAACAAAAAAATTTGTTTACTTAGGCTCGAAACTCTTTGCTGCTGGTCAAGCATACGCGGCCTTAAGTAGAGAAAAGACTTTAGGAGGTCTCCTTATTGAAGAGTTGGACTGTTCGAAATTAACTGGCAAATGACCTTGTAACAATGATGCTTTGAATGAGATGAAGAGACTGAGAAACTTACCCATCGATAACTAAAAACTTGAAAATAATTTAAAGAAAAAAACTTTTTTAAAGAAGTTTTTATTTAAACGCTCTAAAAAGAATAAAATAATTTTAACCTTATACATTTTAACTATCAACTTATAACCTTATTATATACAATTTATGTGATAATAAAAGCTTGTCGCTATGTTCAACCCAACCCTTCCCCCCTCCTCTTCCCATCCCAATTCCAACCCCTTCCATTTCCCATGGAAAGGGCCGGCAACGGAACTGTACCACTATATGGGTGTCCATATATATGTTATAAACCAAAAAAATATATTTGGATAATGCGATCCGTCACAGTAATCATTAAATCTGAAAAAATATTTCCAGATGGTTATGGATAGCCACTGATAGGTAATTAAACATAGCGACAAGCTTTTATTATCACATAAATTGTATATAATAAGGTTATAAGTTGATAGTTAAAATGTATAAGGTTAAAATTATTTTATTCTTTTTAGAGCGTTTAAATAAAAGCTTCTTTAAAAAAGTTTTTTTCTTTAAATTATTTAAACTTCCTACTTCCTTTTTTCGATAAAATAACTTCATTAAAATTGCTTTTAATACTATTACAGTTTGTTACACCCATATATCTAATAACTTCTAATAACTTTTTCCCTATTTAAGATCAAAGTTTAACCATTCAAGTTTACCTATTATAGTTTAAAAAGTGAACATACAATGACAGTTTAGTAATAGGGTTCTGTTATCACCTATATTAGAAACGGTACCCTGGTAGAAGCAAATGAAAACCCAGACAACGATCTAAATATAGCTTTTCAAAGCTATAAACTAGCTCAAAGTTCAAAAGTGTTTGCTGTATATACATAGTTAGTTATAAAAAGGAGGTAACATTTTAAACCGTGAGATTTTATTTGCAATAACAAAGTTTCTAAAAAGTGCTTTTAAACGATAAAGAACTTTTATATATTCCGAGGAAATGTTTCTACACTACAAATGCTTCAGAGAATAGTGTGTTGTTAATCTTGTTAGAAAATTATTTTCAAATGCGGATATAGTTTTTAGTGAGAATTAATAAGGTGTTGTTGCACGCTTTTAATACACAGCTATCTAAACAACTAGATAGCTATCCCTACAACAGTGGTAGAATTTTCCACTTCGCTGCATGAATAGGCCGGCTCGACCGATGAAATACCGCAACCACTCGGAATATCGGCGTGAAGTGGCTTGTGCCGCGTTTTGTTCGGTGAGAGAGGTATTCGGAGGCTGTAACGCGGTCGGGGGTATATAAAATAAAATCGCTCGACAATTAATTATTAATTTTTAATATCGAGTTGCTCCTCAATTTGTGGCTACCAAATCTTAAGAAGGGAGCAGGTACGACCTGATGCCGAGTGACCCGCGAAGGCTCACTGCAGGGGTGTCCCGGTGCTCCACTGAAGTCTCCTCCCAGATGTTGGCGGGCTGCCTTTCACTGTCAGTTGGTCGACAGGAAAAGTGGAAGAAAGTAGATGTGAAAGTAGAGATGAAATTGAGGTGAAGTCGAGGTAAAGGTAGAGGGCAGCCGATCTGGAAAACAGCCAGTAACAGCCCCTGAGCATCCCCATTCACTGGCATCGACAATCAGTGCCACCACCGACCCCCATTTCTCAGAATGGGTAGACAGTGGTGTTACATGCCAGTAATTTGGAAAATGCCCAGGGTGGATCAAGCATATAACCCTACAATACATAAACATAAATATAAATTTGGAAAAGAGTTAGATTAACAAACTATTAAGCAACATAATTAATAATGTAGGTAGGTTACTACTACCTACTTGATTTGTAAAATTATCTTAATTGTACAGAATAATTTATATAGGAAATTACTGTAATATATATAAAAATAATATGCTGCTATTAGGAGAGTCTGAAATGAATGAAATTATAAACTTTAAGATGAGATATGTGATTATACTCTTTTCCATGATAATGTAAACTACATGAAATATTTTTAATAAATTAGGCACATCAAGCTCACGGCACTGCAGGCAATAATATCTTAGCTATTAGGGTGAAATAAATTGGTTAAACCACTCACCAATAAAATCAAAAGTTTAGTTGAAGGTTTAGGTTATTCTGGCTCCTTTCTTGGTAATAGTCTCAAATGAAATGGCCGAATATCCCGTCCAATTTCAAAATGTCTGGTCAGTCTGTCATATTAAATAATTACCTACCTACTTTAAAGAATAAGATTTTAGACAAGGCCCGATCCCCTTTCCCCTTCCTTTTTCCTCCTGCTCCCTTAAAAGACGGCAACACATTACGGTGTACATGGGCGATGAGAAGTTACTTACCATCAGGTGAGCCAAAATATTAAACAACTACTGTTGGCGTGATGAAATAGATAATAATTTATTTATTTTTAAATTTAATTAGACCCAAAAACCTCCAGACCCCTAGGAAATATTCATGTTCATCTCAGCAATGTTTATCCTCGGGAAGGATCGAATCCCTCAAACAACAAACAACACTATGAAGTCGATATTGCTCAAATAAGAAAGCAATTTCTCATTCATTAAAACAGTAAAACAGATATAACAAAAAATAATTTATATTTGAATAATTTCACCTTGGGATCAATCGTGGAAAGTAAAAATAATACTCTTTCAATACCTCGAAATGGGATGGCATTGAATTTGATTATATTAGAAATTACGAAAGTTGACTTTGTAATTAGAAATAATGAGATTTGAACGTAAAAAAATATATTGGTAGAAAAGAAATGAATTGAGATAAATTAGTATTATTTTAACATCAGAATTGTATTATCTTTATAAAAAGTATGTAAGTAACAGCCAGATGATTTGTTTGACATAGAAGTATACCAATAAAATTATTTTATCAATTAATTTATTTAAAGATAAAATAATTGTAAAAATACTAAAGCTGCGAAACTTTTTAAAAATTAAATCGAAACCAAAATAAAATTCTAAAAATAAAATAATAAATTTAAAAAAAATAATTTGATTTTATCTATGGAACGTGGATTCACAAACAACAGAACCTGGATTAATTTTGGAAAAGTATTTGATACTCATCCAGCTGTTCATATTATATAATATTGAGTTTGAAAAATCTTTTCAAAAATTCGCGAAATAACGTGAATTTTTGTTTGCTAAGAATAATCTTACAGCAATGTCAAGAAAGTTCTTAAACAAATTCATAACAGTAATAAATAAAATCGATTTTATATAATTCGATTTTGTATAACCAATAAATCGTTTTATTGGTTATATAAGATTGGAAATCAATCTATCGAGTTTCGTATAGCAAATAAATTATTCATTGGTGTTTAAAAGCCTCAAGTTGCGCACACATTGGAAATGTATTTAAAATTTTAAACAAACTTGTTGGCAAGTTAAATTGTTAGCGTCTGTAGTTCCTGTACAACCTTTGAAGAATGCTTGAAAACAACCAACCACAGATTGAGTGCAAAGTTGGAGCGAGGTTAACTAAGTATTGTTTTATACAAATGTACCTACGTTTAATGTAATTATTATTATTGGATATGTCCTAAATTAAGTGTGAGGGATGAAGGAAATACACAAAATAAAAATAATATCGTAAGACAAACAACTGGTTCTGTCTTGGCCCAAATAAAATAGTGGTAATTAGCAAGTTATCTAAATGTTGCAGAAAATCTGACAGATAGATTGATGTTGATAATATTACGATTTTTTTAAACATCGAAAAAAAATTTGCGATCCGAGTTATAAAACCGATGCCTTCTCTTCTCTTCTCTCTGGAACCCTTCGGGTAAACTTCGGGTAGAAATAAATGAATTGCCATTTTTCTCAGAACTTTTTCATTATTTTGTATGAATAAAAACATTCTTGGAAAATAATAAAAAGGATATTGGTATGAAATGAATATAATATAGCGTACGTTCAGAAATATAAATAATATCATGTTTCCTAAAGTCATTTTAATAAAACTTCGTTTTATATATCCCACTTTATCAGTTCAGTAATTTGAAATGGTCTATTTATTTAATACAAGTAATAAAAATTATTGCTTATATCATGTCCCTGGAAAAATATAAGTTGTGGTTAATATATTGGAAATACGATGATACCACGAAAAAAACTAATGGTTTTTATTTCCATAGAAGTTGCGAGTATTGTTAGTTTAGCGACTTTTTTGATCCTACAAAACTCCATACTACGAATCAAACTTATGTATTTTTAAAAAAGAAACAGCCATTCTTCTTCTTTGTCCATAACTCTCTTTTATAGGATTTGGCAACAGATGAGCTAACAACGTACCCAAAGTTAAGAGGCTACCGCCACTCACGTAATCGTCGATTCAAGATGCACATACTGCCAAGGAACTTGCCAATAAAATCACCCCCTCATGAACCTGGGGACATAACTCTGACCCACAGGAAAATAACAAGTTTATTTAGTTACGGTTCTCTGTAAGGAAGTGGTGCTTCCCCATTCTGGCTTCTCCATTAGGACGATAAATCTCCCAGCGACCTACCTCTGTTTTACTACCAAAAAGCTACGGAATGGATATTGGACAAAGCATTTATTTAATAGGGTGCAATCCCGTTAAGATGTTAAACTATTTATATTTATTTTCTTTCTATATTATAATTACAACACTGCGATGTTTGTATATTAATAATCTAATATATAAAATTCTCGTGTCACATTGTTGGTTACCATTTTTTTCCGAAACGTCTAGACCGATTCTCATGAAATTTTGTGTACATGTCATTTTTAATTTTTTATAAATTTTAATTTTTTTTATGAAACAAAAAATACAACCCTAAATCTTCACCTTTTTAAGATCGACATAACATAACATAACTTCACGCCTTTTGTTACCCGAAGGTGTAGGCAGCGGCTGTTAAGCCTCGTCTCGCCGTTATGTTTACGTCCCAAATGGAATAGGTGGCGAACCTATTGCCATACCGGGCACAAAGTTTTTAGTCAACGATGTTTATCACACATAACTGCCGAAAATAATTTCAAAAGTCATTGGTGTGAGCCAGTGTCTGGAATCGAACCCGGACCTCTGGATCAGAAGCCGTGTGCTCGACCACTGCGCCACCGAGATTTAAGATCGACCCCTATATTTTATTTGTTGATCCACAACTTATTTTTTTTTTGGCAAGACAACGTTTGCTGGGTTAGCTAGTATTACTATAATACTTTAAACTTACTATATTGTAAAAATATTACTATAGTCTGACAAATAGTTATCACAACGGCAGAGGTCAGAATTAAGTACCACGTAAAAGCTATATGATATTTAGTACGATTTTTATTGATGTATAGCATCTATAATTTCAAATAACCAAAAAAATATATGTATTATTCGTGTATAAAAAACAAAACAAATCGGATATCTCCAATGCTACGAAACAAAATTTTCACATTCAATTAAGCTTTTCCTATAGCATTAGCTAAACTTTGTTCCTTCTTCAAAGGATAAGTTAAATAACTATTTAAGCCAGTACAATTGAACAAAGAAAGAAAGACCGCGTTTTGAAACATTTACTGAATACTATGACGGCAAAATCTATAGGTCTTGTAATAATAAAAAAGTAGATAATTTATTAATATCATTACCTATCTAGTAGGTAGTATTTCATTCATCTTAAACAATATAATATGTCACGGTGATCGAGCTAAGTTTCCAGAAGTCCAGCTGGCGCTGCTAAATCAAGAAGTCATGAGTTCGATTCCAGGCTCACACCAAATAAATCGGATTCGGGGTTAAATTTCCTAAATTATGTGTGATAAATATCGATTAGTGACAAAATTGTGCCAAGTTTACGACAATAGGTTTGGCCACCTATTCTATTTAAGACGTAAAACTTTAGGCTTAACAGCCGCTGCCTACACATTCGGGTAGAAAAAGGCGGTAAGTCATAAATAAATAAAAAGATATTTTATTACTCCCGATCCACAAACTTACTAATCAGGAGAACGAGGTCCCTGAAATGTGAATTTGTAATTTTTGTAAAGTATGGTATGTAGGTGCGTGATCCCCGGTAATGGGTTCAGCTAAACCTTTGATCCCTTCACGAATCTGACGTTTAATTACATCATATCCCCCTTTTACCGCAGCCGGATCATAACACAGGTTGAGACAAACTCGTACAGGGATGACGTTAATTATTTCCAAGTTTAATTTGTGACAGATTTCTATGTAGTTAAATGAATTACTTATTTTTGAAATTGTGAGTTCAGGTCAGCTTTAGTTAACTTTTGAAATGAAGTGAATTAAAAAGATGAGAAACAAATCAGGAACAAAAGAAATCGACACCTCGCATAATAACGGCATGATGTCACAAAAAAGTGTTCTGTAAATTCTACATTTGCAATTTTATTCCTGTAGTCCTGTATTCGACTCATGGTTCGATACATTTCATTTGGCAAGATGGTATTTGACAAAATAAAGACAAAATTTTGAAATGTTTCATTCCAATTAAAAATACGTTAGAATAAATATACCTAGCTAAAGTAACATAATAGCGTCAAGTAAACAGCGTACATTGCATTGTGAGGTGGATTGTGATGTTTGTGTTCAAAATGTTGCTACACATTGTTATAGCTACAGTATTATTAAACAACAGAATTATAAATATATAATTAGAAGATTATATTTTGAATGTGAGTTCTGTAAAATATTAGCTTCTATACCCACATGTTCTTTTATTCACTTCACGTCACTTTTGTGAATTGCCAGAATTGACAAAGAAAGTTTCGAAATACCTTTGATAATTAACTCTATAAAAATCGCCTAATAATAAGAATACTTAAATTGATTACATTATTTACAATATATACAATTGAAAAACTATCTGAAATCAAAATTCTCCGCATCTCGATCTACTGGCAGCGTGCCCAGAAGACTGGTCGCATTGCCACGCTGAATGGCAATGCTAATCTTCTGTGCGAAGAGTAGGTCTATTCTCTGGTCTGGTCTATTATCAGCTAAAAATCACTTCGATAATTATTATTATCTTCGATCGCTTAAAAACTTTATCCAAAAATAAGAATTGACTACTTTTTCCTAAAACTAAAACTAGTTTACTTCCGTCTCATACGTGACCTAAAACTTGTATCCAACATATTTATCATAGGAAGCGTCGGTTCGACCTGAATTGTTGAATGGTTGTCAACGAGATGACATAAACAGAACAAAGGGCCTGTGTGATCTCATATTCCCAAAGGTAACTGTTCTATATATATACCTACTAAGATACGATACGAAGACGTGAAGACGCAAGTTAAGATGGATGGGTCACGTGCAGAGAACGGCTTGAATTAAAATAACTCCTCAAGTTTTCGAAGATGTTTCGTGTGCCAGGTACGGCAACCCAGCCGCAAGTAATGAAATGCTACTGTTGATGACTAGAATTATATAAAAATACCTTTTAAGTAAGATCACAATTTTCACACTGTGGATACCGCAGTAAATTTATACGGATATTGGAACGAAGTTCCTTATCGCGCGTTGTGAAAGGGGGCTAGACGGAAAAAATTACGAAAAGTTGTTACGACACAATACATCTTTTATTGGCTTATTTAGAACAATGTATAACTACCCAAAATGGTCTAGTGGCTGGGATACCTTGCTCTCATACAGGGGGCTCGGGTTCGAATCCCGGTATCGAAACTCTTTTTGAAGTTTTATTTTCCATGTTTTCATATTTTATATATGTTTAGGGCACTTTCAAGTATCGGCTTATTTAGAAAAATGTATAACTACCCAAATGGTCTAGTGGCTGGGATACCTTGCTCTCATACAGGGGGCTTGGGTTCGAATCCTGGTATCGGGACTCTTTTTGAAGTTTTATTTTACATGTTTTCATATTTTATATATGTTTTAGTTGTTTTAGTGTGATGTCGCGACGATTATTTTTGTTGAGTGTATACAGGTTTTTTGTAAATAATAATGAAATGAAAAATGAAAAAATCAAAACCATTGCTACAGTTTCTAGAGGAAGAATTTGATTTAAGAATTAACAATAATCCAGCAGAATCAACAACAAAATATAATACTACCATTGATGCAGTTTCTTCAAGACATTTAAATAAAATAGAAACCCAAACATATGTTTCCTACTTCAGTTACCACAAGCCAAATATTACGAAAATTGAGCCTACTGATTAAGTTTATATTACATTATATTTGTTAATAATAAAAAAAATATTATTATAACTTAAAAAAATTAAATTTTATTACAATTACCTTCACTAATTAATCGAAAGAAACTTCGTTCCATCCGGGTGTCCCTTGACACCTCTCAAGTTTTTTTTTTAAGAAATGGTCAGCGATTAGCGCCACAGGTAGACATTTGCAGACCATTTGTAGACCATTGTAACTATTGAGCCCAAAGTGTTCATTGGGATGGGATATGTGGAGGCTGGGGATAAAAAGTTCGTCGTTACGTCTTACCGGTAATAACCTACGGTGCCGAAACACGATGGGCTAGTCCACAAATCTAAAGTGGCTCAGCAAGCTATGGAGCGAGCTATGCTTGGGGTATCTCTGAAAGATAAGCTCAGGAATTAGTATATCCGCCAGAGAACGGGGGTAACCAACATAGCTCGTAGAATAAGCTCGCTGAAGTGGCAATGGACTGGTCATGTCTGCAACAGGCTGATGATGATGATGGGGATCAAAAGTGGAAGTGTCTTCAGATACCTTCCTCATCCAACAAAACGTGCATCAATACAGCAACGTATATCAATACGTTGATCATTTAAAAGTGATATTTAATCGGTTGAGCTAGCCCATTCATCCTGAGAACTGCATAGCTCTAGCGCTCTCAAAATTATCTATAAATAAGTTTGCATGTAAAAAAGGTATATCCGACAGAGAGTTCACAATTCACTAACACCCATTGCGATTATTACGAATGTCGGCACTGTGTTTCATTGAATCGTTAAATACAAAAGCCTCGTCCTCTTCAATAGCAAAACGAAAGGCTTTAAGGTTTATTTAATAGCCCGGGCTTATCGGCGACTGTTTCATTTTCAAAATTTAAATACAATTATGCGTTTAAATTATTAATTTAGAATGTCCATTTTCATTTCGGGTAAGATGAGTTTCGTGTAATTTGATTACGATTCGGACCTCTGACTAAATGTGTAATAAATGTCATATTTGAACAGTTTTTGTAATTAGGGGGAATTAGACGTTTTTATCAACAGAAAAGCTGCTGTAAGCTGTGTTGTATATAAAAATAGAATACAATAGCCACTTCGGTAATAATTCACTTGTAAAAGTATCGCCTGTTGAGTGCGAGGTCACTAGTTACGATCCTAATCGAAACACTAAAATTTATGTGGTAGAAGTAATCTTAATAATTGGGGGCAAGTGCTTATGAGATATGCTAGTCAGGAATCATAATGCTTGAACAAATAATAAATCTGATCCAATTCTAATGTCTTCTGATTAAGGGAACTCGGGTTCGATGTTCGTAAGTTATGTGTGCTAAATATTGCGCTTAGCGAAATAATTGGGGGAATCCATGCATAATCACCATTGGCTGGACCCTCAGTTAGTAAAATTGTGAAAGAAGAACAAAAGCAATTTACCATCGTAAATAGTTTTACAAACAAAACTATTAGCTAAACTAATTATTTTGCTTAGACTGAACCAATTGAACCCACTAACCGTTGTTCTCTCGGAAAGCACAATTTATTTTGCGCGCACTTCTAAGAAAAACGCAGGCAATTAAGAGTAAATAAATTGCATTTTATATTCAGTCTCAAAGCGCAGTGAATAAACAATTAAAACACATGTACGTTCCGTTTCTTATTCCAGAACTATGTTTATTACTTCTGCTTCTTCTTAAATAAACTTCATACTTTTAACAGATAAAGTTTCAGGTTTAATATAGTCAAAGCTTTGGCTTTCAATTATGGCAATTACCAGCACTAGTTCTTCTATCTCTTGATTTAATAATAATTATATTTTACACAATAACACTCCCTTTACGCTGATTTATTAGTTCATTCTTCGTATTCAAGTATAAAATATTAAAAATGAAACATACAAAAGTATGACGATAAGTTTTTATTGGTCTTCTATTTACGTTGGCAGTAAAAAGAAGCCGTTTTACATTATGTCTAAACTGGTAGAATCAAATTGCGCATTCTCGTTTTATTCGATGAAAGAGTTATCCCAACCACTTCCCCACATCCCTCTCTATCCCACTTTCGACCATATGCTTATTCTACCGTAACTCTATCTAGTTGCAAGTGTCTATATGCAGCGCCAGTCGCTTAATCAATGACACGCTTGCGGGTTTTCCCCTCATGCTCTAAAAAAATCATCTATCAAAACAATATTCACTATTAGATAAATAACAGTCTCGGTGGCGCAGTGGGCGAGCGCACGGCCTCTGATCCAGAGGTCCGGGGTTCGATTCCAGACACTGGCTCACACCAATGACTTTTCGAAATAGTTTTTGGAAGTTATGTGTGATAAATATCGATGACTGACAAACTTT
Organism: Euproctis similis; assembly: GCA_905147225.2. Classification (NCBI taxonomy): domain Eukaryota; kingdom Metazoa; phylum Arthropoda; class Insecta; order Lepidoptera; family Erebidae; genus Euproctis; species Euproctis similis. The sequence continues at coordinate 3,517,822 of LR990118.1, read as the reverse complement.
GTGCCCGGTATGGCAATAGGTTCGCCACCTATTCCATTTGGGACGTAAACATAACGGCGAGACGAGGCTTAACAGCCGCTGCCTACACCTTCGGGTAACAAAAAGGCGTGAAGTTATGTTATGTTATGTTAGATAAATATTATATAATCTATGTTAAACAGCCAACATTGCGGCCGGAAGTATTAAAATATGCTCTAAGGCTAAGGCCGAGGCATTTTATCGAAAACTCAGACGTGGTACTATTAAACTTGTTTTCCCTTCGCCGGAAGCGAAGTTCTTTTTGAACAGACCGCTTGTTAAATCGCTTAAAATTCATATTCGAAATATTGAACGTTCAGCTCCAAATATTTTATCGCCGGAAGAGTTTTTTAAAGTATTCGCTTTGTATGAGGATTTCAATCGCTTAAATCAAGGAACTACTTTATGTATATAAGTAGTGTATCTGTATATATGTATTTAAATAACTGAACATATATGTATTCATGTATCTATCTATTCCATGGTTCCATATTTTTTTTTTATGGGATAGTAGGGCAAACTAGCAGGCGTGTCACCTGATGGTAAGCAACCAACGCCGCCCATGGACACCAGCAACACATACGAGTATACTAACGTGTTACTGTTGCGTTGCTGACCTTTAAGGGATAGGGGAAAGGAAAGGATGGGGAAAGGGTGGTGGGCCTCCGGGTACCTCTCTCACCGAACGAAACGCGGCATGAGCCACTTTACGTCGATCTTCTGAGAGGTCGTGGTATTTCACTGGTCGAGCCGGCCCATTCATGCAGCGAACTGCTTGGCTCGACCACTGTTGAAAATATAGATTTCGATTTGACGGGTCTCGTGGCACATTGGTAAAAACTACCAGCTGCAGCACTGAGGTCGGGGGTTCGATTCCCACCCGAGCACAAATATTTGTGACAAACATGATTATTTGTGTGCCGTCTGGGTGTTTTTCTATGTATTATAAGTATGTATTTACAAAAGAAAAGTATATATGTATTAGTATCCGTTATCTAGTATCCATAGCACAAGCATTTAGTTGCTTAGTTTGGAACTAGAGGGCGCTGTGTATTGTGTCCAAGATATTATTATTTCAAACAAGTACACCGCATATTTCTCTAATTCAACATGCCCATAAGACCGCATTATTAATAGCCATAACATTTACTATGTACTACTTACCGTCATGTATTCTTTATATGGTGTACAATATAGTGTATTCTATCCTATTCTATTCTAGTGGACACTAGAATTTTGAAATCTTTATTACCTTCATTAGTAGAGCAAAAAAATTCACTGTAGTGTGTACTGTACATGGATGGGCCGGCTCGACCAGTAAAATACCGCGATCTCTCGGAAAATCCACACATTATAGTGGCTGATACAGCGATTAGTTTGGCAAGAGAGGTAACCGAAAGACCATTCTCTTCTTCTTCCTCCTCGGTTCCCTATCGTAGTTTAAAGGATGGCACTGCAACTGTGATTCTCTTGGTGTCTTTGGGCATTACTTGCTTACCATAACATAAAACACTGACTCGTTTGACATCTTTAGCCATTAAAAAGAAGCAATAAATAGCCGTCAAATCTGTTACATTTAAAGTATATGTATATCAAACCATACATGAATCATACATACTACATACATTATTGTTATTATTTATGTTTAATAGTTGAAAAATAGTATCTGGCACATGAGTTTCTTGCCCGATTCTTCTCATGATAGCCACTACACTCGGAATCGGGCCACTCGTGGCGATTGCGTCCATGTTTTCTTGTTCCACGGAGGCACTTTCCTCAAGCGCTCGTGTTAAGTAGTTCATTGGAAATAATAAGTTAAATAAAGCTTATTTTGACTATGACTTTTTGACTTTGACTATACATGTATTTTTATTGAATATACAATAAGGAAATATATTTATAGGCCACGGAATTATCAAAAAGTTCAACATTATAATGCAATTAGTCACTTACTTAACACAAACTAATTAGACATGGGCCCTTGTCACAGTAATTATTACAGCTACGACACAATCTATTATTTATGACATTCGCTGGACATAATTGGATAGAGCTGGCTGTTTAATTAAATGGGGAAACCTATTTCTTTTTACCCGCTTACGTCAGAAGAAGTATTTATATATATTTGCCACTAGTTTGTACAAGCGCGAAGATTTTTTGCTTGGTGACATGATGACATTATTTTCCAAAATTATCAAATGAACCAATATTTTTTGTAGAATCGAACATGTTATGTTTCGGAAATTGTGTATAATTATGATAAATATTAATGTACATAGTCGTGTAAAGTTGTTAAGTTATAAAAAATATAGATACTCAAAATAGAACTAATTATAAAGGCTAACTATTTAATCGTTTCTAATAGAACTCAGTTCTTACTGTGCGTAAATTTATGTTATTTGCTGTCGAGTTTCTAATATACAATATCTACTAATGTCACGCTAAGTCCCTTGCGGAGTAGGCAAAGAAATCACTTTGCTATAAGGCACCAATCTTAGACACTTCACCCGATTCTTAGTCTTTCATAAGTCTTGTCCTATTGACATCGCTCAATTTGGTCATGGAAAGTGTATCGTGGCCGTCCTCGACTCCTATATCCTTCCTATTTTGGACTGATATCTGCTTAGTTAACCTCGATTCATCAATTCTTTCTACATGTCCGAACCATCGGAGCATGCCCTTCATTAGAATTAATTTTATATTCTCCTTCAATCCGACTATTTGATTTAATAACCCAATTTTGATTGATATAATTGAAAAAATGGCAGCTGTCACTAATTTAACAAATAAAAATTGTATCTTCAAACAATTTTCACAAAACAATTTAGATCTCAAATCTTTTTCAAGCGGACAATCAACAGTAATTATTTTTGACAGATCACTTATCTGTAACATTGAAAAAAAAATAAAGAAAGTAAAACGTGAAATGTAAAAATATTTTATACTAAAAGTGTAGGAATTTTCAGAGCGAGAGATAAAACGGTGGCCGATAGAAGTCATTTATCAAATCGTGACGTCACAGCGCCCAGTAACGTCAGACATACGCAAATTGATTTTACTAAAACGCCGCCCGGTTTAGTTTTTTTAGAATATTATCTGGCAGTTTTTGTGAAATATTCGAGGGGAAAAGTCATTTAATCCCAAATCTATAGGCATTGGAACAGTTTAAAAGTACCAGTCTAACAAAAAACCAATAACTACAAATATTAAGTGGAGTTATGAAAAACTTTCACCATCCAATGAAGAGAACTATTAGAGAAAAGCCAAGTGAAGAGTGGCGAAACGAACAATGTATGATTTTTTATGGGATAGGTGGGAGCGAGTAGGCGCGTCACCTGATGGTATGCAACTAACACTGCCCATGGACACTTACGGCACAGAAAGTGTCACAGTCGCATTGTCGGCCTTTCAAATGGGACGGGGAAAGGGTTTGGCATCTTTCTCACCGAGCGAGTAACTGCCAGGAACAATCGTCGCTATTCTGAGAGGTCGTGATATTTCACCGGTCAAGCTGACCTATTTAAGCAGCTAATATGTAAATGGAAGGTAAAATGCAAATCTCTGACTGCCCCCTTGGGAAAAAGAAGTGAAACTCAGAACTTGAGTATTACAATATCATAGAAACGACGAACAAATTGACCTTGATACAGAGGTTCTCTCCAAAGCGGAATGATTTCTTCTTTAGACCACACCTAAAAGTTTCTGGTCCTTGCCAGTATTAAAAGGGCCAAGTTGGCCAGCATAAAGGATGGCAACTGTGACCATCTCGATGTTACAAATGTCCATGGGCGCCAATATTCGCTTACTATCAATTGTAATGTATGCTCCATTACCCTGTTTTTAAATTAAAAATAAATTAAAAGAAAAAACCCTTTTTAAAGAAGCTTTTATTTAAGCGCTCTAAAAATAAGAAAATAATATTTCCTTAAAAATTTCAAGTATCAACTTAGAGCCTCAGTATGTACAATTTTTATAATAATAAAAGCTTGTCGCGAGGTTTGACTCCCTATCAATAGGTAATTAAATTGCAATAGATAATATAGTAAAGTTAGTAGATTAATTTACATGAGTGTTTTGGCTATTTCTTCTCATGACAACCTTACACTCAGAATCGTCCGTGCGTTTTAGTTCCAAGGAGGCAGTTTTCTCAAGCGCCCGTGTTTTAAATATGTTTTGCCTTAAATATAATAATAGGTTAAATATCTGTATTTACGGACTATAAAATTAGTACAGTTTATTTACAACTCGCGCGACAAGCTTTTATTATTATAAAAATTGTACATACTGAGGCTCTAAGTTGATACTTGAAATTTTTAAGGAAATATTATTTTCTTATTTTTAGAGCGCTTAAATAAAAGCTTCTGTAAAAAGGGTTTTTTCTTTTAATTTATTTTTTTATTTTTAGTTGTAGCTGGATAAGTTAGTGTCATTTCATTTAACCCATCATTATTGCAAGTTAGTTTACTGCTTAATTTCAAACAGTCCAGTTCTTCATTAAGGAGATCATATTTAATTTCAGCTTAGAGCTTTCTTTTCCATTTAATCGCAATGATGATTTTTAATTCATAGCCATATTGTAGAAACGCATCAAAAATATGTATGCCGTCATCTTGGATGGTCCACCGTATTGTATTTAGAATGACGTCAAATTATTTTACGAGTTATTCTCAGCAAACCCTTTCATTCGATACCCATATTGTACATACATACATAACATACAGACAATATATACATATATACACACAAACCAACTTCCTTCCTTACAACCTTGTTTTCTACGCGGTCAGCGAGAGTCACTCCGCAGATTTTTACCACGTTTATTCTACTTTCATGCACACTCTGCTATACCCAGCTATCGCTTCCATAAGTTAGCGTTGGGATCAGGACTGCATTGTGGATGTAGCTGGGCTTTTCTGCTAATGTTTTTTGCGCCCAGGAATCTGCCCAACGCTCCATTTACGCTATTTCCTATCGCCACTCGTTTTTCTACATCCGCGGTGTACCTTCCATCCCTGCTAAAAGCGCATCCAAGATATACAATTTCATTCACCTGTTCCAGCACTACATCATCAACCATTATGCTTGCATCTGTTCTGGATTCCTCCCTCTCAAACACCATAACTTTCGTTTTCGTCGCATTCAACTGCAAGCCTTTATTCATGCAATCATCTTTCATAGTAGTGACTAGTGTTTGCAGGTCCGACGGCGATTCGGCTAGAAGCACGGCGTCATCTGCTTAAAGCAGGGAGCTCACAACTAGGTCACCCAATTACATCCCTACATCCATCGATCTCACTCTCTGGAGACAACTGTCCAGGTACAGGATGAACAGTCGAGCGGACAGCACGCAACCCTGTCTGACGCCGATATTGACGTCAAACCAGGGGGACAAGCCGCCGTCAACACGCACACACGCTGTGCAGCCCTCATAAGTGGACTGCACAGCGCGCAGCAGTGCTCCGCTCACCCCGTAGCCCGGGAGTATATCCCACAGATCCTTTCCTAACACTCTGTCAAACGCTTTTTCCAGATCCACAAAGCCGAAGAAAACCTTCCGGTTAACAGCCAGTTGTTTCTCCACGATTTTGCAGAGAGAAAAAATCTGATCCATGCACCCTCGTCCGCTTCTGAAACCACCCTGAGTCTCCCACAACACTCCATCAGATATCACCTTCATTCTCCTTTGAATAATTTTCCCATACACTTTTGCAGCTAAACTGATCAAACTGATGGCCCTATAACTGGCGCACTGCATACGTGATCCCTTACCTTTATACAAGAGCACAATGACAGCGCGCCTCCAGTCCATGGGAACCTTACCCGACCTTCAGCACAGATTGCTCAAGGTCAGGAAAGCGTCCCGGACACAGGTTCCACCGTGTTTGATCATTTCAGCAGACACCATATCAATTACCATTTTTCATACTTCGTATCGACCATTCAATCTCTTCCATAGTAATGTCTTCGTCAGATGTTGGCGCAGTGATGTCAGCTCACTCGCGGGGCACACATCCGGAACATACTCGTATATTTCCCCAAAATACTCACTCCACCTGCCCAATACGTCGCTTGGATTTGCAAGAATGTCACCAAACTTAGACATAATTTTGTCCATTCTGGATGTTGGCGAAGAACCCTGAGACTTTCTAACCTCCCTCCAAAAGAGTTTGTTATTCGCCTCGAAGTTCTCCGTCAACCTCACTTCCTCATTCGCAACTAGTCTGTCACGCATCTCTTTCACTAAGGCTTTGGTAACATTCCTGCAGCGGCGGTAGCTCTCATACTTTTTCTTTGTCATACCATCATTCTGATTCATATTGTAGAAATGCAAATATGGTGGAATATCCGCCATATTGGATTTAGAATGACGTCATATTATTTTTTGAGTTAATTTCAACAAGCCCTTTCATTTGATACCCATATTGTTGAAATGCAAATATTTTTCCCGCCATATTGGATTTGGAATGACGTCATATTTTTTTTGATTTACTATTAACAAGCTCTTTCATTTGATACCCATATTGTAGAAATGCATTAAAAAAACTGTTCCTCTATTTTGGATAATCCGCCATATTGGATTTACCATGACGTCACATTATTTTTTCAGTTACTCTCAATGAGCCCTTTCATTTGATACCCATATTGTACAGAAGCTTAAAATATGTTTTCCTCCATCTTGGATATTCCACCATATTGGATTTAGAATGACGTCATATTATTTTTTGAGTTACTCTCAATAAGCCCTTTCATTTGATACCCTAAATAGAATGTAATCTATACATATAACTTTTTCTATTGAACATATTCAAAATTGTCGTTGAGTATTATCCTTGAAACAAGGACGTTATAATAATATGCAGAAATGCATTCAAAATATCCATTCCTCCATCTTGGGTGGTCCGCCATATTGGATATAGAAAAATGTCACACATCATAACATGCATTGTCATCCAAAGTAAACATGTGTACAAAATTTCAGCTCAATCGGTTGAAGATATCTACTTCAAAATTGAGTTGCAAGATTCCACCGAACATACATACTTACATACATACATACATACATAGAGTGCAAGTTAAATAAAAGCTTTTAAAAAAAACTCTAGGTAGCTGTATAATAACTTGTCTAACTTTTTCTATTCCAGTTTCAAACTCATAAGGCATACTCATAGAAAAATACTTCTTATTATTGTAGTAATAGTCACGATGGTCTAGTAGTTGAGCTCGTCCTTCTAAATCAAGCAGTCGTGGGATTGATTCCGGGCTCACACCAATGACTTTCGGATTTGTTTTTGGAAATTATATATGATAAATATCGATGACTGACAACTTTGTGCCTGCCACCAAATCCATTCGGAACATAGATTTCATTCTCCTCATTATATTATTATGCAACAATAATTTGTCGCCCAGATTGTTCGGAACAGTTGATGTATAACAATTGTTTCTTGCCGCATCGCCGCCCCTATAGACGCGATCGGGCGAATATCAAAGTAATGAAAATAGTTTTGTGACACCGACTTTACAATTTAAACTTGGTACCACCTCGATATCTATTGTCATTGAATAGTTATACTAACTCCGATGTAAGCTGTCGCACGGCAAATGGAGTAAATTTATTTAGACTTACTTAGATAAATAGAATTCAGAAAAATAGACTTGGTAGTTAAGGTCTCGGTGGTCCAGTGGACGAGCACACGGCTTCTGATCCAGAGATCGCGGATTCGGATCCTGACACTGGCTCACACCAATGACTTTACGAAATTGTTATGTGTGATAAATATCGATAACTGAAAACTTTGTGCCCGGTATGGCAATAGGTTCGCCACCTATTCCATTTGGGACGTAAACATAACAGCGAGACGAGGCTTAACAGAACAGCCGCTGCCTACACCTTCGTGTAACAAAGGCGTCAAGTTATGTTATGTAGATATGATGTGAAATGTAAATTTTGTATGTCTCTGACGAAAGGCTAAGAGAGGAACGGTTCTCTTATTTTATGGTTCACGAGTCGAGTAAGTGACTACCACCGCCCATAGACTTCAACAAAACCTCGAGTCATATTTTAGGCATTCTTTAAAGGTTTCTATGTCATATTAGTCCTCCTTAAATCCGCAACAATAGATGTATTCAAGTCATAATAGAATAAAAATTAAAACACAGTTTTCTAGGCTGACTGTGTAAATTTCACATCTGTTGTAAGAAGAGAAAAGGTTGTATGGTATACCGAGATTAATTTTGATGATACTTATTTTACATTTAAATTAATTTAATTATGACAGCCTGTAAAGTTACGTCAAATGGTACATTTGACCCTCCACCAGACCTATGAGACAGCTTTGCTTGTGAGCCTCATTAAAGATCACAGTTTGTGTATAGGAAACAAAAGATTCGGTATTTATTTAATTAAACATGATGCCTGGATGTAACAAATATATTTTTATCCATCTCTCCTGATCATTTTTAATGAGCATATGAGCAATAAGCATAAAAGCTGTAAGCTAGAAAAACATATTCAGAGCAATCACAAATTACGTAAACATTATTTGTAAAGTTGAAAAAAAGAAAAATGTACCAGTGTTACAGGTCAAAAAAGCAATTGGAAAAGGGACTGAAACGTTGACCTTTGGGCGGAAGATGGTTCCTAAACTTACTTCTACCAATTATGTAGAAACAAAACATGAGGTCACGTGAGGAAAATTAAAGTCTCATGTATTAGAATAATTAAAAGTTAATTTATTTGCTATTTAATTTGAGTTAATACAACCTTACAATTATAATATCATAAACCTTTATTAATTCCTTTCTTTTGGCAATGTTTATGTAAACGTAATGTTTTAATACCTATTAAATTATAAACAAAGGTAGTCTTATAAAACAGTTTCTTTTGGCAATGTTTACTTATACGTAATGTTTTAATACTTATTAAATTATAAACAAAGGTAGTCTTGATTAAAACAACTTTTAGGATTATATCGCGTTTATTTATTATTTATTTATATTTATTTCCCGACGTTTCGAACTCTTTACAGAGATCATTTTCACGAGTGATGAACAAAAAGATGGTAGTTGTTCAAAAGCTATTTTCATTGATACAGAGAGGTAAAGTGTGTAAAGGTAAAGTGGTAGATTTTTTTAATAAACACTTTACCTTTTAAGTTAAAATCAATGAATATTTAATAATAGTTATACTTTAATCTCAACCAACTTAGAAAATAAGATAATTTGTAATAATTTAATAATAACAACTTTTACTTATTAAATCATACAACAAAGGATCTTTAGAAGCAGGATATATGAATGCATCTTATAAATAAGTATTTAACTTTTGTTCTCATGGTCTGATGTGGGTTACCAATAGTAAAAATCATATTTTTGACATCAACTTTTTGATTTTTATTTCCATAAAGTGGGTGTTCTCTGTATCAATGAAAATAGCTTTTGAACAACTACCATCTTTTTGTTCATCACTCGTGAAAATGATCTCTGTAAAGAGTTCGAAACGTCGGGAAATAAATATAAATAAATAATAAATAAACGCGATACAATCCTAAAAGTTGTTTTAATCAATGAGTGAGATTCGCGAAAATCTTAGAAATAAAAAAAAAAGGTAGTCTTTTATAACATTATTATTTTATAATAATTTGGCTTTTAACATAGAAAAAAAACATAACAAAAACACAATGCTTTCAGTCATCGATATTTGTCACACATAACTTTCGAAAATAATTTTGCAAAGTCAATGGTGTCAGCCAGGATTCGAACCTACGACCTCTTGATTCAGAAGTGTGGATCTAGACCACTGAACCACCCAGACTTTGGCTTTTAATTTCATAAAAAAAATATTACTTCTGTCTAACCAACATCTGCAACACCAGTTTGCAACGCTCACAATTGGGTTACCGGACTTGTGGACTTAGTAAATAATTTGAAAAATTCCAAAAAAGGGAACTATTGAACAAACTACTTACATCACGCCCATTCAGTAACCAGGTCAAGTTGGCAGGTGGATCAGCAGGTGGTGATGAACACTGTGCTCTTAGAGAGTCGCCTGAAGCGTACCAACCCTTCTCTGCCTTAATAGTTGGCTTCTCTTGAGGTAATTCTGTAAAAGAAGAGAAAATTACTAATAATAGATATAACTTACAAATTAAAAAATAAACAAACAAGTAAAGAATTAATTAAAAATGTTTTTTTAATATCTCAGAGTCAAGTGATTACATGTTTCTGTAATCTAAAAACCGATTTAGCTTTAGGCCACCAATTTATAGGGACCTTCTGTGAACCGCAATTATAAACTGGGGTAAAATATGGCGGAGGCCCCGGGGGGAATTATTTTATTTAGGGATCAAGGGTACCAAAATGTGACGGGGATTTACTTTCACTTTTTTTATCTGCGTGAACTTTATAAAATAAGCATGTTTTGAGCGGTCATACAAGTAGGTTCTTATTTTTTCTATACAGTGTAGTAATTTAATGTAGAAATTGTTTATTAAATTTAATTTTATTTTAAGACAAATGAAAGAATCATTTAGAAATTATTTAAATGATATTTTTATGGGATAGGAGGGCAGACGAGCACGATTGTCATCTGATGGTAAGTGACCAGTGCCGCACATGTACACATGCAACATATATAGTGAAACAGTTGCGTTGCCGACCTTTAAGGCAGTAGGATGGGAAAGGCTGGGGACGGGAGGTGGTCCACCGAGTACCTCTCACACCGCACAAAACGCGGCTTGAGCCACTTTACGTCGATCTTCTGAGAGGTCGTGGTATTTGACCGGTTGAGCCGTCCCATTTATGCAGCGAACTGCTTGGCTCTACTGTTATTATATTGGCGGCGCAACAAATTGCCATTTATCTGGCACAATTTTGTCAGTCGTTGATATTTATAACACATTTTGTTGAGCTGGAATTCGAAGCAAACATATCCAACTCAAAAGCAGGAAGCTGAGCCATTAGGCAACCGAGACCGTTTCTATAAGGTTTCCAAATGACTAATACTATTTATTAGGAAAGTAGGTGCTTGCGGTGTCATTAATTAAAAAAATATAATAATTCGTACAGACCTCAGCATCTAAAACGTTAGCAAATATCATCTTTTTTCGGGTATAATAGAATAGGGTTAAATCTATGATTTGGCAACGTAGCTCTACCTATTCTGTAGGATATTAAAGTCTTGAAGGTATGTGAAACTTTGGTATAAATTAGTATTAAATTTAAGACGCAACTTTGCCAATAACAGTTTAATATACTTACATCAACAAAGTTAACGTTTGAATCTGACTTGTCATTTAAGTCTTGACAAGTCAAAATGTGTGTCTTAACAAAACAGTGGAAAATTCGAAAGTCAAGCCAGTCTTAACAAGTTAAAACAATTTCAGCGTCTTTGACTTGTCTCCGCTGTTGTAGTATCAGAACATTCAGCTCATACCAACATATTATATTGTTCTATATACTTATATATTTTAATTAATAAGTGATAAATATTATGTGATTCTTATAATTCTTTTATAATTTAATTTATATTGTTGTCTCGATAACTTCAAGGTTCAGGGTCCTATATTGAATTTGAAGATTCAAGTTCAAATCAGCACCACTTCATATTTTATTTTCGAAGTATGTGTGATTAATATTGCAAACATTTCGAGAGATATTTAGGGATGAAAAAATTATTTGTACGACTACAAGTATCATTGCCAATATTTGCACCATCGAATTTAGAAGATTATTTGGATTTCCGATTCAAAAACGGAATGCTGAGCTACTACGCCATAAAGACCATCTACTTCATTTATTTGGTTTCAATCCCTTCCATGTTATCCCTTTGAGAAACTAGTTTAAAACCATCTGATTCATTACAGTTCAGATAATGATAAAATGTAAGCAGTAAGTTTATTTTTCTCGAATGGGTAATCTAGATTTAGCGGAGTTAGGTAGGTATTGTCAGTTCTGATTGCGTTTAGGTAAAAACTTTTAAAAGCAAATCTGCAAACATGCGTGCCACACACCGTCCTCGAAGTATTAGTGCCAGAAACGTGTTGACGAGACCCTGGGCCTATAATTACCATCATATTAATAAATTTGTTCAAGTAAAAACTCCTGTGGGACGTTCTTGCGTTTAATATCTGCTACGTGCTGCGTATCACAATTTCGTTATTCAACATGAGAATACGTTTGAAACTGCGCAAATAATTTTCTCGACGCAGAAATTTGTACAGCGCCATCTATCGGCTAGAAAGTATTATTTTTCAATTGCAATATAACCCGCAGAAATAAATTCTCAACATTGTAGTTCACTTTTTTTCATAGTGTGGTGTCGTATTCCTGCGTGTGAGTAAAGTTTCATGTCTATATGAGATTTTTTTTTGACATCGGTGTTCGGTGTTCTTTCAGCTATTAATAGTGAATTCTCTACAAAGCCTACACGCCCAGCTATTTTTAAACTCTCTTTGAAACTGGTTATTTGGAAAGGTTTCTAAAAAATCATGGACTTATTGTAAAAAAGGTTGACAGTTAATTGCTTGATACTTGTACGCTAGCTTAAAATTAAAAAAAAACTTGACCAATTATTTCAATCTAGAGTTTATCTAATCCATTCCCTTCATTAATTATTCAAAAAGAAATCACCATTTAATCTGCTTGATTAAGCTGCAAAACCCTTTTATAACTGACAATTCTTCATACGCACCATCAGCGATAAGATAGTAGAAATTATGAGAACAGTTGGTCCGCTTGTGCCTTAAATTTATGACATAGATGAACCTTGGGCAATAAGTTTTCTCACGTAGAACAGACAAAGACCTTCGTTCTGTCATGATTGCTTCTGACATACGAGGAAAAGGGTCTATAGGATATTTCAAACACAATAATAGAGAATTTTCAGAACGAAAACATGTTACTCTTTTTATTTTTATACTAACTTTGGCCTGCGAAATCGTTTCTGTGATAAAAGTAGGCATATCTAAATTTTCTTCTAAATATTTGAAAGTTATTGTCTCCAGGCAAATGGAACTTGATAAATTTAAGACCTGAATGTGTAGGATAGTATTTACGGCTTGATACACCGGATATATTTTCTAGTTTTCATTCATTTATCCCCTAGGTGAAACTTGCTGCCATGAATCAGCTACCACTTTGTCGATAACCTATTTTGATTCGATGTACGCTTTGCTTTAAGTTAGAACCCGAAAATAAGTGCAAAGCTGCACTGTGGTTCATATATGATCTTTATTTACCGCTGTATAACTAAAATTTAAAATTCTCGGTGGCCTAGTGGTCGAGCACACGGCTACTGATCCAGAGGTCCGGGTTCGATTCCTGACACTGGCTCACATCAATGACTTTTCGAAATTGTTTTCGGAAGTTATGTGTGATAAATATCATCATCATCATCATTAGCCTGTTGCAGTCCACTGCTGGACATAGGCTTCTCCCAATGTGCGCCACAACATCCGATTCTCTGCCTTCCGCATCCAGTCTTTACCAGCAGCCCTTCTGAGGTCGTCTGACCATCGGGCTGGTGGGCGTCCTACACTACGCTTACCAAGTCGCGGTCTCCACACCATGACCTTCTTGCTCCATCTACCATCGGTCCTTCGACAGATGTGACCAGCCCATTGCCACTTCAGCGAACTTATTCTGCGAGCTATGTCGGTGACTCCGGTTCTCTGTCGGATATACTCATTCCTGAGTCTATCTTTCAGAGATACTCCGAGCATAGCTCGCTCCATAGCTCGCTGAGCGACTTTAAATTTGTGGACTAGCCCCACCGTAAGTGTCCACGTTTCGGCACCGTAGGTCATTACTGGTAGGACGCACTGGTCAAAGACTTTGGTCTTCAGGCATTGCGGTATAGGCGAGCCGAAAACTCGACTGATAAATATCGATGACTGAAAACTTTGTGCCCGGTATGGCAATAAGTTCGCCACCTATTCCATTTGGGACGTAAGCATAACGGCGCGACGAGGCTTAACAGCCGCTGCCTACACCTTCGGGTAGAAAAAGGCGTGAAGTTATGTTATGTAACAAATATTTTTAATACATTACTTCAAAGCGTAGGTCTAATCATGAAAAATGTGAAAATTACACAACTCCTATCATAAACTCAACTTAAGGACCCCCACTATACTCGGCGTAGCAAGGTCTTAAAATCTGAATAATTTAATCTTTTGCTAAAAAACCTGAAATTTGCCGGTGACATGAAAGATGTCAAAGTGTTCGTGATTGGAAACTTGGGACAATATAATTGAATTTTAAAAGAATCTGATCGAGGGACTTAACTATTACCGAAAATTACTTTTGCAATTAAAACAATCACAAAAAAAACAGTGGATTCTTTTAAAATTTTAATTTGATTTTAGATTTTGTTTGACTTGACAGTGTCTTCTAATTAAATTCATTAAATATCTCGCATTTTAAAAGTGCTCGGTGGTACAGTGGTCGAGCTCCCCGCTTCTGATTCAGAAGTCGTGTGATCAATTCCGGCTCACACTAAAGATTTCTCGGAATTGTTTTCGAAAGTTATGTGTGATAAATATCGAAGACTGACAACTTTGTGCCCGGTGTATGGCAATAGGTTCGCCACCTATACCGCTTGAGACACCGTCCACACCTTCGGGTAGAAAAAGCCGTCAGGTCATGCTATGTTACAAGTGTTACGTCTTTATCTATTACCCAGAACCGTAATATAGGTAATATTTGATATCAATAATTATTTTTTGAATAAAAAAGAATACTTTTACGTATTCTACCTCTCTTATATTCGAGGGTACAGGGTTATAAAGGGTACAGGGATACAGACGGTACAACACATTTTTTTTAGTTTCAATTTTTCCAAATAGGCGCAGGATCTATTGGCAAGCAAAAGACACAATTTTCTCGGTTAGATATTTATCACACATGATTGATGTGAGCCAGGATTCAAACTCGAGACAGGTAATCCAAAAGCGGTAGCTAAAGTTATTTCATAATTTCGATTGATCTTAATATGTTCGTACGATATTATTTATTTACGGTTACTTTGCTAGTTTCGAACTTATAAATCTCCTCTTTGATTTTAATATCACTATATCAATCAAGCGCAAAGCGACTGAAATTAAAATGATGAAAAAAATTCCCACTAGCATTCACAAATATATACTACAGCGAAATAAGGCAACTATACCTATTTCCAAACCGGTTAACACATGTTCAAACGTTTCAATCAACTACAAAAACAAATATTAATATGTACAAGATCTTAAAAGCGCTTTCCGTTTTTCAATCCACCCCTCCAGAAATAATATTTACCGTTGACTCCTCGTTGATGCGCTCGTTAGCCGAGCTTCCACTTGTGTTGAGTGTATTGACTCTGCCAGTTCGTTGGAGCCGAGGAGAGCCAATGTTTTACTTTTTCGATGGCTGACGACTGACGCGGAACCGGGTAATTTTTTTTTCTTATATAAATTATAGCAGTGTTGAAAACCTAAGTGAATTGGCACGAGACGGTAGACTTTTTGCGTTGTATCACGATTGTAGACAATCTTTTTTAGTATTTTTTTTTTATGGAATAGGAGGGCAAACGAGCAGGCGAGTCACCTGATGGTAAGTAACCAGCGCTGCCCATGGACACCTGCAACACATATAGTGTTACAGTTGCTTTGCCGACCTTAAAGGAGTGGGATGGAGTAGGATGGAGCAACGGATGGGGAAGCGGGGGTGGGCCTTCGGGTACCTCTCTCACCGAACGAAACGCGGCATGAGCCACTTTACTTCGATCTTCTGGGAGGTCGTGGTATTTCACCAGTCGCGCATGATTTAATAACACTATAATTTTCATGGGTTTTTTTTTAGTGAAAATGTTTCTAGTATCGGTGGTCTAGTGGTCGCGCAGACGGTTTTTGAATCCAGTGGTCGGAGGTTCCTGGCACATACCAATGACTTTTCGAAATTAAGTAATTTCGAAAGTTATGTGTGTTAAAGATCGCTAGCTAAAAACTTTGTGTCCGCTATGGCAATGAGTTCGCACCTATTCCATTTTGGACGTAAACATAAGGGCGAGTCGCCTACACCTTCGGGTAGAAAAAGACGTGAAGTTATGTTATGTTATGTTATGTTGAATAATATTCAATTTGACACTATAAAACTGTGTTACAAATGTTTGTGATTATCCTAATATCTATACATATAATAAAATTGTAGAAAAGTCAAAACTGTACATTGAATATTTTTTAAAAAGAATACTTGGTGTGTGATCTGCAATCGATACCGAAGCCAAAAATATACTTTTTAGAATTTTTGTCTGTTTGTCTGTTTGTCTGTTTGTCTGTTTGTCTGTTTGTCTGTATGTATGTCCGGGATAAACTCAAAAAGTACTGCATGGATTTACTTCAAATTTGGCACGAAAATTATTAAGAAGTCGGGTCAACATATAGGCTACATATTATCACGCTATCACCTACGAGGAACGAGCAGTGAACCTTTATTTCTTCAATGTATTCTGTAGCAACGTGTAATCTAACGACGCATATTTGTATGTTGTTATGGTGTTATTATGTTAATAACCATGCTTTAATCTATACATATAATAATAATAATAATATAATATAAGTTAGCTTCACATTTTAATTAACTTATGCCGTTAAACATAACAGACAATTTTAAAACAGTGCCATCTATGAGATTTACAAAACAGAAAACATTAAGTTGAATTACACGTGTAAGCACTTTTTGGTTTTAGATATAAATAAATCTTTGAGATTTTAAAAACATCAAGTCGAATTACATGTTTAAACACTTTTTGAATATAAATAATTGAAATTTCATCATGCGCTTGCGGTCAATAGATGTTTTTAAGAGTCATAGATGGAGTTGTGCATTTTCTTCTTTAAAATTGTATCGTTAATTCTTTTCAGAGATGAGCAAGACAATTAAAAAAATGTATTTGTATATGCTAAAAACTGTTAATATTTTTGTTCGGTATTTATTGGTGTAATGATTGCTTCGTAATTTTATAATTTTACACCATTAATGATGCCAATGCTCAAGATGTAGGAAGGATGGTCATTCTCCCCTCCACCTTCACAGGAGGTCCGCGGTACATGCACGAGAGGACCCAAGATGCATTTTGCTATGTGCGAAAGTTTGGTCGCCCGGACCTCTTTATTACTATCACTACCAACCCAAAGTGGCCTGAAATAACAGCTCAACTCCTTGCAGGACAGGTTTCGTACGACAGGCACGACTTGATCTCTCGCGTATTCCACCTGAAGTTGAAATGCCTTATGGATCTTCTAACAAAGGCAAAAGTGTTTGGTACAGTCCGATGTCATATGTACTCCGTGGAATGGCAAAAACGCGGCTTGCCACACGCGCATCTGCTTTTGTGGTTGGAAGAAAAGATCAGGCCTATCCAGATTGATCAAGTCATAAGTGCAGAGCTTCCGGACCCTGCGTTGATCCTGTTCTGCATCAAATTGTTAAAAGTCACATGGTGCATGGCCCCTGTGGCACGTTAAATCCAAGTTCCCCTTGTATGAAAGACGGACGTTGTACAAAAAGATTCCCAAAAAAATTTACCAACGAAACCATTACTGGTGAGGATGGATATCCCTCATACCGGCGCCGATCACCAGCAGAGGGCGGGCATTCCACTGAGCTGAGCGTGCGTGGCCAGGCGCGACCGGTCGATAACCGATGGATTGTTCCTTACTCACCAGTACTGTCCAGGACCTTCCAGACGCACATCAACGTCGAGTCGTGCACCAGCGTCGGGTCGATCAAATATATCTGCAAATACGTGAACAAAGGTAGCGATCAGGCGACGTTTGCTTTACAGAACACTGACAGAGACGAGGTGACCAAGTATCAGTCCGGTCGCTACATCAGCACGTCTGAAGCAGTTTGGCGGATACTGGCGTTCTCTATACATGACAGGCATCCTGCCGTCATGCATTTAGACGTCCACCTAGAAAACGGTCAGCGCATATATTTTGATCCCAACAACGTTGCTGAGCGCTTAGAAAATCCGCGCCAAACAACTCTCTTGGCATTTTTCAGGCTCTGCGAAATCGACCAGTTTGCGAGGTTCCTTACGTATGACGAGGTGCCTTCATATTACACGTACGACAAGCAAAGGGGAATATTTAACCGACGTCGAAGAGGAGGTGCTGTCGAAGGTTTTCCGGGAATTTTCAAGGACACCGTATTGGGTAGAGTTTATACCGTGCACCCGAATAATGGCGAATGCTATTTTCTGCGGTTATTACTTCACACGATCCGAGGCCCAACGTCTTTTGCCTTTCTGAGAACATTTGATGGCGTGGAGTATCCCACTTACCGCGCAGCCTGTGTAGCACGTCACCTTCTCGACGGTGACCAAAACTGGGATGACACCCTCGCGGAGGCGAGCGTCAGTAACAGCCCCAGCCGTATGCGTCATCTGTTTGCCGTCATCTTGGTGTTTTGTGGAGTCACGAACCCGGTAGCTTTGTGGGAAAAATATCGACATCATCTATCTGAAGATTTTCTACGAGCTTTGAGGCGTGCTACTGGAGACGAAGTCGAAGTAACTGATGAACGCGTGCTGAACACCTGTCTTAGTTCACTTCAAGACGTGGTCATTTCCATCGGCGGCAATCCATTGGTCGAATATGGGTTACCAGCTCCCCAATCATCACCGCATCAAGACCGTGGAAATCGAGAGTATAACGCTGAGACAATTTACGATCCGAGCGAAATGACCACCATACGAAATCACCATGTCGCTTTGTTCTCTTCAGAGCAAAAACAAATTTATGACACTGTTCTTAAAAGCGTTGGGCAAAACCAGGGTAAAATGTTTTTCTTGGATGCTCCTGGTGGAACAGGAAAAACATTTGTTACCACTGGCATACTTGCAGAGGTCAGGAGGCAAGGCAAAATTGCCATTGCTGTAGCGTCGTCGGGAATCGCTGCCACACTGCTTCCGGGTGGCAAGACAGCACATGCCATGTTTAAAATTCCCATCGATTTAGAGAGCACCGAAACGCCTGTTTGTGGTGTGTCACGCAATAGTGATAAGGGACACGTGCTGAAGGATTGCTCTCTGATCGTATGGGATGAGTGTACGATGGCCAATAGAAAAGCAGTTGAGGCCGTGGACAGAACCCTGCAGGACATCCGCAGGAACGAACACTTGATGGGTGGTGTCACAGTTCTATTCAGTGGCGATTTCCGACAAACGCTTCCCGTGGTGACGCGGGGATCGAGGGCTGACGAGGTGAATGCTTCGTTGAAACGATCTTCGCTGTGGTCACGAGTTCGTACGCTGCGCTTGACCATTAATATGAGAGCTCGGCTCGGCGGCAATGCACGTGCTCAAGAATTCTCCGATGTTCTTCTAAGTCTTGGCGAAGGCACTCTACCAGAGGAGAGAGGTGGGCAGGTGGTGCTTCCAGAGTCTCTCGGTAGAGTCGTATCCAGCTTAGAAGAACTCATTCGCTGTGTGTACGGGGACATCAGTCATATACCGCACCAGCAGAATTCTTGGGTATGTGAGCGGGCAATTTTGACGCCCAAAAATGGTCAGGCTGAAGCAATCAACGAATGCATTCTCTCGAAAATTGAGGGGAATGAAGTGGTTTACACCTCTATAAACACTGTCATCGAGCAAGATGATGCCACACATTATCCCGTGGAATTTCTGAACTCTCTGTCAGCAAGTGGACTTCCAGCGCATACTATCAAGCTGAAAGTCGGTGTCCCGATTATGCTTCTTCGGAACCTATCTCCTCCGAAGTTGTGTAACGGGACCCGCCTTAAAGTCATCTCGCTCCACAGACACAGCATTGAGGCGGAAATTCTTACGGGTTGTGGCGTAGGCGAGGCAGTATTTGTACCACGCATTCCCCTCATACCTCATAACTTCCCGTTCCAGTTCAAGCGCGTACAGTTCCCCGTGAGTGTTTGCTTCGCGATGACCATCAATAAGTCGCAGGGGCAGACACTGAGAGCAGCGGGTGTCGACCTCAGGACGAGCTGCTTCTCACACGGGCAGCTGTACGTCGCTTGCTCCCGCGTCACCAGTCCTGACTCTCTTTACATTTTGGCTGCGGAGAGCCAAACCAGCAATGTTGTTTATAGAGAAGTTTTATAAGTATATATTT
The DNA here is from genome assembly GCA_905147225.2 of Euproctis similis. Classification (NCBI taxonomy): domain Eukaryota; kingdom Metazoa; phylum Arthropoda; class Insecta; order Lepidoptera; family Erebidae; genus Euproctis; species Euproctis similis. Next base: position 3,497,678 of record LR990118.1, on the reverse strand, counting down.
TTATCCTTTTCTATATTTATATTTTCTTATTCATTATTTTCTACATTTGCTTCAGTCGCAACTTATTACTTAATTCAGCAGAATCACCATAAAGTCATTTATTCAAAGCAGACTGAAAATCAGCACTTTTGAAGTTCAACAATTTTACAAAAGACAGTCTCCCTCTGTTACTGTACTTTCTGTATTTATGAAATGTAAAGAAGTAACGGGTAAATAAATGTTATTTTAAAAGGTATAATCGTAGGTATTTTTGGTGCTGTATAGCGTTCAGGCAGATGACGTCGCGGGCTACAGCTATACTACAAAAATTCCTGTTAAAATGAAAATAAACAATGCGGGCAACAACCATTGCTACCGCAATCTGTACTTATCCTACCAGTTACAATTTCATTTTAGAGGTAATTACTTCTCAACTGTCTATGTAAAAATATAGCTATCTGATCACAAATTCCACGCGTACGAAGTCGCGGGCACAGCTAGTTAAATAATAAAAGTTTTATGTCTCGCCTCTAGAAAACTCCTGACTTGGGTAACATTATTAGATTGACCTAAAGATATATGTATAATTTCAAAAATTGCTATCCCAGTAGGCTCTACCTTGGAATGGTGAGTGTGTAATTGTACCCAGACATTAGCCAAAAAGATGCTATCATTATAAAAGGCTAAAAATCAAAAATATTTTTAATTTCAACAGTGGTAGAGCCAAGCAGTTCGCTGCATGAATGGGTCGGCTCGACCGGTGAAATACCACGACCTCTCAGAAGACCGACGTAAAGTGGCTCATGCCACGTTTCGTGCGGTGAGAGAGGTACCCGGAGGCCTATCCCCCTTCCCCATCCTTTCCTATCCCCTATCCCTTAAAGGTCGGCAACGCAACAGTAACACTTTATGTGTTGCTGATGTCCATGGGCGGCGTTGGTTGCTTACCATCAGGTGACACGCCTGGTTGTTTGCCCTCCTATCCCATAAAAAAAAACAGTAATACTATATGTGTTGCTGGTGTCCATGGGCGGCGTTGGTCGCTTATCATCAGGTGACACGCCTGCTCGTTTGCCCTCCTATCCCATAAAAAAAGACATCAGCCCAAAAGATGCTATCATATGATAGGCAAAAATCAAACCACATTCGTGAAGCATAATAAAATATTTTGAATTTCACGTCAGCTATAGACAGCGGTTGGGTAACCCATTATCATAAACCGGACAAAGTGTTCACGGACGGAGTGTGTCAGTCATAAACTATCATATATTCATTCCGAAAAAAACCGAGATGAAATGAGCTCAGAATCGATCCCAGGATTTCTCGATTCATTTGAGAGATGCTTGTTCAACAGACCATCGAGAAAACAAAAGCAGGCCAATTTCCTGTATTTTAATGAGACTATATCATTATATAATATATAAATAAATTAATATAAGTAGCACGAAATCTTATACTACCAAAAGCATACTCGAAAGGTTGATTACGTTAACGGCTTTTTAATAATTTTATTAAACTTGTTTCAAAGTAAAACGTTTTCCCCGCAGTCGAATTATAAAAAAAAAATGTGTAATTTTTGAACGAGTTAAAATGCCCAGCGGGTGTGTTGTGACCCTTTTTAATTGTGAAATTTTTGCCACCCATAGGGACCAATTTGCCGTGCTATAAATTAGATTTTAAAAATACTAATGAAGCATGCTCCGTTTTTAAAGTGATTTACAAATGAACGCCTATTTTTTGTATAAACAATAGCACGAAATTTTTACGAAATGGTATTCGTTCAATTTGTGGATTAGTCAGTTAAAATTGTTTTATAGTCTGTTTATAACTGGAGAGAAGAATATGGACCTGATGGACCAGGCAACGGATATACCGATGCCTGGTCTATCAGATATCAGAATTAAATCTCTAAAATATAAGAAGAAGTCTATTCAACAGTCTAGGTTCCAAAAAGTAAACTATCTTTTAATCAGTCTCACTCACGCCTTTTTCTGCCCGAAGTTTTAGGCTATTAAGCCTCGACTCGATAAATCGTTATTTTACATCTCAAATGGAACAGATAGCGAACCTATTTCCATACACCGGGCACAAAGTTGTCAGTCATTGATATTTACAACACATAACTTCCGAAAAGATATCCTATCCGAGAAATCATTGGTGTGAATCCGGAATCGATCCCTCGACTTCTAAATCAGAAACTAAGAGCTTGATCACTAGACCACCTAGCGGGGATTGGCGGTCACATTACTTTTTGATAATTATTTTATATTTAGTTTAATATCATACTAATATTTTAAAAAGATGCGTTAATTTGTTACAGTTTCACGCAAAAACTACTTATCTGATCATCATGAAACATTATACATACCTATTCTATTAGAGCTATCAGAAGTAACATAGGATACTTTAAAAAAAAGATTTTACGTATGTAAATAAAAAAAACAACGTTTGTCGAAAGTCTCACAATCTACATTATTAATGGTATGATATGATTAAAAAAACATTATATAGATCATCTAGACGTTGTTATATCATAACATAACTTCACGCCTTTTTTACCCGAAGGTGTAGGCACCGGCTGTTAAGCCTCGTCTCGCCGTTATGGTTACGTCCCAAATGGAATAGGTGGCGAACCTATACTGGGCACAAAGTGTTCAGTCATCGATATTTATCACACTTAACTTCCGAAAACAATTTCGAAAAATTATTGGTGTGAGCCAGTGTCAGGGTTCGAACTCGGACCTCTGGATCAGAAGCCGTGTGCCCTACTACTAGACCACCGAGACTACACTTTGCCACGTTGTTATCAGTGGTATAACAAATGCATTCTGCTCATTCATTGACTGTTGAGGGTAACAAAGTTACCCGAGTCAGCTAATCATTTCATAGTATAAAACAAATTCGCTTTCGGCTGTCTGTCCCCTCTTTGAAACTACGGAACGAATTTTAATGTAGCTTTCTTAATATAAAAAGGGTGACATGGGGGTGGTTTTTATGTATATTTGATGTATAATGTAGTAAAGGAAACGTGATAATTTTCGATATTTAGCAAACGCTGTAAAAATGACTTTTGATGCGGAACAAAGTTCGCCGGGTCAGCTAGTATAGTTAGACAGCAATAAACTATTTGTTTGAAATTAAATCGAGCAAATTCACATCAAATAATCGGCACTTTGTAAGCTATACAAAAATTAATTCATTAGATTCTAGCACGGCGAAATTTTAATTTGATCCCCCAAATCTCTTGCAAAAGTCAAGTTTTGATGAGAATAAAGCGCTTACCATCTAAAAATCCACTTTATTAGCATATAATGAGCTTCTCAGTTTTTCATTGCTAGAGATTTAACGAGCAAGCTGAATGCTTTACTTCTCACCAATTCATTTATTCTTATTTATTTAAATTATGTCAACGTTTTTTTTTTCTTTCTTATTTTTTTTCATAACTTGAATATTCTGTTTCAAACATGAAATGTTTGGGAATGTTTCGATTTTACTTTAATATCGGAAATTACTGTTAAAAAGTCATATCATTTCATAGTATAAAACAAAGTCGCTTTCCTATCTATGTCCCCTTATATGCGTATATCTTTAAAACTACAGAACGGATGTTGATGCGGTTTTTTTAATTGATACAGTTTGTCAACGGGGTGGTTTGTATGTTTAATGTAGTAAAGAAAAAGTGATAATTTTCGATAGAGTAGTCTCGGTGGTCTAGTGGTCGAGCACACGGTTTCTAAATCCAGAGGTCATGGTTCGAATCCTGACACTGGCTCACACCAATGATTTTTCAAAATTGTTTTCGGATAATTATGTGTGATAAATACCGATGACTGAAAACATTGTGCCCGGTATGGCAATAGGTTCGCCACCTATTCCATTTTGGACGTAAACATAACGGCGAGACGTAGCTTAACAGCCGCTGCCTATACCTTCGGGTAGTAATGGCGTGAAGTTATGTTATGTAAGAGTATTTGATTAATTACATTTGATTTAATCTACAGCGTGATCTTATTTCCAAGATTCACTATTGGTAGCTAACTCAAGCGAAAGATGTAAAATGGCGTACTCCTCGGCACTTGGCAAAAGTTCCTCTCTTTTTAGACGTAGCTAACTCTCATGGGTATTTTTCATTAATTTTATATATTTTGAAAGAAACCAATATATACAATAAGCAGGGCTCTGAACCTCTGCACCAAAATTTGACAGTATTTGCGTTGTGTTTGTTTTGTCTAAAACTCTCGAAGGAACATTAACATAACTATAATCTGTAACTCGTTACATGCTCGACTACGTTTTTACTTATAATAAAAAAACTAACTGACAGAATGTCCAAAAAAAGCGTATATATATCTAAAAGCGTCGCAATATTGTTTCGCTGCTTATTTGACAATAATACGTAGTTCATTCGTTTTAGTCAGACCCCGTAGTGACACATGTCCTTCGGGCCTCGCAGACACTAAGTCGACTTGATAAGTGGTTGATGTAACATTGTACACATAAGCAGTTCTTCTTTCTTTTTTTTCTCGAAAATGTTGAATAACAACCTCTTTTAATAGTTATAGATATAATTCAAATTTAAAAATTTAAACAAAGAATTAATTTATATATTTAAATAAAAGTATTTATAGTAATTAAGAACGAAACAAGGGTTTTATTTATTTGTTTCAACTGGCTAATCTGTAAGACGAGCGATTCGATTTGAAAAATGTTTGAAGGTGTAGACAAATTACTAATATAAATCTTGAAAACGTTTTTCAGTAAAATTCCATAATTAATAATACATACATACACATACATACATAACTTCACGCCAAATCCCTTGCGGGGTAGGCAGAGAGAACAGAGCGCCATAGGGCACGATTCTTACACACCTCACTCGCTTCGTTGACTTTCATAACTCTTTTCATGCACGCGCGTCGGTTTTTGAGGCTCTTAACATCACCTTCCTCCAGAACACGTTCTATTTGGTCAATACACGTTCATACACGTTCTATTTGGCTAATAATACAATACAATAGAATATAATAATACAATATGCAATCAAACTTCACGAATTTTCTATCTGAAAATGTACGTATCTACAATTATCACATAACCTGTAGTCCATAGCGTAATACACAGTGGATTATAGTGCCATATATCAAGAATAATTCTGTAATTTCCAAAAATATTACTAAAAAATCAGATTGTTTTTTTTTTTTAAGTAACAGTCTTTCGCCGAAGGAGCACAAACATCACTGCGCAAATAATTCATGTTCAATCAATATAATTTGGCGGCAGAGCATAAAATTACATGGGAGGCGCGGAATTGATTGAATGAGATTGATAAATTGATTGTTCAATATTGATTGATTGATAGCGTACAGCCGCTGAGTTTGTTAATTAATTAAATTCAAGCACGCATCACGGTACCTACTGAATTTATAACGTCTCTTCTCAGTACTTCATTCAGTTGGCATATAATATTATAATAGTATTTAAATGCAAAAAATAAATACCAGCGGATAAAAATAAATACTAGTCAGTAAATGAAATTTGTTACCTACAAATATATTTATTTTATTTTACTGTATAATATTACCTTTTCAGCAATTTAATTGAACATGAACATGTTATGTTCAGGAAATTTTAATTAAATAAAACCCAGGTAATGTTCCAAGTATCAATTCTACTCGATCAACATTTCATCGATAAAAATTAACTTTAATAGTCATATTCATTTAATATTTATCGAATAAGTCGAATAATTTACTTTTTAAATACATTTTTTTTACTTTATTAATCAAATTTTTAATTTTACTGCCGACTATTTATTGCCTGCAGCTTATGGCTTTTTTGGCATTTCTAATGGCTATTTTTTTTTTATTGTATTGAAACAAAACTCAAAGGATGCTTCAAGTTAAGTCTGGATCTTTAAAAGACGAAAAGAAATGTAAAGCATATTTTCAAATACCAAATGAGACATACAGAAAAACTAAATTTAGACAACAACCATATTTTTAATAAATATTTAAAATTAAAAAACATAAAATGTATACGTACTGATTTATCAAATCTATGTACATTTAATATAACAAATTTCTTAGGTGTATGAGGATTTTTCTATATTAAATGTTTCTTATTAATTCCTTGAGTTAATTCAAGCGAAACATTATCAGAATTTATTTAGAAGAGAACTTATTTAAACAACTTACATACTCGTACATTTAAAAGGTTTGATCGAGTTTGATTTTTTTATAACTTCACGCTTTTTTTCTATTTGAAGGTGTAGAAAGCGGTTGTTAACACAAAGAATAGAATAGATATTCCCATACAAAGGGCACAATGTTGTAACTCGTTGGTATTAATCACACATAATGTTCTAGAAGAATATCTAGAAGCCAATGGTGTGAGCTTGGAACCACTATTATTATTTGGACCACTATTTGATAGCAGAATGATCGACCATTGGGCCACAGAAACAACCAACTTTTTATAGGATGAAGAGCAAATTAGCAAGCGGTTCAACTGATGGTTAGCAACTACCGCTGCCCACGGACACCTGCAACATTAGTAGTCTTATAGTTGCATTGCCGGCATTTTAGGGAGTCGGTTGAGAAGGGAAGCCACTTTAAGTCCATATTCTGAGAGGTCGTGGTAAGTCACCAGTCGATCTGGCCCATTCATGCAGGGAACTGCTTGGCTCTACCACTGTCAGAACTGTTACATAATATGTTTTTTATGGGAAAGGAGGGCAAATGAGCAGGCGTGTCACCTGATAATAAGTGGTCAGCGCCGCCCACAGACACCTGCAACACAAATAGTGTTACAGATGCGTTGCTGGTCTTTAAGGGAGTAGGGTAGGAAAGGATGGGGAAGGGGTGTGGGCCTCCGGGTAACTCTCTCACGAAATGAAACGCGGCATGAGCCACTTTACGTCGATATTCAGAGAGGTCGTGGTATTTTGGAGGTCGATCCGGCCCATTCATGCAGCAAACTGCGAGGCTCCACGACTGTTAGTACTGTTACATATGTTATCATATTTCACAAGTTATTATTTATTTATTAGATCAATAGAACATGACGTGTTCATCAATAACAAAAGATAGCTGATAATACTCAAACAACTAGTTTAATCTTGGATCACAAGCGAGTAAATTGGAATCGTGTTCGGGCGATACCACGTACACGTACGAGTACACGAGTACCAGTATATAAGTACCCGGTATATGTACTTAGTGAGTGCCGCCGTGTTTACCGCGGAGGTTTAAAATTAAAATGTTATAATTATGTTTGCATTTATTCCGATTGGTTTTATTGACTTTAAAATTTAAATTTTATTTGTTGAACTTAAAGAAAATTGCAATCTCGACGGCCTAGTGGTTAAGCAGTTCGATACTCAGTTAGAAATTTCAAGTACGAATCCGAGAACATTTCACAAATTTCCAGAGTTCTCTTAAGAAGTTTATGTAATAAATATCGACATTTGAAATATTGACATTTATTACTACCGCAATAGACTTCGCAGAGTGCATAAACGAGAGCCACGCAGTTTGAGGTATAAATGATGATGATCTCTCAAAATATAGACGTAAAGTGGCTCATGTCGCGTTTCGTTCGGTGAGGGAGGTAACCGAATATTTCCGGTGAACAACTATACGTTTTTCAGGTGTGTAGAAGAGGTGCTAGTCACTTACCAGTAGGCGACCCGCCTGTTTGTTTGCCCCCGTAAGTCAGAAAAAAAATTCTTTATACAGAAAAAACATCAATTGAAAGGGCTGTAGCAAATTGATATAATATCTTCACTCGAAAAGATAGATTCCCATTTCCACTTCTTCATAGTATGGTACTGTTATGCGAGACACTTACATCCTTAATTTATATAGGATAGCTTTATTAAGTAACTTAAAAATATACAACTGACTAAATTTTCACAAAATGTTTCAAGATAACATTAAAACAACTTTTTAGGATTGTATCGCGTTTATTTAGAACTTATTATATTTTTATTTATTTCCCGTCGTTTCGAACTCTTTACAGAGATCATTTTCACGAGTTTCATTTTCTCTGTAAAGAGTTCGAATTGTCGGGAAATAAATAAAAATATATTAAGTTCTAAATAAACGCGATACAATCCTAAAAAGTTGTTTTAATGTTATAAATTATGTGATTCGCGAAAATCTAAGAAATAAATATGTTTCAAGATATGAATTATTACATTATTTAACACAAGAAGTGGTAGTGAACTTAAAGCAGCACCGGCTTTAGTTGGCAAAGTCATATTTCGTATCGTCACTGGTAGGTGGTTAGGTGGGTTATAGGTAGGACTTTGTAATTCAAATTTGGCTCTCGGTACAGGCGCTAAGGCGATGCGATATTTAAATTTTTGGCATATTTTATTATTTGACCATACTTTCGACTTGAAATGATGTTTCATAAGTTGTTCTTTTTTTTTAATAGGAATAATAGGAAATCGTCTTGCATGGCATGGGCATAAAATTAGGAGGAATGATACGCGTGTTGCAAGAACCTTAATGTGGAAAGAAATAAGAGAAGATAAAGAACTAAAAAAATATGGATAGATTGTGGGAAAGACGACATAATTGAGAAGGGTGTTAGTTTGGATACGAACGGTAGATGATAGGGAAACGTGGAAAAGAAAAACCCTTTGTGACGACCCCAATTAATGAGACCAGGGCATGAAGGTGAATTATAAATTACATCTGCGCCTAGTAGTTCATGAGCGCAGATTGCATGGCCTTTCTTTCTTTATGGGAAAGCGGGTAAACAAGCAAGTTGGTCACCTGGTGGTAAGTGACAAACACCGCCTATCGATATCTGCAAAAGTTGCATTGCTGTCTTTTAACATTCGATAGGGAGGAGCATAAAGAAAACACCAAATGAAACGCAATATGAACCACTTCGCATTAATTTTCTGAAAAATATTATGGTATTTCATCGGTTGAACCACGGACTAACTGCACTACCATTATTAAAGTATGTTCAAGTACTTCCGTTAGTTGAACGTAACAACGTCAAAAGAAAACACTGGAATGGTATCATTTTTCAAAAGAAAATTGTAATTCAATTACAATTTAAATTAGGAGCACCTCAGAGCGAGGTAGCGCTGCATTGAGGGAGCGCCACATCGAGGTAACCGCGCAGCGAGGTAACGCCGAATGAGTCATGTGTTTTCGTGCGTGCAGCCAGCTCCATCGAATTATATGACGTGATCACGTCAAAAATTGTGCGTACGTAACGTAATAAGATTATCTGAGTAATGAAATAAATGAATAATTCAGAACTAATGATGAAGAAATACAATTAAATAATTATAATTAAACTTAATCTGCGTGATGTCACAATTTTAACAAGAGTAGGTATCATTTTGAAACCGTCGTTATTCGAAACGAGAGTTACGCGAATACCACGTGAGGGTTACGGCCGAGATCCCGTTTAAGATTAGAATTTAAATGATATTGGAGGTTAGCAAGTAGCGGTAGGTGGTAATATATTTTTGTAAGGCTTTATTTTATTGCGTTTGAATAATATGCTATTTGCAATGTTTTGGCAAATCAAATATAGCGTGTAATCCTTTACCTAAAATCTTTGCTCCGTCTGCATGAAGTTCCTACAAGTCGCCATGCATACCTTGGCTATGCCTTATGTCCTTAATTTCGTTCTTATCTAGTTTTTGTGTAGGAATTTCAACAAAAATGTTATAAGTTTACTAAAAAAAGATTTATTTTCCACAGAAAATTCAACATCTGTCAATGGAAGGAAGTCCGTACTCAGACCGTATTCCATATTAAATTTTATGTCAACTGCTTCAGCTATATAAGAGTATAAACGTAACAAATCGACAGACAAGTCGATGGATGGAAACATTTTTGTATTTATAAATATACCGTCAGCACAAAACATGTTTAGCTAAATATACATAATAGGTATGATAATAATATAAGTAAAATTAATTGCTCTTGAATAACATATAGTTCTAATTAACGAATTTTAATTTATTAACTGGAAAATCGTTTACTTTTTTTTTAATAACATTTTTAACGTATATAAAGAATATGCTTATGTTTTATCCTATCATATCGTCGGCAAAAAAATATCAATGTCGTATTAAAAAAGAACCTCCTAAAAAAGGGTTGGCGTTCAAACTCACTATCGTAAATAGCTTATATCACGGCTATACACTTAGAACTAACAAGAGAAACACATTTGTGGCTGAAAACTTTAGCATAAGGGTGGCATGTTCAATGGCGCTTTGGTGTAACGAAGGGTTTTTTTTATATTCCAGATGTTGATGGACCGATCTCCAAAAGTCATTCGATGTCGCCTTGGATTAATTGAACTCGCAAGCTGCTCAACAACCCAAAAGACCGGCAGCTTATTAAGAAATCTGTTGTCGCAAAAGAAATAATAAGACGAAAAAAAACATAAAAAAAATATTATTGGTTCTCTTGATACTCGCGTGTGCGTAAATTTGAAAAGTTTTGAGTGATGCGATATCTTTTTTTTATAAGATGGGAATTGATTCTGTTGATAGAGAATATTTATTAGGACTTTTTTTTTATTTGGATGGATTTATAACTATTAGATATGCTTAATAAGAAGTATGCGTGGAGTCTTTATGGTTAAAGAATAAATAATATAAATGCACGGTGTAAGAAGATGTGGTTTCCAAGGTAGAGAATAGTATACTGAAAGTCAACTGATTATGTTCTAATCAGTATATAAAGCGAATATGAGTGGCAGAGTTGGGAACGGAGCTACCACGACCAAATAAATGGTCTTTCAAAGAAAGAAAAAAAAATGCATAGCAGCCGAAATCAACTGACTGACTGACTGTGGATAAGGCGAAAGAATTGTGTCAGGATCAAAGTTTGCGGAAAACAGTCTCTACCTAAAAGTACTACCTACCTACCTACCCCTCTGGCCTATAGGCGTGCGTATATGTAAGGTTAGAATAAAACTAGTTGACCTGGAAAACTGTATATCGACATATCATATACTGAAGATTTTCTTTGATTGGTTGAACTCTGATCCTATTTGAAAAGTTCTTTCAGTATAAGATAGCCCATTTATCAATAGAAATATAGACTAATATTGTAAGTATATAATAAATGGGTATAGATTTCTGTATGAAAGGTCTCGCTTTGAAAGACAGCGAGGATTTTTCACAAGCTATTAACTATAGTCTCGGTGGTCCATTGGTCGAGCACCCTGCTTCTGAAACCAGAGGTCATGGGTTCGAATCCTTAGATTGGCTCACACCAATGACTTTTCGAAATCGTTTTTCGGAAGTTATGTCTGAAAAATATCAGTGACTAAAAACTTTGTGCGCGGTATGGCAATAGGTTCGCCACCTATTCCATTTGGGACGTAAACATAACGGCGAGTCGAGGCTTAACAGCCGCTGCCTTCGGGTAGAAAAAAGGGTGAAGTTATGTTGTTATGTTTATGCCTATTAACTTAAATCTTTGTGGCAGATTTGTACCAATCTATTCTATAAAAATAAACATTTTGTTCACCAAGCTTTATAAAATAAAAATAAACGTTTCAAATATTAATATCGAAATTACGTGACCCTTACATTAAAAATGGATTCCAATTGTCACATCTTATCACAAAATATTTATTTTCATATCATTTCCGATTCTCATAATGCTGAAAAAAAAATCCGTAGATCATAATCATAATTAATAACGCTCTTTCAATTATAATAATTCAATATTTTCTTCTTCAATAATCGTTATCTTGAACGTTCGATTTAACTTGAGCGGGATTCAGATTTCATCCGGCAATCACGATGACAGCTGTGTGATTACGTCACTTAACTGTCATGGCCTACAACTGACTGGCCTTATCTCATTTATACTTTATTGGTGAAATATTTGAGAAGAAAATCAAAGGAACTAAATGTATTATATCAAAAAAGCAATATTTTTTTTTTGCTTTTATTAGAATTTTGCGGATCGGGTGTTATGAGAGTCGAAGTGAGTTTAGTAAAAAAGAAAAGTTAATTTGTTTTATTATGACTTAGAAGCAATACATGTTATACAATAAGAAATGTATAGTATGTACTTATAGGACAAAACCAGCATAAATTCTCAGAAGAATTATGCGGTTCCATGGAATAAATGGCTGGGATTATTACGAAAGATTTAATTTTGATAGTGTTAGTGCTACATAGCTTTTTACATGAATGGGCTGGCTTGTTCGGTGAAATACCACGACTTCTTAGAAAATCGACGTCCTGAGAGGCTCACGCTACGTTTTATTTGTTGAGCGAAGTATCGGGAGGACAAAACTTGCTAGTTTTTTTTTATATTTTTCTTCCTATTCTAGCTTAAAGGCCGGCAGCGCAAATATGACTCTATCTGTGTTGCCAATATTCAAGGTTGGCGTTACCTGAAGGCCTATTATGAGCCTTTGATTCCAGCCAGCTTACACGTTGCTTTACAAATTTGTATTTCCAAAGACTAATTCCAGCTAGTCAGTGACGAGTGGTCACAGTCAAATTTGTTGTAAATTTGATTTATCGACGATTAATTCCAGCTAGTCAGGGATGAGTAGTCTAGACTAATTGGAATTAGTCGTTGGATATACGAAGTCGCCTTTGTAATTTTGCAAGCTTTCCAATGGAAGCAAAATGGGCATAATTAAGGTTTGTACTTGGATTCTAACTTGGAAGTAACCGCTTACTGCGAAATCAGACTGCTATAAGTTCTAGCATGGTAACCAAGAATTTAGCAAAAAAAAAAAGTAGGCAGCCGCTGTTAAGCCTCGTCTCGCCGTTATGTTTATGTATCAAATGGAATAGGTGGCGAACCTATTGCCATACCGCGCACAAAGTTGTTAGTCATCGATATTTATTACACATAACTTCAGAAAGACGATTTTGAAAAGTCAACAGTGGTAAAGAGACGACGAGTGGTAGAAGATCGACGTAAAGTGGTCAATGCTGCGTTTCGTTCGGTGAGAGAGGTACCCGGAGCCCACCCCCCTTCCCCATCCTTTCCTACCCTATCCTAAAGGTCAGCAACGCAACTGTAACGCTATGTGTCGCAGATGTCCATGGGCGGCGTTATCGCGCCGTCGGGGCCGTCCTGCCCCACCGCGAGGCCTGGGTGCTCCGTAAAAGGGGCACTGTCACCTACAGGTTGACTCAGATACTCACCGGGCACGGGTGCTGCGGTGAGTATCTGAGTCGAATAAAGCGTGAACAGACGGCGAGATGCCACCATTGCGCATCCGACCTGGACTCGGCCAGCACACGCTGGAGGTCTGCCCGGCCTGGGCGGCCGAGCGCCGAGTCCTGGTCAACGGGATCTGGCGAGACTTGTCCCCGCCGGCGTTGGTCGCGGCAATGTTGGCGAGTGAGGAGGAGTGGAGGGCTGTGGTCTCCTTCTGCGAAGCTGTAATGCTCCAGAAGGAGGCCGCCGAGCGGGGTCGGGAGAGAGCCGATCCCGCTCGAAGGCGGCGGCGCCGAGCTCAGTGATCGCCGCCGCCGGCGGGCCGCGAGGGCGCACACCCCGCGGGTGCACCCAGGTTGCGGCCCTGGAAGAATGACCCCCCTGTGCGGCCGGGGAGGGCCGTCGGGGGCGCCGCCGGCCGCGCGCCTCTTTACAGCGCGCGGTTGGAGCCGCCCCACCCGGGGGAGCTTCACCGAGGCTCCCCGAGGATGAGCACCCCCTCGTGACAGAGGGGGGGCAACGGCGGGGTGGACCAGAGGGCTGATGCACCGTCCTGGGCCACACCAACGCCGGAGGAAGGCCGCCGCGAGGTTTTAGTGGGTAACCCTAGGATCGGACTGCAGTACTGTTTTGGGAGTCCCACACTACCCCCTGCCGTACCCAGGCGAGGGGTGTGCATAAAGCATTTCCTCGCGTAGAAAAAAAAAAAAAGGTGGCAAACCTATTGCCATACCGGGCACAAAGTTTGTCAGTCATCGGTATTTATCACACATAACTTCCGAAAACAATTTCGAAAAGTCATTGGTGTGAGCCAGTGTCTGGAATCGAACCCTGGACCTCTGGATCAGAGGCCGTGCGGTCGCCCACTGCGCCACCGAGACACTGAGACTTATATTTAACAAAAAAACATAAATGTTCATGTTTTCACAAAAATAATTGTACTAACTAACTAACTAACAGTTTTCATTGTAACACGAAATAATGGAAATAGTGTGATAGACTGCAATAGACCTGACAGACGCCAGGCTTTTGGACCTATGAATTTTTCAACGAAACAATATTTTATTTCAGTAGTTGTGTGTCAACTCGACAGCTCGGTGATTTATCTCGGAGGCTCTTCACTCCTTCGGTCTTGCATTTGAATCGAGTCACATTTATGTAGCAACACATTCAGTAAGCCCAAAAATATTATATTCAATGACAAGAGGTATAGTGTAAAGGCGAGTTCAGAGGCCTACCGGCGGCGCAAGTAACTTACCACAAGACTATGGAAAACGAAGCTTTATTGCTTGGTGATAAGTGACAAGCGCCATCTATACACATCTGCAACACCAAGAAGGTCAGAGATCCGTTTTCAGCTTTAAAAATGGGATAGGTACTGTAACGAGCTCGGACTATCGAGTCTCTCATGTATATATAGGTAATAAGTAGGGTTCATTTCTCAGCTCCTCAATTTATTGAATACAAGGAACGCCGACATGAGAACCTCCATCAAAGGTGATATATAATTAATTGATCTGTTATAGGGGTATTATAAGCTCAGTGCATGTGTGTTAAATAAATAAGCAGATAAATTAAATCATTGATATATTATTCATGATATTAAAATAAAGTTTGATACGTGCCAAATCTGTGTCATGGGTTTTCATTACTGCATTATTCCTGGGCGCCTCGTCTAGGTCCCAGCATCATCATTGCTCCTCTCCACCTCAATGCTCGCTTAGTCAATTTCTTTTAATACGACTTATATATTAATCATATAAACTTGAACTCCCGTATTTAAAAATCATACGATCTCTTCAAAATGTATTTTACAACTCATATTTTATTCTATATCCCTCAGAAAATTCTATTAATCAAAGATATCTTTTTTAGAAATTCAAAAGTCCAAATTTAGAACTATGTAAAAAGAGTTTATATTTTAAAATACTAAAGAGTTCACATCATCCTCACAGTACCCTCCTGATCCTCCCTTCACAGAACCAAACGAGGCATAAGCTACTTTACGTTGTGTTATGTCGATCGGGCCATTCATGCAGTGAATTCCGTTGCACTAGAGATCACAAAAAATAAAACAAACTATTTTTCTTTCAATCAAATTACTTAATCGATTTCAGGAATGTGGGAGAAAAATTAACGCAAAAATGTAACGGTTAATTTTGAAATCGTTTCTTACGTACATTAGCGCCAGTCAATCAATCTCACGCTCGAGGATGGAATACCGCATCAGCGCGATCACTTATCGAGCACATATATATTCGATTTTGTATGACTCGAGTGATTTATCGGAGTGATTGCAGTTGAACGACTCGGTTCGTGGCGCGCGGTAATCGATACCTCGGTACAGCTCGAGTCGTACGCGGGCCGTAACGACGAAATCAATGCAACATTTTAACGGATTATTAAAAAAAAATTAAACCACTTTTTTATTATTTTCCATTTCAAAAATGTAATTTCATTTCACACGTCTATAGATACGTTTAAATTGAATACTTTATTAATTTCACCAATAACTTTTCGAAATTCATGTTGATAATTATGTGTCATAAATATCGATGACTGAAAATTTTGTGACCGGTATGGCAATAAGTTCGCCACCTATTCTATTTGGGACGTAAACATAACGGCGGAGCCGAGGCTTAACAGCCACTGTCTACACCTTCGGGTAGAAAAAGGCGTGAAGCTATGTTATCTTATGTTATGTTATAAATTTCTATCGTTGGGAAATATTTAGTCTATAATGCAATTGATGCACCAGGCGTTAAGAACAATTGTTTATCTTCGAACGTATAAGCAATGGCTATAACATCTTATCTTGCAGTACTTTTGTTAGTCTACAATATTTACAACTCATAAATTACGGAAATTTGTAATTTAAATCAACACAATGATAATATCTTGGACACAATACACACATCGCCCTCTAGTTCCTAGCTAAGCAACTAAATGCTTGTGTTATAGATACTAGATAACGGATATTAATACATATATACTTTTATTTTGTAAATACATACTTATAATACATAGAAAAATACCCAGACACCACACAAATATTCATGTTTGTTACAAATATTTGTGCTCGGGTGGGAATCGAACCTCCGACCTCATTGCTCCAGCCGCTAGTTTTACCAATGCGCCACGAGGCCTGTCTATTTCTAGTCTTTTATGATATTGTGATCTGATTTAGTAGTCGGACCTGAGACTTCTTATTACAGAAGCGATAACACTTCAAATAAAAAATATAGAAAAATAGTTACAACCTTCTCAAAATTACACAAGTGTAAAAAGGTCCCGATATAACATTTCTATAAATAACTCGTGTAAGGAACAGTTTAAAATATCTCTACAGGATTCATAAAATACAATTTATGTTGGGTCAACATCCGTGATTCACTTAACGCAAAGGTTTTTAAGGTTACGTTTTTTCACCAAACTCCTGCCCTATATGGAGAACACTGAAGATATGTACTTACTATCAAATGAAGCACTAGTTTATACATGTTTGAAAAATACATAAAAAATGTAAAAAAAATAGTTTTGAATCATTATCGTACCTTATGGCGCTATTTTCTCTCTGTCTATCCCACAGGAGACTAGGCCTAAAGTATGTCAATACCAATGATAAACTGGTCAGGTTCTGCTAAAAACTATGTATATTTTATCAACGAGGATGGGAGGGTTTCATGTCGTATATTTCATGAAAAGGTTTTATTTAACAAATGTGAAAAAATGATACCTGGATTTTTAGCCTACTCTAAACAACCTTTATTTATGTATTAAATATGTAACTGTACGGTAGGCTTATGATAACCAGAGAAAATTTTGCCTAGATAATGAATAATATAATATTGACGTAAAGTGGCTCTTGCCGCGTTTTGCTTGGTGAGAGAGGTATCCAGAGGCCCAACTTCCTACCCCTTCCCATCCTACCTCCGACCCCTTTCCATTTGCTGGCAACGCAACAGTAATACTATATGTGTTCAGATGTCCATGGGCGGCGTTTGTTTGCCCCTTGTACCATGAAAATAAGAATAATTCAGAAGTCCTGGATTAGAATCATGACTTTTCGGTATTTGTAAGATTAAAGATATGGGTAATTGAGGCATAACTGCTATTTCCTACACGTCTGACTATAAGAGGCATAAAGTTACAAAAAACAAATATTAAAAGCTTTGAAATCTAATATCGAATGAACCCATCGATACTAGCAAATAAAATTAAAACAAAGTATTGAAATATCCTCGTATCATAAAATTGTAAAAATAAAGTACAAAAGGTACCGCAAATATTATCCCCCCGAATCCACAAGCCGGGGCACAGATCGTTGGTTAGTTTCAGCGAAATGGAGCATGTCAACAGAGCTCCCGGGGAATAACATCGATGTTAGCTACTTGTCGTGCGAGTCAATAATTGATATTGTTTTGCAAATCCCATCAGGAACGTGTGGGACGTGTGAAAAATTTGTTTTCAATTTTTCCCCTTTTTAAAAAATTGCCTTTTTATGGGATAGGAGGGCAAACGAGCAGGCGGGTCACCTGTAGGTAAGCAACCAACGCCGCCCATGGGCACCAGCAACACATATAGTGTTACTGTTGCGTTGCCAACCTTTAAGGGGATAGGAAAGGATGGGGAAGGGGGTGGGCCTCCGGGTACCTCTCTCACCGAACGAAACGCGGCATGAGCCACTTTACGTCGGACTTCTGAGAGGTCGTGGTATTTAACCGGTCGAGTCGGCCCGATTCATGCAGCGAACTGCTTAGCTCTACCACTGTTGAACTCTAGTTTTATTTCAGTCAAAATAGAATTAAGAGTGTCGGATAAAATATGAGTTGTAAGGTAAAATAAAATTTGCGTGAAATTTGAGTTTAAGAAGCAGTAAGGTTTTATGTTGATTATATTTGATGGTCTGACTTTGATGGACTTGCAGAAAACTACATTGCAAACGGGCAAAGGGGCAGCTAGTTGTAAACGACTAGCTCGACCCAAGGACATCTGTTTCACTCAGAGGATTGTTGGAGTTTCAGTTGGGATCTGAACGAGGATGGCAGCGTAAGAGAAAGACGATAGGCCTCCGTGCAAAATGCAGCACAGGCCACTTAACAAAATATCTATAGTTCTCAAAAGATGATGGACAAAGGAAATCAGTTTATGTACCTACCTCAAGCAAATATAGCGTTTAAATGCAACAGTCAAATCGCAAATATAATTTAATTCTAGATGTGACTTTATTGGCGGGTTCAACATCGTACGTCGAAATTGCACACTACAACTGTATGCAGTTATATGCTGAATTATTCGCCCAAAAGGTACAAATCCAGATTCTAAGATATTTCATAATAAAATCTATCAGGAATATAGGTTTTATTTCTTGAATCAGTAAAAAGGATACATTTGCTTGTTTTAATTAAACCGTGTGCAATCTATTTATAAAAAAAAAATATATAAATATGTCACAAGATGTTCTTCATTTCAGAGATAAATTATTATTTATTTTCTTCTAGGTAAGATAAATCTGGTTTCACCACAAACAAATAACAACGCACCAATCACAATGCATGGCGTAACATACCTTAAGAAGACAGAAAAGGAAAAATTAATAACAAACAGAACTCTAGTTCTGATGGATTCTGACAAAAACAGTGGTAGACCAGCAGTTCGGCCGGTGAAATCCCATGAAACCTCTCGAAAATTTCGTTATCTTCTGTGAAAGAGTCATCACCCTTCTTATCTCAATATAAAGACTGGCAATATCACTGTTACCCGCTCGGGTGCCACTCGCCTCTTCGTCCTTTAAGATAATAATAATAACAAAACGGTAAATCACAGCTTTTTAGATATTTAAAATCATATTAAATTCGGATTCATTCACTTATCTCTGTTGAGACGTCTAATTTGTCGTCAGTCCTGACTCTGTAGATCAATCAAGCCATTCTTAACCATAAACCTTTCGAATCAAAGTAGAATTCGGTTTATCAACAAGTCAATCAGTATCACAAAGAGGAATCACCGGCTTCACTCCGAGCGGGCTATGTGTTGACGGAATGACAGACAGATTATCCTCACACTTGACAAATGGTAGATCCTACTTTATATTATTTCTAGGAAATGAATTTTATTTAACTAATTGAATTACCAATAATTTTCTTTTAAAGTCGGAGATAAACCAATATTGCGCTATAGCCCAAGTAAACTTTATTAGTGGAATAGAAGCGAAATCAATAACTTTAAAGTATGTGTATGCAAAAACTACTGCATGTAATTCGGTATACTGTTCACAGATGTATTGCTTATGTTCTAACATAAATCAAAAGAAGAAATCGACTTGTAATAAAATCAAAATTAAATCTCGTAGAAAAATTAGGGATTCACAAATATACGAGGTTAATTTTTTTTATTTAATTTTCAGGACAAAAAGAAACCTTGTTTGTGTGACACTTTGTTTTGTAAAATTTAGTATCGAAGGAAAAAATGTGGTATAGTTAGGTCCTAAATCGTTGATTGATCCTCGTGGCGCATTGGTAAAACTACTGGCTGCAGCAACGAGGTTGGGGGTTCGATTCCCACCCGAGCACAATTATTTGTGACAAACATGAATATTTATGTGGCGTCTGGGTGGTTTCTATGTATTATAAGTATGTATTTACAAAAGAAAAAGTATATATGTATTAATATCCGTTATCTAGTATCCATAACACAAGCATTTAGTTGCTTAGCTTGGAACTAGAGGGCGCTGTGTGATTTGTATCCAAGATATTAGATATATTAATATATTTATAAATAGGAATTAAATTCTGTGTGTTCTGTTCTACTATAGTCTCGGTGGTCCAGTGGTCAAGCACCCCGCTTCTGAGTCCACAGGTCACGGGTTCGAATCGAACAGGCTCACACCAATGACTTTTCGAAATTAATTTCGTAAGTTATGTGTGATAAATATCGATGAATAAAATCTTTGTGCCGGGTATAGCAAAAGGTTCGCCACCTATTCCATTTGGTACGTAAACGTAACGGCGAGACGAGGCTTTACAGCCGCTGCCTACACCTTCGGGTAAAAAAGGCGTGAAGTTATGTTATGTCCTGTTCTACCTTACCAAATTTTAGATAAGCCACGACAGCGAAATATGTGTGCTATAAAATAGAAATAGGACTAAACTTATTGGCTAATACAATTTTAATGTGAACCAAAGAATTTTCCCTATTCATTACATTTTAAAACCAAGTATGAGGCTTGAATGTATTTCTGATTATAATATCTTGGACACAATACACACAGCGCCCTCTAGTTCCAAGCTAAGCAACTAAATACTTGTGTTATGGATACTAGATAACGGATATTAATACATATATACTTTTCTTTTGTAAATACATACTTATAATACATAGAAAAACACCCAGACGCCACACAAATATTCATGTTTGTCACAAATATTTGTGCTCGGGTGGGAATCGAACCCCCGACCTCATTGCTGCAGCCGGTAGTTTTACCAATGCGCCACGAGGCCCGTCGAATTTGTATTTGTGAATCCTAGATTTTAAGTTATTCTTTTTACCAAGATAGGCTAGAAGATGCTTATCATAACTCCAAGATTGTAGACCAGTAATTAGATACGACTTATCGTTTCTGAACCTTCTATAAAATAGTCGAAATTCGATTAATTAGTATGATTTCACTCGAATTGAATGAAATAACTTTGATAGCTAGAGCTAAGCAGTTCGATGCATGAATGGGCCTGCCGGCTTGACCGGTTAAATACGAAGACCTCTCCAGAAGATCAACGTAAAGTGCCTTATGCCGCGTTTCGTTCGGTTAAAGAGGTACCCGGATTCCCACCTCCCTTCTCCATTCTTCCCTATCCCCTAGTCCCTATTCCTTAAAGGTCGGCAACGCAACAGTAACACTATAAGTGTTGCTGGTGTCCATGGGCGGCATTGGTTGCTTACCATCAGGTGACACGCCTGTTCGTTAACCTTCCTATCCCATAAAAAAAAACTAACTTTTACAAAAAATAACAAAATGTAAAGATCCAACTCGGGATTTGTCACCCCCTATTGTTCCTCCCCTTCAGCCTTCCTATAAGACAGTTAAGGGAAAGAAGAAAATAAGATCATACTTATCATTTTTTGGAGTAATCTCCTTTCTTTATTATGATTTATACTAAATCACAATATCACACCGCTTTTTCGCAGAGGTAGAGCACTGTAAGATTTATAGCTCTAATGGAGTGGCTCAGTTAGAGTAATTCTACCTTTTACCGAGTAACGATGTTAAGTTCCTGCGAGTGTGGCCGGGTAATTTACTATATTTACAGGCTCCGTAATAGTGGCTAGTAGTGAGGGCTGTTGAGCATATATGTAGTCTTACACGTTCAGCTTTTAAAGCGATTGTTGACGAAAATGTGTAGACAGCAGTAATTATGCTTAGAATTTTTGGCCCTATATAAATTAAGGCAGGCGGAATCTATTACGTTACACGGGTTAAGTCAGACTTCTACATATGTGAGATTCTAAGGTCCGCAGCCACCGAAACGTTAAATAGTCACTGTATTTAATTGCTTAGTATTAATATTTACCTGTTTTATTTGATTAAACATACTTTTAATTCATAACATTATTTTGTGGTTCCGAAATACAACTTTGTTTCAGCGTACGTAATCGCCGGTTTAAACAACAAAATAGTTTCATTTCTCTTCAAAAAGCTATTGTAATTCGTTTGTAAGATAAGAGTTGTTTGAATAACTCATATTATGCTAAAAAGTTTTTAAATTTTGTTTTCAGCTTAAACCATGACAGCACTTTTATTTATGTGGACTCTAAAAATGTATTTGTGTGGACTAACCGTTGCCAGCAAAACACGCGTTGTCTCTATAGTTCAGTAGTTTGTTAAGTCCCAGATCCAAAATCTGCCACACCGATGACTTTTCAGAAATCTGTTTTTTTTTTAATAATTGCACTCTGTCCTAACTGCAGTTCACGCGGGAAAAACTACACTATTTTATTTATTTGATGAAAAACAGGGCAAAGAAGCAAGCCAGCTGGTGGTAAGTTGGTAAGGGGATAACAAATGCGATGCTGCCTTAACGTAGGGGAAGGAGATATATCCGGATACTTCTATCTTAACGAAACGCGGCATGAGCCTCTTTATATCGATTTTCTAAGAGGTCGTCGCATTTCACAAGTCAAGCGAGCCCATTCAAGCATGGAATTGCGTGTCTCTACATAAATATTGCATTGTCAAAAACCAAGTTAAAAGTGACAAGAGCAGTTTGATCGAAAACAACTTTAGCAACACGTGTACTGGCTTTATGCGATTCTCGACACGTTTTTGCAATTTAAATCCGAAATATCACTTAGATACTTTACATGCGGGCACCGGGATTCCTTTTTGTCCTTGCATTTGCAATGCTAATACGACATACGATGTTTGTAGGTAGTAAGGTAGGTAGCTCTTGTTGTGGCGAAGTGTGGCGAAGTGGGGCGAAGTGTGGCGTAGTAAACCGGATATATTTCGGTGTCATTCTGTCTGTACATACGTAATGGAACTTCCCGTTTTATGTATGTATTCCTAACTGATGGTATTTAGATAAGATTTATCGAGACATTGAAGAGTTCAACGTTTGCGCTGTTTACATACAGTTTTTATTTGTTAAGAGTGGTTGTTTTAATCAAAGTCATAAATGCTTTTTTTTTTAATGTTACAAAATTTTATTAATACTAACATGCCATTAGTATATTTAATTCTAAGACTTTCGCGAATCTCATAGATTAAAACAACCTTTAGGATTATATCGCGTTTATTTATTACTCATTTATATTTACTTCCCGACGTTTCGAACTCTTTACAGAGATCATTTTCACGAGTGATGAACAAAAAGATGGTAGTTTTTCTAAAGCTATTTTCATTGATACAGAGAGCACCCACTTTTTGGAAATAAAAATCAAAAGTTGATGTTAAAAAATATGATTTTTACTATTGGTAACCCACATCAGACCATGAAAACAATAGTTAAATACTTATTTATAAGATGTATTCACCAGTTGTTATTATTTAATTATTAGAGAATTATCTTATTTTTCTAAGTTGATTGAAATCAAAGTATAACTATTATTAAATAATAATCAGTTTGAAGAACAGCCGCTGAGTTTTCTTGTTGGGTCTTTCTCAGGACTGGCCGCGTTTTTGACCCAGTGGTAGATTTTTAACAAATACTTTACCTTTAAATTTAAAATCAATCAATATTTAATAATAGTTATACTTTGATTTCAACCAACTTAGAAAAATAGGTAAATTTTCTAATAATTAAATAATAACAACTGGTGAATACATCTTATAAATAAGTATTTGACTTTTGTTTTCATGGTCTGATGTGGGTTACCAATAGTAAAAATCATATTTTTTAACATCAACTTTTTGATTTTTATTTCCAAAAAGTGGGTGCTCTCTGTATCAATGAAAATAGCTTTTGAACAACTACCATCTTTTTGTTCATCACTCGTGAAAATGATCTCTGTAAAGAGTTCGAAACGTCGGGAAGTAAATATAAATGAGTAATAAATAAACGCGATATAATCCTAAAGGTTGTTTTAATCTATGCCATTAGTACATTTAAAAGTGAAGAATAATTCTGCGTGTTAAGACATAATTACCGCTGCCTACACCGTCTAATATTAAGAGTATGATAATGAAAAAAATTAATGAAAAGATCGATATTTTTCAGATTCATGGGTTTTGTTAAAATGTGTTAATACGCAATGAAGAAATTAGTAAAACATAACATAACATAACATAACTTCACGCCTTTTGTTACCCGAAGGTGTAGGCAGCGGCTGTTAAGCCTTGTCTCGCCGTTATGTTTACGTCCCAAATGGAATAGGTGGCGAACCTATTGCCATACCGGGCACAAAGTTAGTCAGTCATCGATATTTATCACACATAACTTCCGAAAACAATTTCGAAAAGTCATTGGTGTGAGCCAGTGTCTGGAATCGAACCCCGGACCTCTGGATCAGAGGCCGTGCGCTCGCCCACTGCGCCACCGAGACTTAAGCTTAAATAAGTAAAAGCTACTAATATTATTGAGAATTTATTATTCAGCTAAAGTCAAAGTTCAAGGCTTAAGGCCATCTTTCTTTGTTTTTCCTAAAAGAAACATCTTAAATCATAATAAAAATTAGCTAATTATATTTTAGTATTAATAAAGAAACAAAATTTTGCTAACATATAAAAACTATAGTCTCGGTGGTCCAGTGGGTAGAGCACACGGCTTCTAATCCAGAGGTCCGGGTTCGTATCCTGACACTGGCTCACACCAATGACTTTTCAAAATTGTTTTTGGAAGTTAAGTGTGATAAATATCGATGACTGAAAACTTTGTGCCCCGTATGGCAATAGGTTCGCGACCTATTCCATTTGGGACGTAAACATAACGGCGAGACGAGGCTTAACAGCCGCTGCCTGCACCTTCGGGTAACAAAGGCGTGAAGTTATGTTGTTACATAACCTGAACTTAGTTTTCATCAAAAATGCTTCTAGCAAATTAGACTGAGACTGCTAAATGAAGAATTGGAAATTTGTCGACAAGAAAATAAAACACTTTCCACTTGCATTAGTTACACAGTGAAAATTGCTGTAGTGATAGTGAGAAAAAAACAAGTAACATAAGACCACGTTAGAGTGGAATTATTATAAATCACCATGATATTACCATAGAGAAAGTTAGGGAACTTTACCCTCTTTCTGCGCGATATTCGCTCGGTAAGTGGGCTGTAACTCACCCGGGCCTATATGTTTCATCCACTAACACTACCTTTTGCTTACGATTTTGTTTAGTCACAGAGGTCGTTAAAAATTAACGACTACTTTTTAAGACAACCCACTAACCCACTCCGTAAAAGGAATTCGCTAATACTATTTAAAATAAAGGCTGTGTTATATAATGTTTGTACGTAAATTTATTTGATGATTGATGAATAATTGTTTTTTTCGGCACAGAATCTCACGATATCGCTAAAATTAAGTCA